>OY821758.1:47074696-47411258 GCA_963682095.1 Potentilla sterilis | reverse complement strand
GGGCCTCGGCTTGGGTCAGCAAGTTACCATAAGAATTGAAGGTATTATTGGGGGTCAATAATATTATTACTGGAGGTCAATAATCATCTTACTGGATGTCAATAATTATCTTACTGGAGGTCAGTAACCTGATTACTGGGGGTCAGTAACTTGATTACTGAAAATCTGGAATCTGTAAGTTGCTTATTGGGGTCAGTAACCTGATTACTGGGGTCAATAACTTGATTACTGGGAGTCAGTAACTCGATTACTAGAAATCTGGAATCTGTAAATTGCTTACTGGGGGTCAGTAACCTGAGTCCGGTGACTGAAATCTGGCGAAAAAAAAATTTTTGATTAAAGTCAGAGTCAGTAATTTAATATTGAAAAAAAAAATTTAAAAATTTTCTGGCGAAAAAAATTTGGTGACCGTAATCCGGCAACCGGACTCGGACGACTCTGGCGGCGGAACTTCAGCGACCGGCCATGGGACGCCGGCGGAGTTAGGTGACCTTTCGGCAAAGTTTCTCTATCTTCCACTTTATCAGCACGTTATAATTCAAAAATCTGTTAGATAAGTCAGACAGACAAAAAAGGAAGAAAAAAAAAATTGTACTAGAGTTGAAAAAATTTGTTCAAATGGGCAATATGAGTTGTTATCTTATGTTTAATAGGGGAAGAAAATAAGATGATCATTGGAATGGGTAATGAGAGGGCCAAATTAGTATTAAATAGACATTTTCTAAATATTTTATGGACAAAATACTGGTCACTCCTTATACTTTTAGAGTTTCGACAGTTTAGTTCTCGTGTTTTCAATTTCAACTGGTCACTCCTCGTAGTCTCAATTTCGACCAATTGGTCCAATCTGTCCAAAATGGTTGTTAACTATTTTCTAATTTACTCAAATACCCTTAGGTGTTGTTTTATTATTTTTCTTCTTGTTTTCTTTTCCTTTTTCTTAAAAACAAAAACCGAAGAAATACGCAACTCACCATGAAAGGCTATGTATCCCAATTAAGTTTGAGCCTTATTGGCAAAAAAAAAAATTTAACCTAGTGTAGTAGTGTTGTTTGTAAGCTTAATTATATGAAATGATAGTTATTTATATAATTTCATTCGTGGGAGCTTAAAGAGTGTTGTTAATGCTAAGGTTGATTATGAGAATTTATTTTAATCTCATTTTTGTTTAAATTGATATGATGGAGATTTGATAGAATTTTATTTGATTTTGTTAACAGTATGTATCAAATCAATTTGCATATTTTTTTTTCCGATTGCAATCAGTTTGCAATTGTAAAATTCTTAGATTGAAGATCGACAATCATAAACTCATATATTCTGGAGCTTCTCTCAGTTTTGATTTTGAAGAAAAGAAAGTAAAAAAATAAGAAAAATAACCTAAGGGCATTTGAGGAAGTTGAAAAATTGTAAACAATCATTTTGGATGAAATGGACCAATTGGTAGAAAATTGAGACAACAAGGAGTGATCAATTGAAATTGAAAGCACAATGACTAAACTGTTGAGACACTACAAGTATAAGGAGTGGTCAGTAATTTGTCCATATTTTATCTCGCTGAAATCCAGAATCCAGCTCTGCTGACAAATTTATACGTGCTATGATTTATACTGTGTATTCAAATTCAGATTCTCAAAATATATCTCTTTGAATGTACGATTAATGCTTAATTGCAAATCTTCAGTGTACTCTTCAAAAACGGTAAACACAAGGAAACTGATTGCATACACTGATTCTCAATCAATATCATTCTATTTTTATAAGTATGTATTTATATGTATGGCATCTTCTAAAAAGTATTCTTTATTTGGTTCATTTTTCCTCTTCGTTTTTGCAGCAACCCTTCCTATGCTGTAGTATAAATACATGTATTTTGCTCTTCTTCCATACAACTTGTATTCTTTTGAACAAAGAAAAAACAAATTTATATTTATCTTGAGCAATACAGATGGCTAAACTAGGAGCTGTTTCAATGGTTCTCTTGGTGCTTCTCATGTTGTGCATCGGTTCGTTTCTTAGAACTACATTCCTTTAGAGATTACCTGGGTTTTCACTCTTTTAATTGCAATCTATTCAGACAGAAATATTTTGCAGTCTTAGCTTTACGTACTAACATATATATATATATATATATATATATATATATATATATATATATATATATATATATATTTATTTATTTTGCAGTCTTAGTTTTACGTACTTACGTATGAAATCTGTCAAATCTGAACCGTTCATGTTTTTGTTTGTAAATTTCAATTTTGAATGTTCTAATGATTATCAAATAGAATGAAAATTTCCAGATATGATCTACTCATATAAACATGAAAGTTGAACGGTGGAGATGTTAATATGTGATTGAAAAGTAGGTTAAATAATTGATCTCTTAAAATGGACAAAATGAGGGATCCCTGAGTGGAAGGGACCTGATATATATATATATATATATATATATATATATGATATATATATATATATATATATATATATATATATATATATTGTATCCTTTTCTTGACATGATACATTATCAAATTAGATATTAGCATTTTGGTTTGGTCTGTACACATTCAAGGCTGTGGGAGTGCACAATCACCTAAATTTTTGTTATTGTTGTAAGGTATAAGTAGGGTATTCATTATTTAAATTTGACAAATTCTTCAAACTTCACAAATAAGACCAAGTTTTATCATATAATACTTTGTGATTCTCAGATTTTATGAATAATACTTTGTGATTCTCAGATTTCCAGTCAACAAGAGCTGGACAATGCTGCAGAGACCACCCTGAACTCGGAAAATGTGTTGCCGGCGTAAATGATAGGCATGGCTCAGAAACTTTACCAGATGGTAACTGTTGGACATATTGCATCAATGCTTTATGTGATGCTGGTAAATGCAGTGATCAAGGAAAGTGCCATTGTGTCTGCTGATCGGCTATGTAATATTCTGTTGCTATTCGAACACAAACTCAGATGTATCCAAGTTTTATGTTTGTATCCCTTAGTATTTGAAAAATTCCAGTCATGGGATCAAATACATAAGCTTCTGAATAATAGGGACGAATAAGATGATTTCTATTGGGACCTCCAAATTGTTCATTTGACCTCTATCTTGCTTGAATTATTGAATTTCATATATATATATATATATATATATATATATATATATATATATATATATATATATATCCTTAATTAGAATAAGAAATATAGATCTATATTTAGTGAAATATTATCTATATTTCACTAAATATAGATTTATTATTATTAATTTTTTTTTTTAAGAATCGGCGGTCAATAAACTTTTATTCAGTAAGCAGTATAAAGATAACACATCCTTAGAGCCGACAATAAGAGCTATCTCTCATGACTCACCAACCTAACCAATCACTAGATCAACAAAACCAAAAATGCACCTACCTTTTCAAAACAGTTTAAAACACTTTTATTTTCGGTGCTGGAGAAATTTAGAAGCAAAAGAAAATGGTAACAACCAAATACTCTAGACACTGTGACCAGATTCAACTTAATCCAAATTAGCTCCTCTAGTTGTCTGTCTCCATGGCAACTTTTTCAAGTTCCACCATAGCCAAATCCTTTTTTTTCTTTCCCAAAAGAGGTTTTCACTATCTGCAATTCCTTTACAGGAGGTTTCTTCTTAAAGGAGCCTTTTCTTTGTTTCTGAACTCTTGGATTCCAGAGTTGGAGAATCTATAGGTTTGTTCTTACTCCATTTTGGCGAAAATTGCACTCGATATATAATCTAATCCAGAAGAAGGCAGGATTACCGGTTCCACTATCAGCGAGGATGCCACATCATATGTAACCATTTCCCCTACCTCCACCTCCTGAACCAGTGCCTCAGGTTCTTCAACCATCATAGCCGAATTTGCAGCCCCGGATTCCAAAACCGGAGCGGGGTATGAAACTAAGTTCGTTCTGCCCTCTCTTCTTCTAGAAGATTCAGCATGATCTTCCACTTCATGAATACTTAAATTTGCAAAGGCCGAATTAGAACTCGATCTGAGCATCTCCTCTCGTTCTTTATGCAGAAACTTATCACAACGCATAGCATCCTGCATAAATAATCTACAAGCACGACAAAATCCACGCACTTTCTCATAGAAATGTCAATTTCAATGGAAGCAATAGTCGAAAAATCAAATAGCATCCAAAAACGTACTCGATGACGAACATCGAATTCCAGTTTCATCCTTTGATCAAAATCCACGATATAGCCAAGCGACTCACCAATTGCTTGTAAGGTCGGTTTGTTTCTGAGTTTTAAAGGCAACCCATGAATAGCGACCCAGGCTTCCAATGAAAAAAGAGGAACCTCCTCCGCCGGACTTTCACCATCATACTCATTCAACACCAACATGGTGTTCTTGTAAAACCATGGACCTCCATTGAGAGCCTTGTTCCGATCCGAGATGTGATCGAATTGGAACACATATCGATCGCCCACATCATGAACCGATAGGCCTCTCTTCATCCTCCAGATCGTCGGGATTGTGCCTTTGAAACCAGGATACCGAATTTTTTGTCCAAGCAGGCGACCAACGAGATAGACATGGCGATCCAGCAAAGCTGATAGGAGCATAAAATGCGACGTTATAATGTCTCAACCTTTGCACTTTACTTAGTTATTTCCCTTAAAAAGATCATTATTAACTTCTATTTGTTTTAGGTACTTTGAGAAGCAATTATGGAAGAATGGGAGCTTAATTGATGCAACCGAAGCATGGAACATGAAGTATGGATGCATATGTAAATATTAGAATGCTCAATTGGATCAGCAAGAGCCTGGAAGTCAAATAATGAATAGCTGCAAAATGACTCCTGAAGAAGGAAAATCCTGAAAACTGCATTATCCCTTATTTTCTTGCCCTTTTGGAGTTCAATTTGGGATTTGTTCGATGACGTTTTGGTAGAGAAGTTTATATGTACTTCAAGCCTGTATGTTGTACTTCAACTTCAGCAAATAGCTTTCCCATAATCTCAAAGACGAAGTCAGAAATTCAAGCCAAAGAGGTGCTGCTGTGAAGACAATTTCTGCTGGCATATTTTCTCCGGTTTTGGAGAGAGAATTCCATGTAACTATAAAGCTGACCTCTGTGAGTTACCTTTCCAGATTTGACGATGGTAATTCGTACTTCAGTTTAGCTCCAAGAATCACTCAAATTGGTGGTGTTATGATCAAGTTATGATGCTCCAAAGTTGGACAGAAAGTTAGTAAATCTGGAAATTCTGACATTGTATTTCCGGAAGGCAACTTCAAGGCTGATTTTGGGCAACGTGTCAATGGACTTTCTGTAAGGTTTTTGTATGAAATTAAAGCCCAACATATGAAGGATATCTCAAGGTAAATTCACGTTCAAAAGAGTCCAAGAAGTTAGTCGAAACCAAGAAGGAAAAGTCAGTCTAGATAAGGAAAAGAAAGAAGAGTTTGTGGGCCAATTAAATTGGACTTGCTTATGTATTTAAAGGCACTTCTGCCTCTGCTGAAGCATCATGAGAGAAGAGAGAAAAATCCTTTTTGCTATTCTTTTAGAGGAGAACACCAACCAAGAAGAAGAGAAGGAGCAGCCGTGACGACCATCATCCATCACCGTCCAGCATTCTTCCTCTTTATCTATTGGTTTTTGCTTCTTATTTTCACCATGTTTGTGTGTGATTTCTCTACAAACATGAGTAGCTAAATACTTTTTGTTAGGGGCTAGTATGAAGCCCTAAACTATGATTTAAATTCCATAAGACAATTTCTTTGTTTCTAAGCTTTGTTGTGTGATTGTTTCTTGGTTGTGAGTCAACGAATCTTTTATATGTATGTGTTATGTGGTGGCCAACATATGAATTATGCATGTAATTGGAGCTAGGTTAAATAGCAATTCACCTGATCGTCTTGTGATGTTAACCGAAGTAGTGAAGCCTCTCGCCCAGGTGAGTTCCAAGGAAAAGGAATGCAACTAGACACGCTTGTTGTACTAGTTTATACACTTAGATTGACAACCTTTCATGTTTGCTTAATGCTTTGAGGCTTGCTAAATGTAGGAGCCGCTTGTGATCTCTATGTTGTTTGTTTTCAAAAGATTCTAGTAACGACGCTTGTCCTTGCTAGGATACCATAGGGAAGTAATATAAGGTGTTAACCCGCTTGTTGGTTTTGTAACTTGGTCAATCTCTTTCACATGACTCAGTAAAGAATTTAGGAATTGAAGTTTGGAATTTAGATTGTGTTTAGTGGTGGATTACGATCCTCAAGCATATTCATCATCATTGTTATATTTTTTTATAGTTTTGTTAATTTACTTCGATATCTAAAATCCCAAAACCCCCAATTTATATATTATGTTTTTCTTCAATCTTTTCTAATGTTACCATCTACTTCTTTCATCTTATAGATATTGTGTGGATTCCAGAGTGTCCCTCAAATCCCTAGCGTTGACGATCTCTCTTTCACTATATTGCAATTGACACTATAACTTGTGCATCCATTTTAGACGATCAAAAGCCGCTCTATCCCGCCGCCCTGAGATCGACTCTTGCCGAATCTTCTCGCCTTAATGGCACACCACTCATTCTCAGAGCACCTAGCATCACAAATTGATTAGTTTGAACAGATTTGGGTAGATTTGGAAGGGTTTTGTTCGTCCTCACTCCTAGCAACAACGACGCTAGAGAGAGAGAGAGAGAGCCGAATAGGGTTTTTTTTTTTTTTGTTGAAACTCTTGTATTTTACTAAATATAGATAATATATTTATGTTATATATTGAATTTCATGTATATCACCTAGTATTTTCTTTACAAACCTCTCGATCTAGTTCCAATGATAGAGTAAAAGGCAAAGAATTATTTCACTAGCTCATAGTAAACTGACTGAACTCAATTAAGTAGTTTTAAGTTGAGTTGGTAAGAGTTTAGGTATGGAACTCCCGTACTCCGGTTTGAATCTCATTAACGCTAATTAGAGTTTAAATCCTGATTTCTTCTTATTTGTCTGAGGGGGAGAAAACGGTTTAACATGGCTCATCAGCGCGAATTAGTCTCTAAACGTAACTAACTTTTGAATTTTTTCATGAGAAAAAAAACAAAGAAAGAGACGAAAGAAATCAAAGTACCTTTCTAATCCACAAAATGCAAGTCCTCCCTCCACGGTGGAACATAGATGAGATACCCCCACATTTTGATGTTCTGTGGCCAATAAGCTTCCACCACGCCGACTCAGCAATGGTTCTCCTTTCCCTCATAAAATCCCACAATCAGTTTCTGAGTTCATATAATCAAAACGTTTCCCCCTCTCCTCTGTTTCTCACAAAACTAGAAACCCAACAAAACATGGACACCGTCGTCTCCAATTCAGCGTTACTTTCCATACCACCCTTCCCTCCAGTCCGTTCAGTTACTTCCAACTCTTACTCACCAACCACTTCTCTCAGTCTCTCGTCGAAGAAGCTCTTCTCCAGCTTCTTCTACACCCAAAAGAAACAAGTGGGTCGAAGACATCGCAACTCTTCTTGTACAGCTCCCAAGTTTTCGATTGCTTCAAGTGCTGCTATTCAGGAAATCAACGAGACCCAGTTTCAGGATACTGTTCTTAACTCCGACCGTCCCGTTCTTGTTGAGTTTGTTGCCAATTGGTGCGGTCCTTGCCGCTTAATTTCTCCGGCTATGGAATGGGTTGCTCAGGTCAACTCTATCTCTCTTTGAATATTTTAATGACCAATGAAACATGTTTTTTTTTCAAAGAAAAAGTCTGCAATACATCAATTTTTGGTGGTGATAGACTAGTTTTATGTAGAGGTAGACTAACTCTGTACAGTTGTAGACTCGTAGATTAGTCCGAATGCATAAAACCATTTCTATACTAGTGCATACATATGGAGTTAGTAAAAATGGGATTAGTTTCCAGAAGTTTAGAGGCCATTGTGCAACCTTGTTAGGGAATTGAACCTTTGACTGGGAACAGTTTGAGACCATTGGAAATGTGTCAACATTTGTTCAAGACTGCATAGATAAAGATACAGTCATCAGATAGTTTTTAGACTGTTTGTTTGCTTCGTTTGTGTTACTGAAAAAATGTTTCTATTACTAAATGGTAGGTTGGTTGGCCGAGAACCATCGTTTCCATATCTACAAATTTAATCATGTGTCTTGCATCATATAAGATAGTCGCAAGTAGGAACTATTTTCTCTGTTTACTAAGAATAGAAGTCAGAAATCCTGTCATCATATTTTCATTAATTCTCTGTTTGATATTACATTGCTGATACACCATGTCCCAAATTAAGCGTCCCATTTTTTTAATAATAAACACTAAACCAGAAATCAGGAACCCATTGTCACATATTTTTCTTTAACATAATGATATTTGAGTGAAATGGTGCACCACTAACACCTACAAGCACAGTAATGGGACTGACTGTCTGGATTAGTGAACCAGTTTTCTGACTACAGTAGTCTAGTTGGCTATATAATTACATAAACTGTTAGATGACGTCCTCAGCTAATTGATTTGATTAGAAAATGTGATTCCCTTCAACACTGGAGTGCATAAACTGAAAAGATTATGTTGGCTGCACTGTTTAAGATTGCAATAACCTTTCTATACTAAATTATCAGAGCAGTTCATATCTCATTGTCTCTAGTCGGTTAAGACCAACAGAGAAACAAGATCATTTTATCTCAAGCTGTCTGATTAAATTCATTCAAATATGTGAAATAGTCATTTGTTAATCCTCAGGAATATAAGGACAGATTAACGGTTGTTAAGATCGATCATGATGCAAACCCACGGTTAATTGAAGAATACAAAGTTTATGGATTGCCTGCTTTGATTCTCTTCAAGGATGGACAGGAAGTTCCAGAAAGTAGAAGAGAGGGTGCAATTACAAAAGTTAAGCTTAAAGAGTATGTTGATGCTTTTTTGGAATCTGTATCAGTCACATAGTCCACCTCCACTTGGATTAGCATACTTGCCTATATCATCGCATCAATTACTGTAATGTGGTAATCCCCTCCTTTCTTTTTCCCATTCTATTGTATAATTCGAGCTGTAAATCTCCGAAAGTTATCATAAAAATAGATGTTTTTTCTTTTATAATTGAGTAACCTGCCTTCATCTCTTTATCTCGAATCTGTTTTATTCCTAATCCGGACTAAGCTTCTTTGAGAACATAATGTTGTCAACTAGTCTTTGGTCCGAAATTGAACGTTAGGAAGAAGTTTGAATGTACATAAAATGTGGAGAAGTAATTCTTCTTGTAAAACATATCCTAGGATGTTTTTCATAATCTACTCTAGTTCATCAAACTACAGTTTTATCATGTGTATTATATAACCCCCAATGACAGCCTCATCTGGGATGTACTTGCCCCAGAACCAGTGTGCTTTCCACAGTCGATTCATCTCTTCAATGGGGACGTTCTTTGTCTCCGGTAGGAAGAAGGCGATGAAAATGGTCATAATGGTCACCCAACCAGCAAAGAAGAAGAAGAGACCATACTTCATGTGGCAAAGCATGGTGAGGAAACCCTGGCCAATGACAAATGTAAAGAACATGTTTGCTGAGACATTGATGGCTTGTCCAGCTGATCGGATCTCCAGAGGACAGATTTCACTTGGAACCAACCACCCTAAAGGACCCCACGACCATGCAAATGCTGCAACATATCCACAGATGAAGATCAAGACCCAATTAGCTTCGGCCTTTGTAAATGCTCCTTGTCAGCTAACACCAAACTGCAAGAAAATCATTACTCCGACGACAATCTACAGTCATAGAAGGAATGTTAAGATCAGTTAAGAAATACTATCAGTTATATCTGTAGAATATAGGGCCAAGATGAATACGAAAATACCTGGCAGATGATCATTTGCAGTCCACCTTCAAGAAATAAGGCTTTCCTTCCAAACTTATCAACAACGATCATGGACACTACGGTACTAAGAACGTTAACACTACCAGTGATGACTGCAGACATGAGAGCAGCTTCATCTCCAAAGCCAAGAGTCTTGAAAAGAACAGGCGCGTAAAACATTATCACGTTGATGCCGGTGAGCTGCTGGAAGAATGGAATGAGAACACAAATGATAAGTTGAGGCCTATATCTTGGTAGCAGGATGTTTCCCCATTGGTTCTCCACTTTATTTGCAGCCTCAGTAGCATCAACAAGGTCTTGGAACTCATCATTGGCATTCTCGCTGCCGCGAATCTTTTGTAACATTTTCCTAGCCTTCTCAGGGTGTCCTCTCTCTACCATTGAATTCGGTGTATCGGGCAGAAACATTGCAGAAACAGTCATGATCAAGGAAGGAATTGCTGCAACAGCCAAAGAGATCCTCCAACCATAACTACCCTTGATCTTGGCAGTGCCAAAGTTAACAAGCCCTGCAACTAGAATACCAATGGTGATGGCCATTTGAAACCCCATGTTTAGTGCTCCTCTAATCTTTGTTGGAGCCATTTCCGCTAGATAAACAGGAACAGACTGCAAACAAGCTTAAACTATCAGGAAATACGTTGATAGTATAATATCAATCTGTCTATTAAGATTTTCTTTTTACCTGATTAGCAAATCCAACACCAACACCAAGCAAGAGACGACCTATGATCAGAATTGCAATGTTACTGGCAATACCGTTTAGGATAGAGCCAATGAAGAAAACAAGGCCTGCCACTAGCATGGATACTTTTCGACCAAATCTCCTAGTTACCGATGAAGCAAAGAAGGAAGCCACCAGAGCAGCAATGTAAAGAGAAGAGGTGAACAATGTGAGGAGTTGGCTATCAAATTTACAGTATTGGTTTTGATCAGCAGCCTCATTCTTCATCTTGTGGTATACAGATGGGAAGAACTTGCTCAAGAATGACTCCATTGATGTCACCTCCTGAGATTCCAATATCGTATCCAAAGAGGAGACCACCTGTGGCAGCTGCCACACATGCGAGTATCACAAAAACCCTAACACCTCCTTCATAATTTCTGCTTCCGCCCTGGACAGCAATGCCACCTCCGGCCATCTTTCTCTAAGTTCTCAAGAATCTTTCGAGATAGAGAGATCAAGAAATAGATACAAATGTTCCGTTTCTTTGTTTCTTGTATCTCAAATCCAAAAGTGTTCAAGTTTATAAAGGCAACCATGCATGGCTCTGTTTCAACAACTTGAGAATCAATTAGGTATTGTGAAGCTCTTTGCCTACCTCTTTTGCCATACTTAGGTCCGCAATGTTGAACTTGTTGATTAGGATATCATCCAAGCATAACAAAATCTTGTTTTGGAGAGATAACTAGTAGTTGATTTTTACTACACCATATTCAGTTTCCGGAACTCCAAATTTAGCAAATGTGAGGTGGCATGGATGGATATAGTCAAACGATTTGACAGACACATAAACACAAAAACACATTGTAATAAAATCCTCGTACATAGTACTAGTAATTTCCGAAATGATAAATGTATAATGATTACAGCATTACCTAGTCATAATAATATTCACCTTGAACTAGAGATGTGAAAAATAATGTCAAATATGTACTTTCTATATGTTTTAAGTATTTGTACCATAATAATACATTCCACGTCATTAATTTAACTGAAAAACTAACGAAAGTATCATATTTGGTAACGGTGCGACAGTTGAGGCAACATTTCGGGTAAAAAAATATTCTTAGGTACTAAAAAGTACATTTTACAATAGTTCAAATACCATTTTAGGTTTTTACTCTATTTTTATATCAGTGCTATATGAGGTGTTACATTTAATATTAAAATATAATATGAGTATAATTTATAGGATAAAATGATCATTTAATTAAATAAAGAAAAATAAACATGTTGATTTTATCATAATATATTAAAATTTTTATTATATAATATATAATTTTTCTCAAAAAATATTATATTATATATTTTTGTACAATCAAATTTGGATGTGATTACATCGCCACGTGTCATAATGTAATTGGTTCCGCTTTACATCTTTCGCCACATAATTGATACTTTCTCACCTTCATTTCTCACAAATACACAATCACGTCTCATATTTTCTTAGTCTTCATATCTTCGTTTCAATTTTGTGGACTCGATTACCAGTTTGAAGACTAATATCACTAGTTTAACAACTCATGTATTAGATATAATAATTGTAATTTTAAGAATTCAGATACAACTTTAAAGACTAATATTACTAGTTTAACGACTCATTTTACAGTTTTAAGTTAAAATTGATGCATACAATTTTGGAGAAATCCCCGCCGAGTGAAACCTCATGTGCACAAGCAGTGATATGGAGATTCAACAAACATGTCGATTAAAAGTTTAAGAGAGTTGCAAAGTTTGGCTCTCATTTCATTAAAGCAAAGGGTTTAGGGTGGTAGAAAAACCAAGTGTTATGATTAACATGTCAATTTTGAAAACTGATATGATTAGTAGATTATGACTCCACATGAGCAATATTTTTTTGGTGTGTCGACTTAATTGTAAAGCGAATAGTTTTGCTAGTTGTTGCTTCTTAAAATACATGTGTTTAGTTGACACTCTTTTATTATCTTGAGATCTTCTCTTCATGCTTGTTGTACTAAGAGTTTAGGCATTCCTTCTATGCTTTGTACTGCGCACCCGTGTGCGTTGTCTATTCTTGTTAGGTAATGAGTTCCTTGGTTCGTTAAATACCTAGTGATAAGATGAAACTAAGTGTTAGCTCATTGATTTTTTTTTTTTTTGAATAAGACATGACCAATATATTGATATCAAAAGTCTGAGAGGGCCGTTACATATCATCTCTCTACCGACATGGGGTAGATAAAGAGTTTAATTTGTGGTAGTAGCACAACGATACATAGAATTAGGTATAATATTTTGACGGATTCCGCGCTCATCAGAGAGCCCATAGACTATTAACTACTACATAGTAGATAGGTCGAGACACTAGACTCGATAACTGCACACAAAGTGCTTTACTTCCTAAGTCAATGAATTATTAGTAATAGATAAATTAAAACATAAATAGACTAATAAAAATAAAATGGGACCATGGGCAAAGTCCAGGCCCAAAATAATTCCTTGGCCCAGACCAGCATAAGGAAACCCTTGAACCTGCCTCCAGTTCACACATCGCATCACCGCCGACCTTCCATCGGCGGCAAAGAGGCCACACCGAGCAATCGTCAGTCGTCCCCCCACTACTGACCTTCCTAGAAACCGGCAAGCATCATCACCTCTTCCATCATACGCCATATCGTCCTTCCCAACCCGCCGGCAAGCTCTAAAAACGCCCAGTCGGATCGAACTCCGATCCAATCTCAGCCATCTAGATCCCGCCTGTCCCTCCACCCTATCACCACCACCATGCGACCATACTACAACGTCAGCTCTGCTCGACCCACCATCACAGCTCTGCGCAAACCATCTAGCAAATTCACGACTCTGCCAACACACTAACTGGGCACGCAACTGCTACCGACCAATCGATCAATTTCGGCCCATCCGACGACGCCGCCACTATGTGCCGTCGGACAAGGCATGGACGCGTTCTCCTTTCTCTCTCGCTAGGGTTTTTTGATTCTCTTGGGAAATTCTTTTGTTATCTTGTTAGCTCATTGATTTTGTGGTAGAAAAACAATGGGGAAATTGATAGTATTAGTAGATTATGGCTATGCATGAGCTATATCTTTTGGGTGTGTGACTTAATTATAAACATAGACAACAGTGCAGTGCACTCTTTAATTTGTTAAGTGGTCATTGTTAGAGTACATATTTTCAATTGACACCCCTATTACTTTGCAAAAAAAAACCCTATTCGCTCCCTCCCTCTCTAGTGTCGGCCTAGTTTTCGGTCGAAGTTGAATCAAATCTACTGCTGCCGCTCTTCTCTTAGCCTAGCCCAGGGTCGCGACGCAGCAAACCTTCCCATAATCTCCATTGCGGCTATGGTCAGCAGGCGTCTAAGTGTTTTGCGACCGGGCGGCCCGATGACGTCGCATGTGGTTCTGGGCACAGCAGGGCAGGCAACATTGAGAGATCGACGCCCCTGGCCTCTTCGCATCATCCTCCGTCACCGGTGGATAACTCTTTTCGTACCGTCTTCGATCTTGAGAGTCGGGGGAGATGGTTGCAGCGGCTTGGGATCCAGGTTTTGGTTCCAGAAGCTGCCGACGACGATGACGCAGTCCTACAGCCTGGGTCGGACCTGGATCCGGGCTTGGAGCCGGGTCTGGGCCTGGGACCCGGGTGGGCTTGGGTATTGATCAATTTGGGTTCCGGGTCAGATCTGGCTCCGGATTTGGAGTCAGGTATGGATCTGGGACCCGGGTATTTGGTATTTGAATCTAGTCACAGTGTTTAGAGTATTTAGTTGTTACCCTTTATTCTTGCTTCTAAGTATTTTGACACTGAATTTCACTGTGCTTTATCGAGAGAAAAGGTAGGTGTATTTTTGGCTCTTTAGTCTAGTATAGATTGGTGAGCCATAAGAGATAGCTCTTATTATCGGCCCAATATGGGTATGTTATCTTTATACTGCTTACTGAATAATAAATTTCTTGACTTCCGATTCAAAAAAAAAAATGACACCCCTATTTATTATTTGGGGATTTTTTTTAATGTATTAAACAACAGGCTTACATATGTAAGTGAGGTTTAAACCTATAACTTCAACATTGTCAGTTAAACTACTTAACAAAACAGGCCATGGCTCAATCTTACATATTTATCTTGGGATCTTCTCTTGCTACTTGTTGTGCTCAAAGATTTAGGCATCCTCATGTGCTTTGTTGTAGACTGCGGTTGTGTGCCTTGTCTGCTCTGGTTAGGTAACGAGTTTCTTGGTTATTAGTTAAAAGGTCTCTACCTATCAAAGGCAGGATGAAACTATGTGCTACCCGATTGGTTTTATGGTGGAAACAGGGTTTAAAATCTCTGCGATATATCCGATATCTCTACCGATATCTCCTTTTTTCGGCCGACCAATATATCTTTGAGGTAAATATCTTCTCTTTTCCCGTATCTACGATATGTCTCTGATAACTTAAAATATCTCCGATATTTAAGATATTTGCGATATATCTCCAATATTTTAACGAAATATCTGTAAAATTTTCTAAAAAAAATTTTTTCTCGAAATTCGAGAATGTTTAAGAGAAGAGTAATTGAATAAGTAATCAGTGATCACCTCGAGGGATACAAAAAAAACATTTAGTACTCCGAATTCCCTTCAAAGGAAATCCAGATGAGAGAAGTGACAAACAGTCTTGATAAATATTGGTGAGGAGTGTTCTCCTCGAGGAATATGTAAGAAAGTACGAAAGAAGTAATCACCTCGATTGCTCAAATAAGTAATCGTCTCGAGTTCTCGAATAAGTAATCGCCTCGAGTGCTCAAATAAGTAATCTCATCGAGTTCTCGAAAAAGTAATCGTCTCATGGACTCATAATTAGTAATCGCTTCGAGTTCTCGAAAAAGTAATCGTCTCGAGTTCTCGAATTAGTAATCATATCGAATTCTGGAATAAGTAATAGCCTCGAGTGTTCGAAGAAAAAAAAACCAGTTTACATATGAAAGTAACTTTGATCATATAACCCAAGATGAAGACCACGGATCTAGAGAAGCTCGTCATAGTGCGCAAAAGCGGAATCGGCATGGCAGCATGACTAGATGTGCAATTGATGATCAAAGCACCCCATCAGATGTTGCTTCAGTTTTCTTAAGTTTTGTATCTATCAGTTTAGGCACAGAGTGTAGTGGGACGTCAAATGAATCGCATGAAGGCAACAATCAATTTGGTTATAATATTTTTGAATATAGTCAATATATATGGAGAAGTGCATGACCAATCATATAGTTGGATTCATCCTTATTATCCGATTATAGGAGATACTGTCGGCATTTCTAAAAAGATATATGATTATCATATTAATCACTACAATTCTTACTATATGGGTCAAATGTCTTATTCAGATTGTTGTACTTTCGTGGATCAGCATGGGGAATTTGAAGCACCTAGAGTCTCTTTCTGGTACTAAATGAAGCTATTATTTGTATGTATTTATGATTTTATATGTAAAATGAATAAATTTCATATTTAAATAAAAAAAATATCTTTCCGAATATCTCCGATATCTCCGATATCTCTTTTTTTCGGCCGACCGATATCTCTACCGATATCGACATTTTAATCCTTGGGTGGAAAAACGATGGGAAAACTTATAGTATTAGTAGATTATGGCTTCACATGAGCAATATCATTTTGGTGTGTCAACTTAATTGTAAAGCGAACACCAGCTAGCAGTGCACTCGTCATTAGTTGGTGCTTGTTAGAATATATATGTTTTCACTACCAGAAAAAAGACCTTTACCGATGAAAAAAAAAAAAAGGCCGACGACATACTATTTTCGTGGGCTATTCCCAAGAATGGCCGACGATTTTTTCTTTCGTCTCTAAAAATAAAAAATCGTCAGCTATTCCACAAGAATGGCCGACGATTTTTTCTTTCGTCCCTAAAAAGTATTTTTCGTCGGCTATACCCCTAGAATGACCGACGATTTAAAATTTTGGTCGCCTGTTCTCTTAAAGTATAGCCGACGAAAACTTTTGAAAGTTTGGCCGACGAATATAGCATTTTCGTCGGCTATGATAAAAAAAAAGAAAAAAAAAGAGCAGCTTCCATTTTCTATCACTATCGACAAACCAATGCTTCGTCCTTCAAATGCAAATGTGTCGTGAAATAAGATATGACCGAAATAATGAAATACGTTTACGGTTGAAAAATGACAAGATTCCGACAAAATCTGTGTGCCGAATGTTGCGGTTAACTGTTTTTTACTTCCGTTTTCCTATGGGTAGCCTGACGGTCGGTAAATATTTTGAGGAAAATTTTTATACGATTAGTTGCGTCTCATCGATTTGAAACTATTATCTGTTGAAGGTCAGGCCAAAAAACGTCATTTACACAGGCCAATTATCATTTCTAAGGGTTTAAAGGGTTGACTCACCCGGTTGACCGTCCCGATCGAGCCTTTAACGTTGTCAGATGTAGTTGGATTTTTTTTCATATATGTATTTAATCTTAATGGTGATATCTGACGGTTGGAATAGATTTTCCAAACTTTTAGATTCAAAATCGGAACATATGCACTAATGTTCCTTAACTTGTTTACTAAGTGTTTAAGTGAATGTATAGTTTCAAATAGTTACTATACGTACACTCTTCAAATGCAAATGTGTCGTGAAATAAGATATGACCGAAATAATAAAATACGTCTACGGTTGAAAAATGATACGATTCCGACAAAATCTGTGTGCCGAATGTTGCGGTTAACTGTTTTTTACTTCTGTTTTCCTATGGGTAGCCTGACGGTTGGTAAATATTTTGAGGAAAATTTTTATACGATTAGTTGCGTCTCATCGATTTGAAACTATTATCTGTTGAAGGTCAGGCAAAAAAACGTCATTTACACAGGCCAATTACCATTTCTAAGCGTTTAAAGGGTTGACTCACCCGGTTGACCGTCCCGATCGAGCCTTTAACGTTGTCAAATGTAGTTGGATTTTTTTCATACATGTATTTAATCTTAACGGTGATATCTGATAGTTGGAATAGATTTTCCAAACTTTTAGATTCAAAATCGGAACATATGCACTAATGTTCCTTAACTTGTTTACTAAGTGTTTAAGTGAATGTATAGTTTCAAATAGTTACTATACGTACACTCTTCAAATGAAAATGTGTCGTGAAATAAGATATGACCGAAATAATGAAATACGTCTACGGTTGAAAAATGACAAGATTCCGACAAACTCTGTGTGCCGAATGTTGCGGTTAACTGTTTTTTACTTCCGTTTTCCTATGGGTAGCCTGACGGTCGGTAAATATTTTGAGGAAAATGTTTATACGATTAGTTGCGTCTCATCGATTTGAAACTATTATCTATAGGTCAGGCAAAAAAACGTCATTTACATAGGCCAATTTCCGTTTTAATTTAAAGCGTTTAGATGTTTGACTTTGTTGTTTGACCAAAGGTTTAGCCGACGAAATATTTTATTTCGTCGGCTAAACTCTTGCGATCCGCTTATTGTCCGCCGTTGGATGGCTCAGATCCAACGGCTGCTGATTGTCCAAAGCATAGCCGACGAAATATTTAAATTCGTCGGCTAAACTCTTGCGATCCGCGCCTTTTCATTGTCCGCCGTTGGATGGGGGAAATCAGACGGCTGCTGAGCGCCTAAAGTATAGCCGACGACATTCAAAGTATAGCCGACGATGTTAAAGTTTTCGTCGGCTATAGTGAAGAATAGCCAACGAAATCTTTTTTAATCATCGGCTATTCTTTCGGGTATAAGTCCGGAACTGTCAAACCCTAGCCTCCGTTTTGCTCTTTTCCTTCTCCTCCTCCGCAGCTGCTGCCGAAAGCCACTCCTCTTCCAGATTCCGCTGCCGCCGCACTGCTCCTCCTTCACCGTCCCGATCCTCCATTCGGCTCCTCCTCCTCCTCCTCCTCCTCCTCCTCCTCCTCCGATCCGGTTATTTTTTTTTTTTCAATTTAATTTAATTTTATAAATTGTTATATATTTAATTTTAATTATATAAATTGTTATATATTTGTTAATAAATTTAATTTTAACAAATTGTTATATATTTGTTATATATTTAATTTTAATTATATAAATTGTTATATATTTGTTATATATTTGTTAATAAATTTAATTGTTATATATTTGTTATTATTTAGGTATATAAATTGTTATATATTTAATTTTAATTATATAAATTTATTAAATTAATTATATATATAAATTGGTAGTCTAATTATATATATATATATATATATATATATATGTTAATACTGAAATATAGTTATATTTATATAAAAATAGTTATATTTAGGATAATGGTTAGTATTATTTAAAATTAGTTAAATTGTTATATATAAATTTGTTAGTATGTTTTGAAATATGTTAGTATTATTGGTTATTATATTAATTAGAATTTGTTATAAAATGTAATATAATTTAATATTAATTAATGTATTAATGCCTCAAGCTGCAGATGGCCGATGCATTCAGACAGTTGTTCGGGGACCGTCGTTCCAGATCTAGGGGTTCTGCAAATTCCGCCAGTTCGGCAGACTCCGAGAGGACTCATAGCCAGCCTGAGAGGACCACCAGCCAGCCGCGGAGGACTGTGGATTCATCCCAGCCGCAGAGGAGTGTGAGTTCTCGACACCAGACCCTTCTCCAGGCGGGGCGGCCGTCGAGCAGTTCACTTCCGCCTGTCGGGCCAGATGCTCCGAGATTCAGTCGGCAGCTATTTCAGGACGAGATAGCTGCAGACGTTCCTCAGGTTCGTATGCCTGAGGTTCATCGGGAGCCGATGACGAGTCCGACGACGTCTGCTGCTGACTCGACTGAGGGTCCTACTCTCCCAAATCAGCTCTACCTCCCGTACAACATTCTTGCGATACCGGAGGTCGACTATCGTGGTGTGCCCATATGGCCTGATATGCCTCAGTACGTGAGTGCTGCGGAGGCATACCAGCAGCAGCCATTTGAGAACCCTGACCTCCTGATTTCGGCGAGGAGAAAAGGAAAGTCGACAGACGGGTCATCGAGTTCAGGTAACATTCGATTTTATTAATTAAATGTTTTATTAAAATTAACGCACTAATATTTAATTTTATTAACCAATCGTCGTTTATGTGATAGGGACAGCCGCTAGCAGTTCAACGAGGAATACGAGAGGTGTCATATGTTTTGACACGCTCAGGAGAACTGTTGATCTGAGGGAGAGGATCCAGATCAACGAACCTCCTAATCAGGAGGTTCAGGGGAAAAAAAAACGGGACTACTCGGGTTGCGTGGGGGCACTGATTAGGGACAGAGTCCATATGTTGTGGACACGGTGGGCTGATGTGCCCGAAGAGATAAAGAGGGAGGTGAACAACGCCGCGTCGATGAGTAATTTAAAAAATTTAATTTATTTATCATAATATTTAATAATTTTCGGTATTGTACAATTGTAAAACTAATAAAATATTATCTTTCAGACATTCTTCGAGATTGCCGAACACAAGCGGGATTGGGCGGACTCCGTGCAGAACTCAAGGTACGTTGGGAATTCCTCATCTTATAATTTGAAATATTTTATGATATTAATAATATTTTTAATTCACTTTTGTTTTTTCCGTAGGTTCAAAGAGTGGAAGAACGAGCTCCGTTCCCACTTTAACGAATACGACAACCGTGGTCGTATGGGTACTCCCAGAGAGTTCATGTTCAGGGAGTACGAGCGGCGTTGGTTGAAGACAGTAGACTTCAACAACCCAGTTATGCAGGTAAATACTAAACTTCACTACAAATGTTTATTTTGTTAAAATTTTAATTATTAGTTTAATTATTTTATAATTATTACACTAATATTTTTTGATGCATTTTTCTAATATTTTATTATTTGTTTGAAGGATCGTTCTCAGATAAACTCTGCGAACCGCCGCCATAACACAACCCTCCATCATGGTGGTTCTAGGCCGTTTGCACAATATCAGGAGGAGGCGCTTAGAGATCATCCTGATAGCAACCCGTACGTGGAGACGTTCAAGATCGCTTATCCACAAGCGACAGAACAGCTCGTAAGTCGTTCATTACGATTTTAAAATTTTAATTATTAATTTTACTTAATTATATATTTGTTAGAATATTAATTTTTTTTTTCCCGTCCAATTAGGAGAGGGTGAACCGGGCCGAAGAAGAGGTGTTCCAACAAGTAGTTCGGGAGACACAACCGAACATTTCAGAGGCAGATCTGGAAGAAGCCCTGCTCCAGGTCGACCGGTCTAATGTCCAAACGGCAGCGAGGATGTTCGACGCAGCCTTCCCAAACCGCTCAAACAACTACTACTGCCGGGGTTTGGGAAGTTCTGGACTAGGGCTCCTGAAGACCACTAAGGGAGGTCAAAAGAAGGGAGGCGGGGAGAGCCAACATGTGAGGGGGGAAGTGCGGAGATTGGCAGAAGAAAATGCAAGGTTGGCGGCCGAGTTCCAGAGAACACAGGAGGAACAACGCAGATCACAGGAGCAACACCGCAGAACACAGTAGTATTATTTAGATCTGTCCAGTTGGCATGCTGAATGCGAGAGAATTCGGCGACACAACTACGCCGGCCAACAAAACTGGTGGTATGATATGTTCGCCGCACAACAACAAAACCTTGAACCCCCGCCCCCGTTTCAGCCGTTACTTGAACCTCCAATGCCTCAACCTCCCGAGTTCGGTCAGCAGGATGACGAGCATGATGGAGAGCAGGATGCTGGGGATGACGTGGTGGACTTTAGTGGTTTAGGTGATGATTAGGGTTATATTTTATGTATATTGGAACGAATTAAATAATAAGTCATTTAGACGTGTTTCTTGTTGGTGCAAATGCATGGACTGTCTTTGTGATTTGCAGGTTGCTTGGAATGGTAATTTAGAAAATAATTTAATTTTTTTTTCACCAAATGTAAGAATAGCCGACGATTTTGGCATTATTTCGTCGGCTATAAGCACTATAGCCGACGATTTTTACCAATATTCGTCGGCTATAAGTCCTATAGCCGACGAAAATGACATTATTTCGTTGGCTATATCTAATTAATGCCTATTAAAATATTAATATATTTCGACGAAATAACCGACGAAATAGACGAAATTTGTCGGCTATATTTCAGAACAAATAGCCGAAGAATTTCGTCGGCTATAGTTTACGATATCGTCGGCCATACTCGAAAATACCCGACGAATTTTGTCGGATATTTTGCCAAGGTTTGGTCGACGAAATGATGTTTCGTCAGTAAAGTCGTCGGCCATACTCGCATATAGCCGACGATTTCATTATTTTCGTCGGCCATTGGTATTACCGACGACGTTTTTCCGACGAATTATAGCCGATGAAAATTTCGTCGGCAGAAGGTATAGCCGACGAAATTTTGGAATAGTCGACGAAAAAATTTTCGTCGGCTATTCTATCGGATCTGGTAGTGTTTGCTGATACTTCTCTTGATATCTTGGGATCTTCACTTCATACTTGTTGTTCTCAGATGTTTAGGTATAATGTCTCCCCTATTTGTGGTTGATTTTTAACAGTGTTAAGGTATCACAAAAGCTTCTTATGCACACAATTTTTAACCATCAGGGCATGAGAAATATTCTAATTAGTGGTGGAAATAGAATGCGAAAATTGGGGAGGCCGCCAATATAGTTTACTTGATTTGAAGAAGCCAACAACAATTTTTGTGACAATTTAAAAAATGGAACTTTTTTAGTAAAATTGGCTATGTGGAAACTTGCAGGGCCATGACCATCTCAAGTAACAGTGAGGCTCTGCATTGGTTATAACTATGCATTATACCATGATCAGATACCCCTTTGACAGCTTCCGGGTTCAAACCTAATGAACACATCCAATTGGGCAAAAACCACGGAACTAGGGCTGGGCATAAAAAACACTAATTCCAAACCCGTCCCGATCCCGTCCCGAAATTTACCGGGATGGGACGGGACTTAAATCTCAAAACAGCAGGCCCGTCCCATCCCGTCCCGTCTCAATAACATGGGACGGGACGCGGGACGAAGAGTGTAAGTCCAATTTAGGCCCGTCCCGTCCCGCAATAATAAGGCACATAATCTCAACCGTCTATTTCATCATCACCGTTCATTTTCTATTCTGACTTTCTGAGACTCCAAGAGACCAAGACTACTGACTACGAAGCCACAAACCTAAATCAGTAAATCCCCTAAATCCCATACCTAGTTCCTGAGTTCCTCTTCCTCCCTTCATCGAAAGCTCACCCTCAGGTTCCTCTTCCTCCCTTCACCGCCGTCAGCTTCCCACACCGTCATCTTCCCCTTCTGTTCTCTACTAATTATCGGCGAACGGCTGCCCACTTCGCTGATGTCGTAGGTCTTCGCCATATTTAGCTCTGTGGGTAAGTTTTAATTGTTCATATTTTGCAGTAATTCAGTTTTTGGTTTCATGGGTGATGAGTCCAAAGTTCATATCACCAGTCCATCTTATGATTCTTTTCAATTTTGACAGATTTTACCAACCTCTACCAAAGCTGATGGCTAGAGGAAAGAAGATAGCAGCTCGACCGAACCCTTCTGCTTCTGGTCTTCAGATGTCATCAACAGGGGCATCAGTTGTATCACCATCACTTCCCGCCGCATTGACTCAATTTCTCGAAGATGCAAATCCAGGTTCAAGTCATCCTCCTTCAAATCAACCTGCTACAAGTGAACCCGCAGATGAACCTGTTGCATCTGTAGGTGAGGGTGGTGAGACTCCTGCTTCATCATGTATAAAACGTACTAGTCGTGTTTGGGAGCATTTCAAAGAGTATGAGAAAATTGAAAGAGTAAAAGATGCAGAGGGTAAAGTAATTGAGATATATAGTTACTAAAAGGGCTTATTGCATCCACTGTCCTAAGGGAAAGATTGGGGACTTTAATGTTGAGGGTAAGAGTGGCACTTCTGGTTTGATTAGGCACATGAATCAGACTTGTAGGTATTTTCCACGTGAGGTTGATAAGTCACAGAAAAATCTTGTTGGGGAAAAGTCTAAGTCAAATAAGCTGAGCATGACAGCTTATAGTCAGGATGATTATTTGGAAGCTTGTGTAGAGATGATTGTCATTGATGAGCTGTCTTTTAGCTTTGTGGAAAAGAAAGGGTTTATGAGATGTTGTAAGACAGTGTGTCCTCTTTTCGAAGCAGTATCAAGAAGAACATTGTGTAGAAAGTTTCTAGGTATGTATGACATCTTAAAGAAAGATTTGAAGAAGCTTATGAAGATGTATAGGTTGAGTTTGACCACCGACACTTGGACGAGTGTTCAAAATGTCAATTACATGGTGCTTACGGCCCATTTCATTGACATAGATTGGAAAATGCACAAGAGAATCATTAATTTTTGTGTGATTCAAAATCATCAAGGGCCAACTATAGGGAAGCTTATTGAATCATGCTTAGTGCAATGGGGAATTGATAAAGTGATGTGCATTACAGTTGATAATGCTGCTGCAAACAAGTGTGCTTTAGAGTAGCTTGTTGCTAAGATGAACAAGTCAGCATTTTACCAGCAGATTTTACATGGAAGATACACGCATGTGAGATGCACTGCTCCCATCACTAACTTAATAGTGGGGCATGGCATGAAGAGGTTGCAGAAGTCTGTTTTGGCAATTAGGAATGCAGTGAAGTTTGTGAGATCTTCTTCAAACAGATTAGAGATTTTTAAGAAGGTTGTAGAGAGAGAACAGCTTGGATGTAAGGAATTGTGTGTATGGTTGTCCCAACAAGGTGGAACAGCACCTATTTGATGTTGGAGGCAGCTTTGAGATTCAAGAGAGCTTTTATAGTAATGACTGAAGATGATGAATCAACCTTTGGGAGTTACTTTAAGGAACCAGAAGAGGAATATGATGAAGATGGAGTTCTTGTACCTAGCAGCGATAAGAGAAAAAGGGTGGGACCTCCGAAAGAAGCTGATTGGGAGAAGGCTAGTGTGTTTGTCAAATTTTTAAGAGTTTTCTATGAGGTGACTCTGAGGGTTAGTGCATCATTGCACCCTACTGTGCACACTGCTTTACATGATGTTATTGATATGGAGAACAACATAAATAGCTTGTTTGTGGCGCAGGAATTGGTGAGCGAATCAGAAACTGAAAAGACATTGCGAGACATGGCAGGCAATATGAGAAGCCGATGGTTGAAGTACTTTGGGAGTTTTGGTGACCTTAACAACATGTTAGTCATTGGCCTGGTTTTGGATGCCAGATTTAAGTTAAAGAATGTGACTCACATGTATACGGAAGAGAATCTGCTTGATACTGAGGTGCAAATGAGAACAAATGAGATAAAAAAGCTGCTTATGGCTCTTTATGACCAGGTATTACACATACCATTGTCTTTAATTTCCATTTTTTCTTTTACTTTGTATAGCTACCGTTTTCAAAATTATAGCTATTGAGATCAACATTATAGTTTACTAACATTACATCACTTGGGTGTTTTGGTGACTTTGCTGTTATATCAAGCTTTGGTGACAATTTTTTAACATTATAACTATTATTATCAAACAAATGTTTCATCGCAATATATTGTTGTTATAGTTGCAGTTTACTAACAGTGCTATATGCTACTATTTATTAATTTCTACCTTTCTTTCCTAGTATGTGGTTCATGTAGATGGAGGTATACATATGCGTCCGCAATCTCCAAACTCTTCAATTAGCACAATTACAAGTAAAAGCAGCAGTGCTAGCAGAGGCCATATAGGTCAGCGACTTAGTAATTGGAAGAAGATTGTTCAAGAAAATGAAGAGGCAGTCGCAGCTCATGAAGTTGATCAATACTTGGGCGCTGCATTGGATCCAACTGATGAGGAAGATCACTTTGACATCCTGTGTTGGTGGAAGGTTAATGGCTGCAGATTTCCAGTCTTGGCAGCAATAGCAAGGGATGTTCTTGCCATTCAGACCTCAACAGTGGCCACAGAGTCGTGTTTCTCAACAGGAGGCAGAGTTATCGATTGTTTTAGGAGCTCATTAACTCCTAAAACAGTAGAGGGACTCATATGCATGCAAAATTGGATGTTAGGTGATGAAATTGCAGAGGTTAAAGATGATCTTGATGAACCATCAATTGAAAACACTGAGTTTTATGAAGGTGTTGAGCTAGGTATACATTTTGACAAAATGACAAGTGTTTATACTTATACTTCATTGCATTTTGGCATCATACTGAGTTACTAAATCTTTTTCATTTTTTCAGATTATGACAGCACTGCTTCAAGTAAGAACAATTGTCCACCTCCATTTCCAAAAGCAAAAGGAAAGGGGAAGTTAGTTGCAGCCGCTACTGTTATCGATGTTTAAGGTTGAAATTGTTATATTTTTGTGTCTGTGACTGTGTAATGATGATGAAACTATGGAACAAATGCATTCCTTTTGTTAGAAGTTGATTGTTAACTATTGGTGTGTGCTTATTTATTTAATGTTGAATGTTTGTACAGTTTGTACTAGTGTTTATGACAGAGATATAAATCATAGAATAATACTGAATTAGTGTATTACAGGTTTTTGAATTCATGCACGGGACGACGGGATTGGTCCTGTCCCGTCCTGATCCCGAGTGGGATTAATCCCGGTGGGATGAATTGAAAAAAACACAAGACCCGTCCCGTCCCGTCCCTTCCTGAATTTAAAGTGTGGGACGGGACGTGGGATTAGTCTAATCCCGTTCCGTCCCGTCCCGTACCCAGTCCTACACGGAACCACTTTCTGTGTTATGAAGTTTCATTAATAATAATAGAGGCTTGAGAGCAGTGTACTAGCCAGAATAAAAGAAAATCTGCAATCCGATAACAAAATAGAAAACCATTTTGGAAATAGTTAGGCCTTGGAAAATCTTAGGCGGTGTTGAACTCTAACCAAGTCCGCAAGTCCTCATCGCATACTATTGTTTCTCGCTCCAAGTCTTGTGAGACTCTAACCAAGTCCGCAAGTTCTATCAAACATTACCATTTACCTCCTCTACCGCTGTTTCTCGCTCTCTTAATTCCTTCTGTGGGGTCTTGAAAACCGAGCCTATCTTGTCAAACCGTGGAGGCTGTGCTTCTGTTCGAAAAAAAAAAGCGTCGAATGAACATCACTTTCCGAAGGTACGCTTCACTTGCCCCAGTGGGTTTCCGTTGTTTTGGTCAGAAACCAATTGGGTATCTGAATTCTCAGTAATCTATGCTAAAACTTAAGTGACTGAACTGACAAAACCCTGTTCGGTATATAGTGTTCCAATTCGAAATTGGGTTTAATGGCAAAAGCAGGGAGTACTCTTTTTCTTGAAGATTGGCTGAGAAGTGTGAGTGGCTATGGCAATAGCTTCAACTCTAGAAACTACTCAGCCTCATCAGCAAGAGCCATAATTCAAGCTTGGGCTGAGCTTAGAGACTCCCTTCAACACCAATCATTTCAATCCCATCATCTTCAGTCTTTAAAGACTCTTGTCAATTCCCAGACTTCTCTTCATGTTGCTGAGCCTCAGGCAAAGCTTCTGCTTTCAATTCTATCCTCTCCAAACATTTTTCTTCCTCATGAATCCTACACTCTCTTTTTCAGACTCCTCTATATATGGGTCAGGAAATCTGCCAGACCCTCTTCTGTTCTCATTGATTCAGCTGTGGTGGTCCTATCAAATCTATTTTCTTCAACCCAATATGACTCAAAGAAGAGTCCAAGGCTCTTTTCTGAAGGTGTTCTTCTTTTGGGTTCATTTTCTTTTGCGCCTTGGGGGTCCGAAAGCTCGAAAACTGTCTGCTTAGAGTTGCTTTGTAGGCTGTTGGGGGAGGAGTATCAGGTGCTTGGATCATATGGTGGGCTAGTTCCAGAAGTTCTTGCTGGAATTGGGTATGCTCTATCTACTTCTTCCAAGAGTGTTCATTTTGTTAGAATATTGGATTTCATGTTGAGTATTTGGGGTAAGGAAAGTGGGCCTCAGGGTACCATTTCTCATAGCCTGATGGTTCTGCATTTGATGGAATGGGTATTGTCTGGTTTGAGCAATTTTCGTGCTGTAGAGAAAATTAATAGTCTTTGTAAGGAGGCTTTAGAGACCTCAAAACCAATGTATGTTCCATTTGCGGTTGTCATGACTGCAGCTGGAGTACTGAGGGCTTTGAATAGATCTGTAGTTAGTGGTATTGCGCTGGATATTATTTCCAAACTGAGGGTGTCTGCGGAACGTCGGATAGAGTCTGTAGCAAGTGAGTTGATTTCAAGAACTAGAGGATTTACGAGTTCTAGTTATGATCAGACAGATAGTCTTTTGCTGCAGTGTGTTGCAGTAGCATTGGCTCGAAGTGGTGTTGTCTCTTCTCGTGACCCTTTGTTTATATGTCTTGCTTCTGCATTGTTGACTGAAATATTTCCTTTGAGACGTTTGTACACAAATGTATTTGAATTGTTGCATGGCAGTTCAGCCTTACTGAGGATCAATGAGGTCAAAGAACACCTTGAGAGCATGATTTTTAAAGAAGCAGGGGCTATAACTGGTATTTTCTGCAATATGTATGTTTCAGTAGATGAAAAAAGCCAATACATAGTGGAAAATCTTATATGGGATTACTGTCAGCACATATATATGGAGCACAGACAGGTCGCTTTGCTTCTTCGTGGTAAAGAGGATGGATTACTTGGAGATATAGAGAAAATAGCTGAATCTGCTTTTCTTATGGCTGTACTCTTTGCGTTGGCAGTCACAAAGAACAAGCTTAATTCAAAATGTAACCCGGAAACTCAAATGGATATATCAGTTCGGATACTTATTTCATTTTCTTGTGTTGAGTATTTCCGGCGCATCCGTTTACCAGAATACATGGATACTATTCGAGGTATTGTTGTGAGTGTTCAGGAAAGTGATTCTGCTTGTGCGTCTTTTGTGCAATCTATTCCAGCTTATGTTGACTTGACACAGGGTCCAGGTATGATTTAGTTACCGGTATAGCTGTAGATTTCATGTTAACCTTTATTGTTTTTTGCAATGAAGTTCTTAACTCTAGGTTCTCTCAAACTTGTCTTCACTATAATATTTTCATGTGATTAATATATGTAAAATTGGTCCACCAGATCTTTCTTCCCTACGGAAAATGGATTATATGTGGTCCATTGATGAGGTTCAAACTGCTCGCATTTTGTTCTACTTAAGAGTTATTCCAACTTGCATTGGACGACTGCCTAGCTCTGTATTTGGAAAAGTGGTTGCTCCAACTATGTTCTTGTATCCTATACTGAATTACTAATTATTGGGGACCTTTGTACCGAACACATTGAACACTTTGAATCCTTATTACAATTTCAATCAGATATATGGGACATCCTAATGGAAAAGTAGCTAGAGCATCACATTCTCTGTTTTCAGCATTCATATCTTCTGCCAAGGATTCTGATGAAGATGAGAGGGTGTCGTTAAAGGAGCAGCTTGTTTTCTACTATATGCAGAGATCCCTAATGGTATCTAAAGCAAATAAGGACCATAATGGTTAAATCGACCTTCACTTAAAGCTACCAGAAATTAAATCTTTTTCTTTGAATGCAGGAATATCCTGAGATTACTCCTTTTGAGGGAATGGCTTCTGGCGTTGCAGCTCTGGTTCGACATCTTCCTGCTGGAAGCCCAGCTATATTTTATTGTATCCATTGTCTGGTTGAAAAAGCTAATAGGTGCAATAAAGACTTTGCTCAGCAGGCTGATATGTGGAAGAATTGGCAAGGGGAGTCAGAGCCTTGCAAGAAAATCCTAGATTTGCTTTTACGACTGATTTCCCTGGTTGACATACAGGTAAAAGCTGAACTTTGTGTCTTCTACTTCCACATGCTTTGGTTTCCTCTGAAAAATATTTCCTCTTCAATTTGTTTTACGTGTGATAAAGGGTTTCAATGGCCACCATAGGTTGTTTGCGTAGTACTTAATGTAGAATTAGTTAATATGACTAACAAGAGGAATCATTCAAAATCCACCCTCTGATCATGTCATGTTTAGATCACCAAGTGTTGATGGAATGAAAGATTGTAGCCCTTGTACTCTATCAAATTTGGTTCTCAAACTTACTGTACAATACAACTTGTTCAGGTATTACCAGACTTGATGAAATTGTTGGCACAGCTAATCGTGCAACTACCTAAAGATGGCCAGAATATGATATTAAATGAGTTATATTCACAGGTGGCAGAATCTGATGATGTAACACGCAAGCTCAGTTTAGTTTCTTGGTTGCAGTCGTTGTCTTACATTTGTTTTCATAAAACGAGTGGTACTGCTGCCTCCAAAAAGTTGGGAACTGAAGAAACCATTACTTCTATGCAGACTCCAGATCCATTAAGTTATACTAGCCTAAATGCTCGACTATGACTGTGCTTTTGGTTAACACTATTTAGAAAAGGAAAAATAGATAATTAATCATGAACGTGTGTCTTTTTGTTCTTTCTCTATAATGGAAATTACCACTTGCAGCTGTCGTGAAACAATATAGAGTTTTGCCATCAATTGTAGCTTGTCATTTCTATCCTGATGTTTGAACTTGATTGATAGTACATTCTCATAGGAGGGAGAAGGCCACGGTTTCTTTATACTGGATATTTAATTTATTTGATAGTTCTTAGTCACAGGATCTTATATGTAGTAGCTTGGTCTGTATAACAAACTGACTTGCAGTAGCTTGGTCTGTATAAAAGTGACTTGCAGTAGCTTAATAATATTCATCTTTGGCTGGCTGTTGTTTATGTGGAAGTCTTTTGATAAGTATCGTCTCCTTCAATAATGTCTCTCAAAACCACATTAAAGTAGCTTGGAAGATTTTCATCAAGCTCTTCTAGCCTATACAGTATAGCACATTGTTCTGAACCCTGGCTCGCCGGTCCTTGTCATTCTTAAGGTCGAGTTCTTGGTAAATAATACCTAGGCAAGAGCAGAAGGTAGTCCTCAATCCTCCATGATTCGGAACAGCTTCCTTTGGGAACGTGATCGTGATCTGTTATGCACTGGTACTAGATGGAGGGTTGATACAGGGGAACAGATTTGAATTTGGACAGAGAAATGGCTGCCAGGACCGTGGACGTTTAAGGGGAAGTATGTGGTTTGATGACAAGTATGGAATATGAAATGACAGCTATTTCAGTCTACATTCCTACGAGATGAAGTGGCTACTGCATTCAACAATACTCCATACCACTAGCTGGAAGACACAAGTTTTGATATGGTGGTATGACACTATTGCAAGGATGGGAAATATACAGTCAAATCGGGGACTTGCTGAGCCGGTGAGCTGCGCAATATACAGCAGGCAGTCCATGCAGCAGCAGCGTTGTTTGGAATGGTAAAACAACAGTCTGGGATCAACAAGATTGTATTTATGGCGTGCTTGCCATGAGTTTCAGCATGCTCGGCGAATCTTAACATAGACATATGAATGTTGATGAAGTCTGTTTGGGATGTGAGCTGGAGAAAGAGACTACGATGCACTGTTTATGGCGGTGTAGACCTGAGCGTAGAGTTTAGAAAGATAGCTTCCTGGCAGGTGTTTTACATACTGGAATTTGTGGAGTTTGAACTGTTAGATCAGGTGGCTCACATTTCAAGTGACAACGAGCTAGCTTTGTTTGGGTTGATCATGTGGCTGAATTGGAAGAATAGAAATGCATGCAAGTTTGATAATCAATCAAGTGATTGAACAAGACAAAGTCAATTACTTGGCTCTGGGATTGCTGAGAGTTTTCAACAAGTTAATTCCACAATTGAAAGCACATCTTAAGTGGAGATGCATGAAGCAGACATGGCGTGGGCACCCGCACCATTACTAGATAATTGGTTGTGGATATCAAGCTTGAAGATTTTCATTAACATATACTCAAGTATTTGATCTTAACTGGCTCTGATCTTCTTGGTAGGAGCAGCAGTACTAGTACTAATCATCACCCTCAACACCGACGCAAAATCTTCTGAAACCTTGAAAAGTTCTTTGGGTGAAGACCTCAACTTTCTTCTAGGTTGGGGTGGTTTCTTGGGAGCTGGTGGACACACCAATGGCTGCTTCAAGATCATGCGAGCTGCAGGTGACTTGGGTGTAAGGCACTCTTCAAGGTCATCTTCTGTTGAGTTTACGGTTGAAACTACTCGGATTGGAGTATTTGGCCTGAATTCTTCTACGATTTCGAAACCCATCTTTGCCTCCAAAGAAATTTTTACCTCGAATCGATTCTGAAAGAGTTTATATACTGAGGATTTTGTACTTCCTCAGGAAAACAAAAGAGGTCAGCGTGCTGAAGAAATCAAAAGGGTCATCATGGAGGGTGCTGAACAAGAGGCAGATATGTTCTGATCTGATTCGATGGTGATACAGTAACAGCACTAGAAAAGCAAAATGATGAAGAATTGAAGACTAGCTAGCTAGCTAGCAACCGAAAGTGTTGGGAGGAAAGGGTATAGGCTGTATAGGAAATGTTAGCGAGACATGCATATAAATAATAAGATGATCGATGATGCATGGCTGGCTCTTCTTGGCCTGATAGATAATCAAATACGTATAATTTTGAAAACAAATTCATCCTAAATAGAGGGGTCTGCGCTCCTTGTATTCTATATATCCATCATTCAAATCAATCTCAGAATTTCATGCCGAGCAACCAATTGGTTTCCTTGCTTTTTTCTGCCTAAATCATGTTGACATGTTTATTGATTACTCAACTTCATTTTCATGTTGTCTGCTTAAATCGTCAAGTACAAGTGTACAACTGTCTTCACTTAGTCACTTACACTGTAATTCTATTCTTCAATAGTAAAAAAACAAAAAAAAAACCAGTAATTTTATTCTTCGATATCGGTATGCGTTATCGGAATTTCTTTTTATAGAGAAAGGCTCGGCTAGGTCTTTTTACAGACAGTAACTTCATTTTCTCGTTTGAATGTAGCAAACGAAGATTCAAAAAAAATTCCGGCCCTTTGCTGACATTTTCTTTTGGCATGCAGTTCCCTTTGGTGATCTTTAAAGTTTAATCACGGAAAAATTTCTTGATATATAATTTGAAACTAACAAGCTATGGCGGTTTTACTTACCTAATGCTAGATTAACCATGTTGTTTCATGATAATTATGATGAATAGTTTGCTTGAGATCCAAATCTAATAATGTAGCTGCAGACTGCGCAGTGATGGTTCTCAGAAAAGAAATCAATATGTGCAGTGGTTATAAGTCAAGTTAACCGTAGTAAACTAGTAATGAAGGCATTTGTTTCGTCCTGTAAATGTTCAGTCACTCTTTTACTGTTTTACAGTAAAATCTTTAGGACCTACGTACATAACCACCCTGATTGGAGATAGATCATGAATGACGATCTTCTTTTGCCTAGCTAAAAAATAAAAATAAAAATCTAGCTGGGGAGTGCAGAATACTGTACATACTTATAACTGCAACATCATATATATGTAGACCTTGCTTGCTGCATACGTACATGTATTTCATATTAATTAACTATCAAAACCTTGCTTCACGAAAGAGAAAGAAAATGGAATCTTGAAGCAATCTGGCAGAACAAAGTAAAAGTCACGTATGTATTAGGAAGTGGAACCTGGAGAAATTGTAAAGCCTTGATACGTCTGGTGTATATTATACACGTATTGTAGGGCTGACCAGTACTAATTTAGGGATCTCTTTTTTCTATAATAGTATAAAGTCAAACCAAGTTCATAGCGTAGTACCTCTCAAACACTAGGCTAGGGTTTCTTTCTGCAGTTTTTACTCACCTCCTTTCATAGCTGCGATCTCAGCTGGCCGGTGCTGCTGGCTCCGCTGATTCCCCAACCGTCCGTGGTGGTGTGCGCCGATATTGATATATATCCTCCTGGTCCATCTGCATGCCTTCTTCTTAGTTAATTGGGACTTGGGAGAGGGTTTCTGATTTCTGATCTCTGACTTCCAACCCTTAATTTCAGCTGCAACTCATATTGCTACCATTGAATTTAGTGACGTTCAGACTCAATTTCCCTTTCAAAAAAGAGCTTCAGCTATGGGAAGAAAGTCAAGGGACAGTGCCGAATTCGAGACTTCTTGCTTCATACTGGGTGATGATTACAAATGCATGCAGGTCGATCTTTGGTTCCATTTATGAGCCTCTTGTCATTACTCAGGTGCGCAATGCAAATTGGTGGCCGGTGTGAAAGCTCTAGGGCCGGGACTCCGGGAGTCGCACTCGCACCACCACCACAGTACTGACAGTAGATCAGTACTTGAGTTATCCAGGAATTCAAACTGGACGTTGTAAGAACCTTTTTGGACTCAAACTATATCTGTTAATATGATCAGTCATTGTTGAATAGGTTTCGGCTTAACAAGAAGCAATACAACTAAAACTCAGTTGCAGAGAAGTTTATTAAGTAGTATATCGCTTAATAAGCATAGAGGTTCATTGTATTAAGACCTGTAGTACATCGAATTAGTATTGTGATAGAACTAAGCCTTTGCAGTTTTAGATTCAGTATTTGATCAGTATTAGGATTCAGTTATGGGATTGAATTCTAATTGATCAAATTGGCCAAGATAAATATAAGGCATTAGTCCCTGTGTTCAATATCGTTTTGGCATTGAGAAAACAGTCACATTCTGTTTGCTTGATATTGAAACACAGAAGACTTTGTTCTTGCTCTATTGATCAGTTTAGTTTGTGTGCAGTTCATCTTTAGAAGCACAAGATGTCTGGATCTAAAGTTGCTATGAAGGGTGATTGGAGAAGTGATGAAGGTATGATTCCTAGTGCAGCTAGGAAAACTCTATTCCGCATTCTGTATTGTGTTCTTGATTTATGTTTCATGTGTTTGTGTGAATATAAACTTGATCTTGACTTACAGATAATATATTTACATTCAACAATTGGTATCAGAGCATTTTGGTTTATAGATACACAAATCGTATACTTCAGAATTTTATCAAGAACAGTTTAATAAAAATCTTCAGTAAATTTTGTTAAAATAAAAGAACCATCATGCTTTAATCCAAATAAAGAAATCTTGATTCGTTTTTGACTAAAATCCGGGCACAAACCCCATTCCAGAAAATAGCTTTTCAATGTTACCATTGAACTACATAACGGCTAGTTTTTGGAATTTTTTATCTTAAGCAAAACTGAGGCTTAATCCTCAGAAAAAGGGGATTCAAGACCCTGCTACAGAAAAACGAAGTCAAGAAAAATGTTTGATCTAAAACTTATATGCTTCTTTATGTAATGCTTAAATTTAAAATTTGGTGCTGTGCTGAAGCAGAGGCAAAAGTATGTTTTCTGGATTCCAAAACTTGCGATTCAATTCTGCATCTGTGGGAATGTTCATATTATGAAGTGTTGGTATATAGATAAAGTATTCGTTGTGGTTGACGTGTGCCCATATCTGTTCAATGATGCATGAATTGGTTGAAATCGTGTGATCTGGAGTTTGGGGATATATTTTGCTTCATGATGTTGTGATTCCTTGTTGGTTGTTTTGTTCCAATTTAAGTCTATTAAAATCTGAAGAATCGTTAAATCTAATGCATCTAAAACATTAGAATGATTGATTAAGAAACTAAATTACAGATCAATAACTATTTTACCAAAGCAAATTTTTACTGATATAACTTATAAAGGAAAATTGTGCAGTGCTCTAAAGTTTTATTTTTTTTGTTTCCAAAGAAGCATTCAAACAAGATTTTAAAGCATATGCAGAAGTATATATATGTTCTGGGATTGATACAGATATTTTGAAACTTTTCTTTGTCTAAAGACCTTGACTGTTTTTATCAAATAACCAATTCTGCAGCATATAGTATGCTGAATTCAGAAACTACAGAACTACAAAAAATTTATATCATAAAGATGTTATTTTTGTGTTGCTTGAGTTTATAAGATAAGTTGATATTATGTCTTATTTGGTTTTTACAGTAGCCTAACACATAGGAAAAATTCTTATACAACTTTTGTTTTGTTTTTTTAAGGTAACTTCGCATCATTAGGACAAGTAGAATATCTGAATGGCAACAACTTTAGGAAGTGGAAAAAGCAAGTGGAGTTCTATTTGGCTATGCATAACAATATGGATTACTGTCTGCATGAGCCTAAGCCAATTCATGATATTGATGAGGAAAGTACTGAAGAATTCAAGTGGCATCATCATGAGTGGACCAACTACTGCAGTTCATTTAGTTGAGAAGCCTAAGAAGAAGAAAAACAAACTTAAGGTTAAGCAGACCACCAACTTTAAGGCTTCAGCAAATTCCGGTGAGCCAAAACCTGTCAAAGGGTTCAAACCTAAGAAAGGATACAGTTCTGTCAAATTCAATTGTTTCTTCTGTAAAAAAGGAGGACATATGAAAAAGGATTGTAGTGGATGGAAGGCTTGGATGATTAAGAAGGGTGAGTCTTTTCAAGATTCTGTTTTTTCTTTAGAAGTTAATTTTCTTAACGTTAGTACACACTTATTGGCTTGATTCTGGTTCACCAATACACATTACTACATCTCTACAGGGTATCATAAGGAGGAGGGCTCCAAGGACAAGTGAGCAAAATGTGTGTGTGGGGAACGGCCAAAAGGTAGCAGTGAAGGCCATAGGATGCTTGAAGATTGATTTAGGCTTAGGCAATTTTATTTTTCTTGAGAACGTTTATTACATTCCCTCTCTTAAGAGGAATTTGATTTCAGTAAGTCTTTTGGTTGGCATTGGATGCAAACTTATTATTGATTTTAGTGGAATAAAGATTTTTCAGCATTCAAAGTATCTTGGTTGTGGTTCTTTTTCAAATAATTATCTTAAACTTGATTGTTCTGTGATTAAGAATGAGATTCTTATGCTTGAAAATAATGCAGAAACTATAACTGAAAACAAAATTACAGGAGTTAAAAGATCTTTATTCAACAATAAGTCTGCTTTTCTTTGGCATAGAAGATTAGGAGACATTTCCAAGAAGAGATTGAAAACACTCGAGAAAAATGGAATTTTACCTAGCTTGAACTATACTGATTTAACTGATTGTATTGAATGTTTCAAAGGTCAATTGACAAACAAGAGAAAAACCACTGCATTAAGAAGTCATAAGCTATTAGAACTCATTCATACAGATATATGTGGACCTTTTAAACATAAGACTATGTGTGAAAATATCTATTTCATAACATTCATAGATGACTACTCTAGATACTGCTACATATACTTACTTTTAGAAAAATCTCAAGCATTGGAAGTTTTTAAAATTTTTAAAACTGAAGTCGAGCTCTAATTAGAGACAAAAATTAAGACAGTAAGATCAGATAGAGGAGGGGAATATTATGGTAGACATACAAGTGCATGCCAGCAAAAGGGACCATTTGCAATGTTCTTACAAGAGCATGGCATTAAGGCACAGTATTCTACACCATATACTCCAACTCAAAATGGCGTAGCTGAGAGAAAAAACAGAACTCTTCTCAATATGGTTAGATCTATGATGTGTGCTTCAGGTCTACCAATCTACCTATGGAGTGAAGCACTTAAGACAGCAAATTACATCTACAATAGAGCACCCTCTAAATCTGTAGATAAAACACCTTTTGAGTTATGGTGTGGTAGACAACCTAGCTTGCATCACTGCCATGTGTGGGGTTGCAAAGCTGAAGCTAGAATTCCAAACATACTACAAGAAAAACTAGGTCCTAAAACTATTAGTTGTTATTTTATTGGTTACTGTGAAAAATCTAAAGGATACAGATTCTATACACCTAAAAATAAAACCAAATTGATGGAAACTAATCAAGCCAAATTTTTGGATGAAGGTGTATGCAGTAATGATTTTGAGGATTTATCCTTAGAATTTGATGAGATTATTGAGAATGATGATTCAGTACAGATATTGCCTCTAGTTCAGAACACAGTAAGATCAAATACGACTAATCAAATGCAAAACTAGTTAAACACAGGAAATTTAGTTCTAGAGCCTCAAAATCAGAATACAGATCAGCCTTTAGATGATCAGATGGATTTAGATCCTCAGGATATAGCTATAGAACCTCCAAACTTAGAAAATCCTCAGCTCAAAAGATCTACAAGACAGAGAAAACCAGTCTATGGTGAAGGCAGTGACTATCATGTTTTTCTACAAGAGCAAGATATTTTAGCAGAAGAAAATGATCCCTTGAGCTTCAAACAAGCTCAGAGTAGCAATGAATTTAGTGAATGGGAGAAAGCTATGTAAGAAGAAAGTAACTCTATGTCTAAGAATAAAGTTTGGGAACTTGTGAAACCAGACCCCACTATCAGAAAAAAGGCTTTTGCCGTCGAAAAAAAAAAAACGGCCGACGAAACCAATTTTCGTCGGCTATTCTCAATAATGGCCGACGAAAATTGTTTTCGTCACTAAAAAGAAAAAAATCGTCGGCTATTCCCCTAGAATGGCCGACGATTTTTTTTTTCGTCCCTAAAAAAAAAAGTCGTCGGCTATTCCCACTGAATGGCCGACGATTTTTTCTTTCGTCGCTAAAAAAATTATTTCGTCGCCTATACCCCCTAGAATGGCCGACGATTTAAAAATTTCGTCGCCTATTCTCTGAAAGTATAGCCGACGAAAACTTTAGTAAGTTTGGCCGACGAAATTGTCATTTTCGTCGGCTATAAGTTTATATATTTTCAGATCAAAACCCGGTTTACTGCAGATTTAGCGTCCGGCGTCCGAATGACGATTGTGATACCATTCCAGAAACGGAACGACGCCAGGAATCAAACTCGTCGCTTTGCCACGACGTGTGAGCATTTTCGGGCTTTCAGTTCGTTTAGGGCCTCAAAACGGCAGTTTAATATGTTTTCAAGATTTAAGTTTTCTAATTTATTTTGTTTTAAACCATTGCTTCATCCTTCAAATGCAAAAATGTTGTGAAATAAGATATGACCGAAATAATGAAATACGTCTACGGTTGAAAAATGACAAGATTCTGATAAAATCTGAGTGTCGAAAGATGCGGTCAAAGGTTTTATTCTTTCGTTTCCCTAATGGTAGCGTTACCTTCGGTAAATATTTTGAGGAAAATTTTTATACGATTAGTTGCATCTCATCGATTTGAAACTATTATCTGTTGAAGATTAGGCAAAAAAACGTCATTTAGACAGTCCAATTACCATTTCTAAGCGTTTAGAGGTTTGACTCACCCGGTTGACCGTTCCGATCGAGCCTTTAACGTTGTCAGTTGAAGTTGGATTTTTTTCCATACATGTATTTAATCTAAACGGTGATATCTGACGATTGAAATAGATTTTGTAAACTCTTACATTCAAAATCAGAACATATGCACTAATATTCCTTAACTTGTTTACTAAGTGTTTAAGTGAATGTATAGTTTCAAATAGTTACTATACGTACACTCTTCAAATGCAAATATGTCGTCAAATAAGATATGACCGAAATAATGAAATACGTATACGGTTGAAAAATGACAAGATTCCGATAAAATCCGTGTGCTGAAATAATGAAATAAGTCAAAACCCGGTTTACTGCAGATTTGGCGTCCGGCGTCCGAATGACGATTGTGATACCATTCCGGAAAGGGAACGACGCCAGGAATCAAACTCGTCACTTTGCCACGACCTGTGGGCATTTTCAGGCTTTCGAGTTCGTTTAGGGCCTCAAAACGGCAGTTTAATATGTTTTCAAGATTTAAGTTTTCTAATTTATTTTGTTTTAAACCATTGCTTCATCCTTCAAATGCAAAAATGTTGTGATATAAGATATGACCGAAATAATGAAATACGTCTACGGTTGAAAAATGACAAGATTCTGATAAAATCTGAGTGTCGAAAGATGCGGTCAAAGGTTTTATTCTTTCGTTTCCCTAATGGTAGCGTTACCTTCGGTAAATATTTTGAGGAAAATTTTTATACGATTAGTTGCATCTCATCGATTTGAAACTATTATCTGTTGAAGGTCAGGCAAAAAAACGTCATTTAGACAGTCCAATTACCATTTCTAAGCGTTTAGAGGTTTGACTCACCTGGTTGACCGTTCCGATCGAGCCTTTAACGTTGTCAGCTGAAGTTGGATTTTTTTCCATTCATGTATTTAATCTAAACGGTGATATCTGACGATTGAAATAGATTTTCTAAACTCTTACATTCAAAATCAGAACATATGCACTAATGTTCCTTAACTTGTTTACTAAGTGTTTAAGTGAATGTATAGTTTCAAATAGTTACTATACGTACACTCTTCAAATGCAAATATGTCGTCAAATAAGATATGACCGAAATAATGAAATACGTCTACGGTTGAAAAATGACAAGATTCCGATAAAAGCCGTGTGCTGAAATAATGAAATAAGGAAACCCGGTTTACTGCAGATTTGGCGTCCGGCGTCCGAACGACGATTGTGATACCATTCCGGAAAGGGAACGACGCCAGGAATCAAACTTGTTGCTTTGCCACGACGTGTGAGCATTTTCGGGCTTTCGAGTTCGTTTAGGGCTTCAAAACGGTAGTTTAATATGTTTTCAAGATTTAAGTTTTCTAATTTATTTTGTTTTAAACCATTGCTTCATCCTTCAAATGCAAAAATGTTGTGAAATAAGATATGACCGAAATAATGAAATACGTCTACGGTTGAAAAATGACAAGATTCTGATAAAATCTGAGTGTCGAAAGATGCGGTCAAAGGTTTTATTCTCTCGTTTCCCTAATGGTAGCGTTACCTTCGGTAAATATTTTGAGGAAAATTTTTATACGATTAGTTGCATCTCATCGATTTGAAACTATTATCTGTTGAAGGTCAGACAAAAAAACGTCATTTAGACAGTCCAATTACCATTTCTAAGCGTTTAGAGGTTTGACTCACCCGGTTGACCGTTCCGATCGAGCATTTAACGTTGTCAGCTGAAGTTAGATTTTTTTCCATACATGTATTTAATCTAAACGGTGATATCTGACGGTTGAAATAGATTTTCTAAACTCTTACATTCAAAATCAGAACATATGCACTAATGTTCCTTAACTTGTTTACTAAGTGTTTAAGTGAATGTATAGTTTCAAATAGTTATTATACGTACACTCTTCAAATGCAAATATGTCGTCAAATAAGATATGACCGAAATAATGAAATACGTCTACGGTTGAAAAATGATAAGATTCCGATAAAATCCGTGTGCTGAAATAATGAAATAAGTCAAAACCCGGTTTACTGCAGATTTGGCGTCCGGCGTCCGAATGACGATTGTGATACCATTCCGGAAAGGGAACGACGCCAGGAATCAAACTCGTTGCTTTGCCACGATGTGTGAGCATTTTCGGGCTTTCGAGTTCGCTTAGGGCCTCAAAACGGCAGGTTAGTATGTTTTCATAGAATAGCCGACGAAACATTGTAAATCGTCGGATATTCTCTAAGTTTAACCGACGAAAATTAGATTTCGTCGGCTAAACTATTGTGATCCGCGCCTTTTTATTGTCCGCCGTTGGATGGCTCAGATCTGACGATGTTCATAGAATAGCCGACGAAATATTGTAAATCGTCGGCTATTCTCTAAGTTTAGCCGACGAAAATTATATTTCGTCGGCTAAACTCTTGCGATCCGCGCCTTTTTATTGTCCGCCGTTGGATGGCTCAGATCCAACGGCTGTTGATTTTCCAAAGTATAGCTGACGAAATATATTAAATCGTCGGCTATTCTCTAAGTATAGCCGACGAAATATATTAAATCGTCGGCTATTCTCCTTCTAAATCTTTTAAATCGCTTCCTCCCGCCTTTTTTCTCTCCTCCTTCCCACCCCCTCCTCCGGCCTCCTCCTCCTTCCCCTCCTCCTCCGGCCTCCTCCTTCTCCTCCTCCTCCTCCTCCGGCCTCCGGCCTCCTCCTCCTCCTCCTCCTCCTTCCCCTCCTCCTCCTTCTCCTCTTCCTCCGGCCTCCTCCTCCTTCCCCTCCTCCTCCTCCTCCTCCTCCTCCTCCTTCCCCTCCTCCTCCTTCTCCTCCTCCTCCTCCTCCGGCCTCCTCCTCCTTCCCCTCCTCCTCCTCCTCCTCCGATCTGGTATTTTTTTTTTGCCCAAAATGCAGTTATAGCCGACGAAATTGACATTATTTCGTCGGCTATAACTTTAAAATATTAATATATTCCGACGAAATAGACGACGAAATAGCCCAAATCGTCGGTTATACTTCAGAACAAATAGCCGACGAAACCAAATTTCGTCCGCTATAACTTTAAAATATTAATATATTCCGACGAAATCGTCGGCCATACTCGAAAATAGCCGACGAATTTCGTCGGATATTTGACTAAGCTTTGGTCGACGAAATCATTTTCGTCGGCCATAATTCGTCGGCCAAGGTTGGAATGGCCGACGATGTCGTTTTTTTCGTCGGCCATTACTTTTACCGACGGGCTTTTACCGACGAATTATAGCCGACGAAATTTTCGTCGGTAGAAGGAATAGCCGACGAAAATTTGGAATAGCCGACGAAAAAAATTTCGTCGGCTATTCTGTCAAAGCTAGTAGTGCCCTAACCATAAAGCAATTGGTTGTAAGTGGGTTTTTAAGACTAAAAGATATGCAAATGGCAATATAGAGAGACACAAAGCTCGTCTAGTAGCTAAGGGATTCACACAACAAGAGGGTATTGATTACAATGAAATCTTTTCTCCTGTATCTACTAAAGATTCATTTAGAATTATAATGGCTTTAGTTGCACATTATAATATGGAATTGCATCAAATGGATGTCAAAACTACATTTTTGAATGGAGAATTGGATGAAGTTATTTATATGAAACAGCCTGAAGGTTTTGTGAAGTCAGGGAAAGAAAATCATGTATGCAGACTTAAGAAATCAATCTATGGTTTAAAACAAGCTTCTAGATAATGGTACAAAAAATTCGATTCAGTTGTATCTTCTTTTGGCTTTACAGAAAACATAGTTGACTAATGTGTATACCTCAAGACTGCAAAAACTGAATTTATATTCTTGATTTTGTATGTGGATGATATTCTTTTAGCTAGCAGCAGTGTTAAACTACTAAATGAAACTAAATTTTTTCTGTCAAAGAATTTTGATATGAAAGATTTAGGTGAGGCTTCCTTTGTTTTAGGAATTGAAATTAAGAGAGACAGAAAGTTAGGGGTTTTAGGCTTATCTCAACACAATTATATTCAGAAAGTGCTAAAAAGATTCAACATGGAAACATGTTCTCCAGGAGATGCCCCTATGTCTAAAGGTGATAAACTGTCTAAAATTTCTGAAAATGGGGGGAAGATGATTCAAATGGAGAGCAAACCATATGCCAAGCTTCTAGATAGCTTAATGTATGCACAAGTTTGCACTAGGCCAGATCTTGCATTTTCTGTAGGAATTTTATCCAGGTTTCAATCTGCACCTACTCAAGAACATTGGGTTGCAGGTAAGAAGGTTCTTAGATATTTACAGAAGACCAAATCTCATATGTTGGTTTATAGACAAGTTAAGAATTTAGAATTAGTAGGCTATACTGATTCAGATTTTGCTGGGAATTTTCCAAAATCTAAAAAGTCTACTTCAGGTTATGTTTTCATGCTTGCTGGTGGAGCTGTTGCATGGAAAACCATGAAACAAGGCTTAATGACTACATCTACTATGCAGGCAGAATATATAGCAATATATGAAGGAGTTTGTGAGGGACTATGGATTAGGAATTTTTTGATATATACTGAAGTCTTGAGTTGCATTGTTACAAATCCGTTGAAAATTTATTGTGACAATGAAGCTGCAGTATTTTTCAGTAAAAACAGTAAGAGGTCTAGCAATTCTAAACATATTGACTTGAAATATTATTCTGTGAGACAAAGAGTTAAACGTAAAGAGATTGATGTTTTAGATATAGATACAATTTCTCAGCTGACAGATCCTTTCACTAAGGCACTTCCAATTGTGGTTTTTCAGAAACATGTTAAAAATATGGGAATATTGTCAGATTTGTATGCTTAAGTTCAGTGGGAGCTTATAAAGTTTTTTCTGTTTCTATTTTATTTTATTTTCTTTTTAGTTTGTGTTATAAGTAGCTTTTCCAATTGTAACCTTATTTTGAGAACAACTTGTAATTTTTCACTTGATCAATAAAGACTCGAGGAATTTCATTCTACAAGTATTGTTATTAGATTACTTATGAAAGTGTTTTAGCTGAACCAATTTTGTTTTACTTTATAGAACATAATATCTTACAGTTAAGTTTTCATTTGAACAGCATTCAGTTTTAGTAAGTTGCTGTTACAGAATTTTGATTATATCAGAATTGAGGACTGTGAGTTTTTTGACATCTCAGGTGGATATGCTTGTTGAAATTATTCTCACTCTATCACTCTATCACTCATAAGCTTATGTGATTATAGTAACTCTTGTATGTGATCTTTAATCATTTTGATTATTAATCATCTATGATTCTAGGTTCTGCATTATGTTGTTATGAATTGACCAAGCTGAATGAACTATGAGTTTTGTATGCTTCAGTGCACATTTCAGTTGTTAGCTTTTCATTGATTTATTCAAATGATCTGATATGAATGTGTTTGGTCCAAGTGGGAGATTGTAAGAACCTTTTTGGACTCAAACTCTATCTGTTAATATGATCAGTCATTGTTGAATAGGTTTCGGCTTAACAAGAAGCAATACAATTAAAACTCAGTTGCAGAGAAGTTTATTAAGTAGTATATCGCTTAATAAGCATAGAGGTTCATTGTATTAAGACATGTAGTACATCGAATTAGTATTGTGATAAAACTAAGCCTTTGCAGTTTTAGATTCAGTATTTGATCAGTATTAGGATTCAGTTATGGGATTGAATTCTAATTGATCAAATTGACCAGTATAAATATAAGGCATTAGTCCCTGTGTTCAATATCGTTTTGGCATTGAGAAAACAGCCCCATTCTGTTTGCTTGATATTGAAACACAGAAGACTTTGTTCTTGCTCTATTGATCAGTTTAGTTTGTGTGCAGTTCATCTTTAGAAGCACAAGATGTCTGGATCTAAGGTTGCTATGAAGGGTGATTGGAGAAGTGATGAAGGTATGATTCCTAGTGCAGCTAGGAAAACTCTATTCCGCATTCTGTATTGTGTTCTTGATTTATGTTTCATGTGTTTGTGTGAATATAAACTTTATCTTGACTTACAGATAATATATTTACATTCAACAGCTAGACGTCAGATCCTACGGATGTTCAGGTGAAGAAAACTGGTCGGAGTCATATATACTAGCTCCAGAAGGGTTGAAATAACAACCGAATGAGGAAAACTAGTGCATGGGATCTATGCACTTTCGTCTAATTAATGGATCCACAAACACCTTATAGTCTGCGTACATATGGACGACCTTTATTTTGGGACTTTGACTAACTTGAATGCAATACAGTAATCAGAGTTATCCATCTTTTAGGTCTCATTTCAAGAATCATCCTTGCAAAATTTCAGCCTATTCTAAGATGATCACTTCGTCATCCATTCATTTGGCCTACAATTTACTCAGAGATGATTCTCAAAGTGCACCGTATGTGGTACTTTTGTACGTTCATCTTCCCATACTGTGGCAAACCCTTCTCCTTTAGAATCGAAGGTGGGATTTGTTCCCTATATCGTTTATGCTTAGTGCCCGTAATTTTCCTCTAATGTAAAATAATTTTTTTCCTTTTTAGCAAGTATTTTTTTTCAAACATATGCAACTGATTAACTGCTAACGAGTGAATGAGACTACGAACCACATCATCTGAATTCTAGAGGGGTGATTCATACAATCTGCATACTCCTAAACTTTAAACCTCATGAAAGTCTGGAAACAGATTCACCTCTCAAAAGCTCGAATTGGTACCACTTGAAATAAAATCATGGCAAAGATTTCGCTTTAAGTGGTCAACTCTACATCTCTTTGATTCTCTTTGCAAAGAATTTGCTTAGGTACCTATCTATATGTGCTACCTATATTTACAGATATGACAACAAATTTGTCGTCACTCTAGTTAAAATGATAATTATTTAGGTAAATGTAGTTCAACTATAGATAATTACTTCACTTACAACATTTTTATAAGTTTCTAAATAAATTGTTGTCTGTTCAATTATATGTAAATGTGTAAAATCAATGTTATAATTTTGTTGTCAAAGTCATAATTTAGTTTAATAAAATTGTTGTCAAAATGATCATTTTATTCAATTAGTTGTAAAATAATTGTATTGTATATATTCTCATAGACAACCCCCTCTTTGCAATTCATCATATGATTGATCTTTGTAATTTTTTGTATATGTGTTATACAGGAAATTGCTAATTAAACTGACAAAAACTCGGATTCATTATGCAAATGTTCTACATGCATGCACTTTGATACAACCAAGTTCCATTGAATATATATGCTAATGTTACCGAGTTGGTTTGGCGGGCTTGCTCTTCACTTTGTTAGTTCTTTGTGTAATCGTGATTGGTTAGGACTTCTTGATTTTTCGTTTTGGTTAGTTTTTTTGTTCCGCTTATTCCTGTGTCTGAGTGGTGCTCACCTGGTCACTAATTGAGCAAGAGATTCATGCTCAACCACCCTTAAATTTCATCCAAGGGTTAAGAACAAATCAACTCAACTCAACTTAAAAATAATTCTCCTCACCCTTGGATGTAAATCCAAGGGTAGTTGAGCATAAAACTCTTGGTCAATTAGTGACCAGATGAGCATTCTTGTGTCTATCATTGCTAGAGTTTTGTGTGTTTTTCTGCGGAGTGAGGTTCATATCTTTCCATCTTAATGTATTTGTTTTCTTTTTAATAAATTTCTCGTCTCGGCCAGGTTCATAAAAAATAAACACCACATATAGAAATTGATTAATGTATGATTCATGCGGTAATGGAATGTAAAATGCTCTCGTTTTCTCACAAGAGAGCAACCCTAAGGACGCAACCGGTGGCTTTAGACGAAAGCGATATGTAAATCTACTTTCCTCTAGTAGCAAATCTTGGACTCGGAAGGGTGTCAGTACGGTGGCGACGGTGATGGAAGTCCCCGTGACCCCTCGAATTTATGGTTGGATCGGGTTCGCTGTTTTGGGAATCAAACTCAGTTTCTTTCTGAATCTACAATTCTCCACCGACGACCCGAGCTGTCTTCGCCGATGGTCAAGGCTGCTGATGACTTTGCTCATCAAATGCTAGTGGCGCGTGTTTGTGTTGATTTCTAGCGAGTCCGCAGTGTACGGTGGGTTTGGCTCCCTGGGGAACAATGACAGAAGTTAATTGGGAGCCAATTTTGGAATCGGCTGGCTGGTAGTTTTTGGTGAATTTTTTGCCAAAAACATTGATGTTGGTGTTGCCGGTTTCACTGGTGGTGATGACCCAATATTGGTGGTGAATGGGAATGTTGGTCAGAAGTTGGCAGCGGTGGTCGATTTGGCGGCTTTGTTGGCTTGATGGGCTTGGGCTCAAGGTTTTAATTTCGGGCCGGTTGGGTTGAATCATGTGATTTGGTCCTCTCTTAGATGGACTTGGATGGATTGAGTCTTTATGGCCCATCGTCATATCTAAATTTTGACACTGGTCGTAGTAATGGTGTGGTGTGGTTTGAACTCTTTATTACAGCTTCTAAATCATGTCGTTTTCTGTTATTTATGTGCTATAAACAATAGTAAAAAGGTAGGTGATTTTAGGCTTTGTAAGCTAGATGTAGCTAGCATTGTTGAATAGTTGTAACTTGTTTTCAGAATCATAAGAGATAGCTCTTATTGTCGGCGCTCATGGGTGTGTGTTATCTTGTTTCTACTTACTGAATAAAATCTAGTTAATATTTCGATTTAAAAAAAAAGCATATATATATATATATGCCCTGAAAAACGCTTTATGAGGGGAGTTTCAAGATAGGACTGTGAAAGCAAAAGACTAGTTTTTCTCTCTCATTTTTTTTATTTTATTATTTTCTCTATAAAAAAAAAGGAAGTTTCTATTCATACCTCACAAATTGGCACTTACACCTCTCTTCTTTTTCAACTTTCAGTTGACTTTTTCAACTCATGTGCAATTACCAATAAAATCACATAAAGTTAAATAAATTATTTGAAATGCATAACTATCTAAATATACTCTTGCATAATTTATTTTCTAAAAATTGAGTTACATTGTATAATTTTTGGCTTATTTCATGCCGCCTTGTTTGTTCGAAAATTTATATTATAGGTTCATTAGCCGATTATCAAAGAACAAGTGTATCTATTATATGTTCTACAACCATTTACATAAGACCTGTCACGAGGTTGTTCATAATAAACTAAGAGTTCGGTAATTAATATATATTTTTTAATTAAATTAAATTGAGTAATTCATTTTTTTATTCTTCAGAAATTAGAAGTGAAATAATCTAAAATTAATAGAGGCCTAACTATTAGTATAATCTTCTAAAAAAAAGCTTTTGTTAATTTAATTGCCCAATGGGTATTTTGGGAAGATTAAAGAGGTGTAAATATTATTTTAGTTTTTTGTAAAAGTAGATTGGAGGTATATTAAGTAAGGAGGTCTAAGTGCCAATTTAAAAAATATGAATAGAAACTCTCAAAAAAAAAAAAATCTAGGGTCTACGCCTACATTCTGTCGTGACTCAAACTCATGACCCAATAACCTACTTTTTAGGTAATAATGCTCTTACTACTTAAACTATACCATTTCGTCAACAGAAGACTATAGTTACCTTTAAGTTACCGGATAATCATCACAATGCCATGTTTCAGCTCCTCGAGATCATAAATTTACAAGTAATTTTAGCTCTTACATTATGATAGTTGATGTTTACCAAACAACTTTTGTAAGTTGAAATATGTTAATTTTTTTTTTTTTTTTTTTACGATTAAAAAAACATATTACAACACAAAGTCTCTATACTTCCCTCTAAAGCAGTCATATCGGAGGGAGTCGTCTGTTGTGCTGCGCTGCATACCATGGAGCTACACGTGGAATGCACTTGTTGACTTGTTGGCGGACCGTAACTGGATTTCAACGTTTCTTTATACGTGCGACAATTTTTTTTTTCCCAGAATGAATGCTCACTTCTGCTGGTTCATCTTCAACTTGCAAAACTGGGTAGATGAAATTTTAGACTTAATCCCATTGAGTAACCAGCCTCGATCTCTTCTCCTGATTCTTTGATTTGAAAACCCGCTTCTCCCTCATAACCAAATGCCAAACAACCCAAAATTTATGTTCTTCCTTAACACCCCAAGAGTTGCCGGCGTTGTCGGAAGGCTACATAGCCAACGTGATTGGGCCGACGACTCCTCCAAACGGGTGCACGCAGTAGTTGATTTCGACGAAAATCAAGTCGGTGGCGGAGTGGCGGGTTCCGACGCCGTCTAAAATCATATGAGAATATGAGATACTATGCTTCCTATCCCACGACAAATCGGAAAGCGAACCCAACTCCAAAAAGCAGCACTTTGTCAGACCCAATCCTCATGAACTATAAGTTCTAGTTCAGCGCACACTCGAGGGTTTCTCCACTGTCCCCCTTCATCCTTCAATCCTTGTTTAGAAGAATTCACCCCCACGAGCATTCCTCCGCTGTTATTGGATTGATAGAAAAAGTAGAGAGGGAGACCGGTTTATCCTGTCACTATAGTTAGACCATTAGATCAAATTTCATTCCAAATCAACGGACCATATTGTAAAGAGAAGCACGTTATGCCTACAATCGTTAATCACATAATTTAAATTCACGTACGACAGTATGTGATCTTTTAGATAAGTAGCTGCGGATTTATCCTCAGTGTTCAGTTCACTCATTAAGTAGCATGTAGCCTAGCAATTTATTTGGGTGTTAAGAAACTTACAGAACAATTCGAAGCTTAGTTTGTAATGGAAGGTAATTGAATCCTCATTCTTATCCAAAAAGTTATAGAGACAGAACAGTGAATCTTCATTTTCATATCTTCATGAATTTATTGTCCTTCTTCATTTGTTCTTTTGATCTGAAAAGTGTTAATACATGAAGATACTCTCATCATTTATAAACCTTATAGTTAATATAACGTGTGAGTGTATAAGTAACGTCAATGTTTTCCGATCACTAACGCAAAATGATTTTGTCTATGTATAAAAAAGAGATCCCGATTACATGAAGGATTGGCAATGGCAAAAGCACTCCGATCCTCATTCTCATATTTTCAAGAATTTATTACTTTTCTTTTTACCGAATTTATTGTGTTTCATGCTTTCATCCCCTAACATTTTTCTTCTAGATATTTTTCCTCAACAACCCGAAACAAAATGACCTACAAATGTGAAAGGCATCAACTACAAAGCTGAGTTCATGTCATACATGAGTAAAGGTTACAACAGAAAAGTAATTGATACGATGTCGAATATCTGCCACTCGGTGTTTGATTCTCTATCGACAAGCTATTTTGTTGCATAACACATCAATATGAAACTTGGAATCACCCTCAAATTAGTTAGGTTGCATAACATAACCAAGTGTTTAATTATATTGCATTTTCCAAATTTCACCAACCACCCTTAATTTGCTACTCAACTTATAATTTAAGTGGGTTTTTGCACGATATAAGTTGCGCCAAACTCGGCCTAAGAGAAACTCCAAAAGAAGTAAACTATGCATATTACCAATTTTAGTTATTGGGAACAAGAAACGTCACGGACATGTATGTTGCTAGTGTGTCGACATTATTCGCATTTTGAAGAGACCTTACGTACAAAATGGGTTAATGATAGCACATTTGGCAGCATAGATTTGGAATCCCTTCTAGTGGGTATTTTGAAATATGAGAATCGAAAGACTTTACGAAAGTAAACCCTTCAATTAGGTTAATGCTTTAGAGACCAGTCACAAACTCCACATTCAAAAGCACCACCACTTCTCTCACCTAAGTTTGGTCACTGCTCAAAAATCTACCTCATTTTTCCACCCATTACGTCATGACACCACACACAACTAGCCAAACCAGATCTAGCTACCAGTCAACTACCACACACAACCATGCAAAAGCTGTCGTGGGGCCCACCCTCTTAGCATATAACTCCATTGACTTTTTGCACATTTTGACGCAATGAATATAGTAATAGACTATTCTATTTCCCCTAATGCTCCCCCCACTTTCCACTTTCCTCTTTTTGACGTTTTGCAGCGCGTGACTAGTTTTCAACGAATCCAAAAACACATTTTAAAATGAATTAATTTAATATCCAAGATCCACAAAAATTATATTCCACCCTTCTTTCTTTCGTAATTTACAAGGCATACCCCTCCCGTGTCCCAATTACACCGTAAGTTCTGACATTACACATTTTCTTTGTTTGACTTTGTCAGTGGGTTTCTAACGTCACCTATTGTTGCACAGCTCCATTGTCACGGCGCTCTCTGAACGGTCACAATCATTGCAGTTATGTTTCCTCATCAAGCTGATTGGAACACGAGACCTACAACACTGGCCGGGACTGAGTTAGGCTGCGGGTGAGGGTGACGGTGTTCGGCTTCATAGGTAACGATAAGCATAGTGGGGTCGTCCTGTGCGCGCTCCACGTGTTTCCTTGCTGGACACCCTCGTACGCTACTGCACTTATAATAGCCTCTGCAAATAAAACGACAAAGACGAAAATTAATAATTTGACAAAGAAAATTAATAATTCAACCTTCGAGATCATCGTTTTGACTTAGAAATTTTCAACTTTGACGGAATGGAATATTACCGTGGGTATGGGGAGCCCTTGATCGGCTTTTGGCCGTACTTTCGCCATGAAAACTCGTCGGAAGGTATATCGGCGATTTTCAAACTAATCGCCGGCACTCGGACTGTCCTCTTCACCTTTGTTTTTCTGTAAATTAATTAACAAATTCATTAGTTTAGAAAATATTTAGAATAATAAGAAAATGGTGAAATGAATATAGGGTGTATCGAAGTGGGTACCTTCTTTTAGAACAATGACATCGGCCGGACGAGGTTGTCTTGGTTGCGAGCTCGTCGTGGCAGCGTTTCCGGTGAGATTGTGAGAGCGGGGGCTTACCGGCGGAGAAGGCCGGCGCCGGTGGGACAGCAGCTGAAGAGAAGACTTTACCGTTGGAAACGCTGCCGTCTCCGGTGGTAACGGAAGAAAGAAACGATGATGTTGTGGACATGGGAGGAGACAAGGTGAGGCAGTCTTTGGAGTTTGAAATAGTTTTGGTGTTGGGAGTTCCGGTTTCAAAAGACAAAGTGGCCAGAGGTTTAAGTGGGACCGGATAGGGAGGAGGAGGAGAAGGAGGAGAAGAGGTGGTGGTGGGTTCACTAGGTTGTTGCTTGGCCGGTCCGCGGCGGAAGCGGGCGTGGCCGGTCCGGTTCAAGACGGAGATGAACTGCTTGAACTTGGAGACGGTGAAGTCGGTGATTTCACGGCAATCGAGGTTGTTCGGAGACGGAGTTTGGCTTGACAAGATGCGGATAAGGTGCTCCATGCTCTGTAGACCGGCGGAGGCGGCTTCTTCCATGGCCGTCCGGTCGTCGATCTTGGAGAACCTAATGAGATCAACTGCCATTTGAAGCTCCTTTTGAGTTTTTGGCTTCGGAAACAAAGAGGGAGAGAGACTCAAGAGTAAGAGAGGAGATGAGTTTTTGCTGGGTTGAGATTGTGGGGGTGGACATTGGTTTATAAAAGAGAAGAAAAGAAGGGTGCAAAGTCAAAGGTAAGATCCGACGGTGGAGATCTATTTGGTGTTTGTTTATTACATTTTTTGCATGGCACATGATGACATGAAGATAAAAATAGGGGATATTACTGTAAAGTCTAAAGAGGGAGTTGGGGGTGGTGGGTCCACAATGGGGCGAAAGGGACTTCTCCCTTCTCTACTCCTTCTGCTTTGTAATCGCACAATATTTTGGAAACACAAATGGTCAATGCTCAATATGAGAAAAGCAGTGCCCTGTGATTCAATTTCCATTATTAAACTTTTAAATTTATTTTTGAGTATTATTCTTTTAATTATACATCTAATAAACTAGATACGGTATTAGAGGTAAACTGAGCTACTGTCAAGGTATGCAGTCTACTGTACTTAATTTATCGATACCCATATGGTAATGATTCCTTCATATCTGATCATTTACGATGAAAAAAAGAATAATTTTAAATTACATTAAAAACATGAAATTTATGAATTTTAATTTTATTTTGCAAGTTGCAGTGTCACTGAAGCATCCGTAACTAAGTTTACTTCTCAATCAATATGTGAGAACTCAGTTTACCATAAGTTTATTCTAGAACAATTTGAAGGACTATTATATAGTTTATCAGAAGGGGAGGGATTTATTCAAATCTTAGGTGGGTTGATTTTCTTAGGGAATATATTGAGAGTTGAGAAAGTCCAATCTTGGCTAGATTGCTTTGGGCAAAAGATTCTTGATCACAGTGAATAAAGATTATTCCCCCAGCAATTTTAACTTTATTCTGTCAGTAACTTTAGCTTTACTATTGCCCGAGTACAGAGGGAATCCTCACTCGTTTATGTTGTCAATGTAGACTTTCTGTTTTGTTCCAGGTGGATAGTTGACCTTCTGATTTAGTCCCTCCCCAACTACAGTAGTCTCTTTCATATAACACAAATGACAAATCATATTATGTCGGTTAATTGATTCATGTATATAGCTCTGTTGAAAATCATCTAATTATTCATTAGTTACTCAAACCTCAACTTAAATTTGATTGGATGTTGTTGTTACACGACTATACTACTATTTAGTTATTTTCATTTTAGTATAGAATTAGGATATATAGATTTCGTTTTGAAGTATAAAAATGTACATTGAGTGACTAACTATAGATTGTAACTCTCTTGAAACAATAGATTAAAAGTATATAAAAAAATGCTAAATCAATAAGTAACTATTTTGTGACTTGTATCGATCTTTAATATATAATGAATTTAGTAGAAAATTTTGGAAAGCACAGTAGCACGCATCTTGATTTACAGAACTCTAGAACAATTTATCAAATTCAAGCCCTTTCTATGTTTTTTTTGTTTTTTTGTTTTTTTTTTCGATTCAAGCTGTTAATATGTTTTGTTCATATAATGGTGAACTTAGTGGAAGATACTTTGACTTAAATATTGTCCTAAAGGAGTATTAAGTTAGGGTCAAAAGCCAAAGGTAGTCGACTACCCACAGAAATTTCAAAGAAAAGAAAAAGCTCCATATGGGAAACGCCGAGTCTGCTTTCTCCTCCAGACACGAGGCCTTTGACCCAAATATTAATACCACCTTTCCTCTTGCCTCACACAATTGACAATCCCTCCATTTCAAACTTCCAAGTTTTCCAAAACAAAAGTAAACGTACGTAACGGCAACAATGCGCTGGGGGTTGTGAGGGTCCCACCTGTGGAAGCTACGTGATGGAGCAGGAAAACTTGGGTTAACGACGTTGGGGCTTGACATTTTGAGAGTGGGGGAAGTGAAATAGTTGACCGGATTTGTATCTCATTCAAAGTGGTGGGGGTTGGGATTAAATTAGTGCCATTCATGATTAATCCCAAACGGCGCTGTTAGTAGTTGACCCGGGAATTAATAAGCCCGCTCTATGTAATGCGCCGGACGTGGACCATTTTATATGGGCCAAATGGCAGCGTCAAAGATTTTGCATGGTCAACTGCTCGGTCAAGTAATCAAACCGGCCGTGGGGGTTATTATAGAAGCCACAATAACACAGCTAGCTAGGTCGCTTGTTCGACCTAGCTTCGATTCAACAATACGACTGAAAAATAATACGATTAGAAACTAGTATGTATGGTAGAAGAATGATTAGTTCATGTGTTTGTATACCAGGATGGTGATATATAGGTACTAGTTTGTGTAAGTTTGCCAATTGCTACTGATTGTTCATGGTATTTAATTGACATATGTATGTAGAGTCAATGGCGGATCAAGAAAATTTGATAAGGCAAAAATAATGAATTGTAAGAGTTTTTGAATTGGTCGATTAATTATTAATCTCCATCTCTTTTTGTTGAACGAAAATAATGCATAGTAATGAAGATTTACAAAAATTCATCCCTATACTTGAGATTTACGAAACTTGGGAGACTAAGTAGAAATTGAGTCTTATTTAAACTCTTTTATGCATCATGTTTTTTTTTTCTTGTCTTGTTATAGAAGTTTTTTGACTTATGGTGTTTGAGTTGTGATAAGAAGAAGAGAGTTTCTATTCATACCTCTCAAAACGGTATTTAGACCTCCACAATTTTTTGTAATTTTTAAAATCGTATTTTGCCCTTAAGAAAAAAAAAACTGATAAAATTGTTGTTCCCATGAAATTAACAAGTAACAAAAAGAGTTGGCGAGTACAGTTAAGGAAGAAAATATGTCCAAGGGATGGGTATGTCAGGTAAGTTTATATGTTGACCGTGGCAAGAAGAGAGAGAGATGAGAGTATGAAACAATATGGTCATAACATAAACTAAAAATTCAAACTCAACAACTCTCCAATGGCGACCAGGCAAATTTCCTTGATCAAATTGGGATGTTTGTTAATTGGTCCATTCAATTGTTCAATTAGAAAATTCAGATGTTGTTACTGATAATAGCTACAACATACTCTTCTTTAGTATCAGTTGGATTGGAGTGCTGGGTCTTTTAGAGGTAGAGCAATGATGGGTCTCCGGCCTCAAACTTGCTACCTTTCTTGTTATTGCAGCGGGTTGTCGGAGAGTAAACGGAAGCTGCAAAGTGAAAGAAAAAAAGAAGAAGAAGTGTATAGAGAAAAACTAAACAGGGCAAAATTGGAAATTATGGAGTAAAAACTTTCATGGACAATTTATGCGACAAGAAAAAATTAAATTTTTTCCACATTTTAAAGAAATTTATGCCACGATGTTCATGTGAAAAGACACAAGTGAGAATTCATTTAAGCTCCTTTGCATTACCTCTAAGGACTGCGGATGTACACGAATATTAGAGAAGTTTATATGTCAACTTAGTAGGCTATATGTAACCGCTAATTGAATCCAACGTCATAAGAAAATGAACTTTTGAAATTCTGACATAAATTGGCTTTGACGCAACTATATATTAGTGATCTGGTGATCCGTACATTAAAGAAATTACCAGGGACACCCATATTTTGGATGAATAGAAGCAAACACCAGAAGAATCTGGTTCACACACGAAACAGAGGACGACCAAAGAACATTTTATCCTCAAATATTGTTTCGACACAATCCATATAGGGTTGAAGACGTGTGTTCAATCCCTAAATTCCACCGCATCCCTTAGGTGACATTATGATATATTTGATGCAAAAGTACATGCACTTATATCAGATTATGCTTCTTATATATCTATTGTGATTTTATAAATCAAAGCACATCACTCAAAGCCTATTCGTGAAATTATGATTGAGATATGTTGACAGTAGCCATAGAGAGGCTACTCAGGCCCCCAGACCCGCAGCCAGGACTCTTGGACCCGGCTCTGGGCCCGGGAGCGTAGCATAGACACCTGGTCCCGCGCCCGGACAGGTCTTACTTGTGATCGGGGCCCGGGAACCGGGGATAAGAGCTCCCCAAACAGGGGCCGAAACAGTCCAGCAATATGAGCAGAAGGGGGGGGTCAGTCCCACATCGAAGGGTGAGACCAGCTCTCATGTCCGACAACCTATATATGAGTCACAACTACCCTCATTAATAGGTAATCAATACTACAACTATTCATTCCCTCCTAAGTTACCAGTTTATTCCAACTATATTGACTTAGGTGATGAGTGCAAAAGCACCTCTCAAAGATACCTTATATTTTCAAGATATATCGATGTAATACTCATATACAAGGGTTATCGAACACGAGGAGTTAGTGAGACTAAGTCTATGACACAACAAAACACAAAAGACGCGAATTCCAGAAAACTGGAATTCTCGACCTCTAGACACTACGAAAATTATAATTAAATATTTACACTACCAGATATGGGAGAATAGCCGACGAAAAAAATTTCGTCGGCTATGCCAATTTTTCGTCGGCTATACCCTCTACCGACGAAATTTTGGTCGGCTATAAGTCGTCGGGAAAACCCCGTCGGTAATACAATGGCCGACGAAAAAATCAAATTCGTCGGCTATAGTAGAGTATGGCCGACGAATTTACCGACGAAAATATTTTTCGTCGGCCAAACCTGGGAGAAATTGCCGACGAATTTCGTCGGGTATTTTCGAGTATGGTTGACGAAATTCAGTAACTATAGCCGACGAAATTCGTCGGCTATTGTGTTTTAACTATAGCCGACGATTTATTAAATTTTCGTCGGCTATTTCCTCGAAATATATTAATATTTTAATAGGCATTAATTAGTTATAGCCGACTAAATACTAGAATTTTCGTCGGCTATACAACTTATAGCCGACGAAAATTGGTAAAATTCGTCGGCTATTCTTAAATTTTAGGGAAAAAATAAATTAATTATTCTTTGGATGGAGGAGGGGAAGGAGGAGGCCGGAGGAGGAGGAGAAGGAAGAGGGGAAGGGGAAGGAGGAGGCCGGAGGAGGAGGAGGAGGGGAAGGAGGAGGTCGGAGGAGGAGGAGAAGGAGGAGGAGGAGGAGGAGGGGAAGGAGGGGAAGGAGGAGGCCGGAGGAGGGGGGGGAAGGAGGAGAGAAAAAAGGCGGGAGGAAGAGATTTAAAAGATTTAGAAGGAGAATAGCCGACGAAAATAAAAAATTTCGTCGGCTATACTTAGAGAATAGCCGACGATTTAAAAGATTTCGTCGGCTATACTTTGGAAGATCAACAGCCGTCAGATCTGAGCCATCCAACGGCGGACAATAAAAAGGCGCGGATCAAGAGTTTAGCCGACGAAATACAATATTTCGTCGGCTATACTTAGAGAATAGCCGACGAAATACAATGTTTCGTCGGCTATTCTATGAAAACATACTAAACTGCCGTTTTGAGGCCCTAAACGAACTCGAAAGCCCGAAAAAGCCCACAGGTCGTGGCAAAGCGACGATTTTGATTCCTGGCGTCGTTCCCTTTCCGGAATGGTATCACAATCGTCATTCGGACGTCGGACGCCAAATCTGCAGTAAACCGGGTTTTGACTTGCAACCCGGCGCCGATTTGAGGAGGAGGAGGAGGAGAGCGGAGAAGGAGGAGGCCGGAGGAGGAGGAGAAGGAAGAGGAGGACGCCGGCGCCGATTTGAGGAGGAGGAGGAGGAGGAGAGCGGAGAAGGAGGAGGCCGGAGGAGGAGGAGAAGGAGGAGGAGGACGCCGGCGCCGATTTGAGGAGGAGGAGGAGGAGGAGAGCGGAGAAGGAGGAGGCCGGAGGAGGAGGAGAAGGAGGAGGAGGACGCCGGCGCCGATTTGAGGAGGAGGAGGAGGAGAGCGGCGGATTGGAGACGCAGATCGGCGGAGGAGAGCGGAGGAGGAGTTTTTCCGGAGGAGGAGAGAAAAAAGGCGGGTTGAAAGATTTAAAACAGAGAGAATATCAGACGATTTAAAACATTTCGTCGGCTATACTTTGGAAGATCAACAGCCCTCGGATCTGAGCCATCCAACAGCGGACAATAAAAAGGCGCGGATCGCAAGAGTTTAGCCGACAAAATATAATTTTCGTCGGCTAAACTTAGAGAATAGCCGACGATTTACAATATTTCGTCGGTTATTATATGAACATCGTCGGCTATAATTTGGAAGATCAACAGCCGTCGGATCTGAGCCATCCAACGGCGGACAATGAAAAGGCGCGGATCGCAAGAGTTTAGCCGACGAAATATAATTTTCGTCGGCTAAACTATAGGTCAAACCACTAAGTCAAACCTCTAAACGCTTAAAAACGGAAATTAGTCTAGTTAAACGACGGTTTCTGACGCAGTATAAGTGTGGAAGGGTTGATCAACGTCGAACCCTCAATGAATGGAGAGTACAATCAACGTCGTACTCTAAAGAACAGGTCTGGAATCCACCAGGAATCAAAAGAAAACTCTTAGGGTTTTGATAAAATATGATTAATTAATTGTATGTGATCCCAAAGGGATGCTTAAATACTGAAAAGAAACCCTAGGGCAACTAACAAGGAAACCTAAAAGCCCAAGAAATTAAAACAAAACGAATCCAAAACAAATTAGAAAACTTAAATCTTGAAAACAAATTAAACTGCCGTTTTGAGGCCCTAAACGAACTCGAAAGCCCGAAAAGGCCCACACATCGTATCAAAGCTACGAGTTTGATTCCTGGCGTCGTTCCCTTTCCGGAATGGTATCACAATCGTCATTCGGACGTCGGACGCCAAATCTGCAGTAAACCGGGTTTTGACTTGCAACCCGGCGCCGATTTGAGGAGGAGGAGGAGGAGAGCGGAGAAGGAGGAGGCCGGAGGAGGAGGAGAAGGAGGAGGAGGACGCCGGCGCCGATTTGAGGAGGAGGAGGAGGAGAGCGGCGGATTGGAGACGCAGATCGGCGGAGGAGAGCGGAGGAGGAGTTTTTCCGGAGGAGGAGAGAAAAAAGGCGGGTTGAAAGATTTAAAACAGAGAGAATATCAGACGATTTAAAACATTTCGTCTGCTATACTTTGGAAGATCAACAGCCGTCGGATCTGAGCCATCCAACAGCGGACAATAAAAAGGCGCGGATCGCAAGAGTTTAGCCGACGAAATATAATTTGCGTCGGCTAAACTTAGAGAATAGCCGACGATTTACAATATTTCGTCGGTTATTATATGAACATCGTCGGCTATAATTTGGAAGATCAACAGCCGTCGGATCTGAGCCATCCAACGGCGGACAATGAAAAGGCGCGGATCGCAAGAGTTTAGCCGACGAAATATAATTTTCGTCGGCTAAACTATAGGTCAAACCACTAAGTCAAACCTCTAAACGCTTAAAAACGGAAATTAGTCTAGTTAAACGACGGTTTCTGACGCAGTATAAGTGTTGAAGGGTTGATCAACGTCGAACCCTCAATGAATGGAGAGTACAATCAACGTCGTACTCTAAAGAACAGGTCTGGAATCCACCAGGAATCAAAAGAAAACTCTTAGGGTTTTGATAAAATATGATTAATTAATTGTATGTGATCCCAAAGGGATGCTTAAATACTGAAAAGAAACCCTAGGGCAACTAACAAGGAAACCTAAAAGCCCAAGAAATTAAAACAAAACGAATCCAAAACAAATTAGAAAACTTAAATCTTGAAAACATATTAAACTGCCGTTTTGAGGCCCTAAACGAACTCGAAAGCCCGAAAAGGCCCACACATCGTATCAAAGCTACGAGTTTGATTCCTGGCGTCGTTCCCTTTCCGGAATGGTATCACAATCGTCATTCGGACGTCGGACGCCAAATCTGCAGTAAACCGGGTTTTGACTTGCAACCCGGCGCCGATTTGAGGAGGAGGAGGAGGAGAGCGGAGAAGGAGGAGGCCGGAGGAGGAGGAGAAGGAGGAGGAGGACGCCGGCGCCGATTTGAGGAGGAGGAGGAGGAGAGCGGCGGATTGGAGACGCAGATCGGCGGAGGAGAGCGGAGGAGGAGAGAAAAAAGGCGGGTTGAAAGATTTAAAACAGAGAGAATATCAGACGATTTAAAACATTTCGTCGGCTATACTTTGGAAGATCAACAGCCCTCGGATCTGAGCCATCCAACAGCGGACAATAAAAAGGCGCGGATCGCAAGAGTTTAGCCGACGAAATATAATTTTCGTCGGCTAAACTTAGAGAATAGCCGACGATTTACAATATTTCGTCGGTTATTATATGAACATCGTCGGCTATAATTTGGAAGATCAACAGCCGTCGGATCTGAGCCATCCAACGGCGGACAATGAAAAGGCGCGGATCGCAAGAGTTTAGCCGACGAAATATAATTTTCGTCGGCTAAACTATAGGTCAAACCACTAAGTCAAACCTCTAAACGCTTAAAAACGGAAATTAGTCTAGTTAAACGACGGTTTCTTACGCAGTATAAGTGTGGAAGGGTTGATCAACGTCGAACCCTCAATGAATGGAGAGTACAATCAACGTCGTACTCTAAAGAACAGGTCTGGAATCCACCAGGAATCAAAAGAAAACTCTTAGGGTTTTGATAAAATATGATTAATTAATTGTATGTGATCCCAAAGGGATGCTTAAATACTGAAAAGAAACCCTAGGGCAACTAACAAGGAAACCTAAAAGCCCAAGAAATTAAAACAAAACGAATCCAAAACAAATTAGAAAACTTAAATCTTGAAAACATATTAAACTGCCGTTTTGAGGCCCTAAACGAACTCGAAAGCCTGAAAAGGCCCACACATCGTATCATAGCTACGAGTTTGATTCCTGGCGTCGTTCCCTTTCCGGAATGGTATCACAATCGTCATTCGGACGTCGGACGCCAAATCTGCAGTAAACCGGGTTTTGACTTGCAACCCGGCGCCGATTTGAGGAGGAGGAGGAGGAGAGCGGCGGATTGGAGACGCAGATCGGCGGAGGAGAGCGGAGGAGGAGTTTTTCCGGAGGAGGAGAGAAAAAAGGCGGGTTGAAAGATTTAAAACAGAGAGAATATCAGACGATTTAAAACATTTCGTCGGCTATACTTTGGAAGATCAACAGCCGTCGGATCTGAGCCATCTAACAGCGGACAATAAAAAGGCGCGGATCGCAAGAGTTTAGCCGACGAAATATAATTTTCGTCGGCTAAACTTAGAGAATAGCCGACGATTTACAATATTTCGTCGGTTATTATATGAACATCGTCGGCTATAATTTGGAAGATCAACAGCCGTCGGATCTGAGCCATCCAACGGCGGACAATGAAAAGGCGCGGATCGCAAGAGTTTAGCCGACGAAATATAATTTTCGTCGGCTAAACTATAGGTCAAACCTCTAAACGCTTAAAAACGGAAATTAGTCTAGTTAAACGACGGTTTCTGACGCAGTATAAGTGTGGAAGGGTTGATCAACGTCGAACCCTCAATGAATGGAGAGTACAATCAACGTCGTACTCTAAAGAACAGGTCTGGAATCCACCAGGAATCAAAAGAAAACTCTTAGGGTTTTGATAAAATATGATTAATTAATTGTATGTGATCCCAAAGGGATGCTTAAATACTGAAAAGAAACCCTAGGGCAACTAACAAGGAAACCTAAAAGCCCAAGAAATTAAAACAAAACGAATCCAAAACAAATTAGAAAACATAAATCTTGAAAACATATTAAACTGCCGTTTTGAGGCCCTAAACGAACTCGAAAGCCCGAAAAGGCCCACACATCGTATCAAAGCTACGAGTTTGATTCCTGGCGTCGTTCCCTTTCCGGAATGGTATCACAATCGTCATTCGGACGTCGGACGCCAAATCTGCAGTAAACCGGGTTTTGACTTGCAACCCGGCGCCGATTTGAGGAGGAGGAGGAGGAGAGCGGAGAAGGAGGAGGCCGGAGGAGGAGGAGAAGGAGGAGGAGGACGCCGGCGCCGATTTGAGGAGGAGGAGGAGGAGAGCGGCGGATTGGAGACGCAGATCGGCGGAGGAGAGCGGAGGAGGAGTTTTTCCGGAGGAGGAGAGAAAAAAGGCGGGTTGAAAGATTTAAAACAGAGAGAATATCAGACGATTTAAAACATTTCGTCGGCTATACTTTGGAAGATCAACAGCCCTCGGATCTGAGCCATCCAACAGCGGACAATAAAAAGGCGCGGATCGCAAGAGTTTAGCCGACGAAATATAATTTTCGTCGGCTAAACTTAGAGAATAGCCGACGATTTACAATGTTTCGTCGGTTATTATATGAACATCGTCGGCTATAATTTGGAAGATCAACAGCCGTCGGATCTGAGCCATCCAACGGCGGACAATGAAAAGGCGCGGATCGCAAGAGTTTAGCCGACGAAATATAATTTTCGTCGGCTAAACTATAGGTCAAACCACTAAGTCAAACCTCTAAACGCTTAAAAACGGAAATTAGTCTAGTTAAACGACGGTTTCTGACGCAGTATAAGTGTGGAAGGGTTGATCAACGTCGAACCCTCAATGAATGGAGAGTACAATCAACGTCGTACTCTAAAGAACAGGTCTGGAATCCACCAGGAATCAAAAGAAAACTCTTAGGGTTTTGATAAAATATGATTAATTAATTGTATGTGATCCCAAAGGGATGCTTAAATACTGAAAAGAAACCCTAGGGCAACTAACAAGGAAACCTAAAAGCCCAAGAAATTAAAACAAAACGAATCCAAAACAAATTAGAAAACTTAAATCTTGAAAACATATTAAACTGCCGTTTTGAGGCCCTAAACGAACTCGAAAGCCCGAAAAGGCCCACACATTGTATCAAAGCTACGAGTTTGATTCCTGGCGTCGTTCCCTTTCCGGAATGGTATCACAATCGTCATTCGGACGTCGGACGCCAAATCTGCAGTAAACCGGGTTTTGACTTGCAACCCGGCGCCGATTTGAGGAGGAGGAGGAGGAGAGCGGCGGATTGGAGACGCAGATCGGCGGAGGAGAGCGGAGGAGGAGTTTTTCCGGAGGAGGAGAGAAAAAAGGCGGGTTGAAAGATTTAAAACAGAGAGAATATCAGACGATTTAAAACATTTCGTCGGCTATACTTTGGAAGATCAACAGCCGTCGGATCTGAGCCATCCAATAGCGGACAATAAAAAGGCGCGGATCGCAAGAGTTTAGCCGACGAAATATAATTTTCGTCGGCTAAACTTAGAGAATAGCCGACGATTTACAATATTTCGTCGGTTATTATATGAACATCGTCGGCTATAATTTGGAAGATCAACAGCCGTCGGATCTGAGCCATCTAACGGCGGACAATGAAAAGGCGCGGATCGCAAGAGTTTAGCCGACGAAATATAATTTTCGTCGGCTAAACTATAGGTCAAACCACTAAGTCAAACCTCTAAACGCTTAAAAATGGAAATTAGTCTAGTTAAACGACGGTTTCTGACGCAGTATAAGTGTGGAAGGGTTGATCAACGTCGAACCCTCAATGAATGGAGAGTACAATCAACGTCGTACTCTAAAGAACAGGTCTGGAATCCACCAGGAATCAAAAGAAAACTCTTAGGGTTTTGATGAAATATGATTAATTAATTGTATGTGATCCCAAAGGGATGCTTAAATACTGAAAAGAAACCCTAGGGCAACTAACAAGGAAACCTAAAAGCCCAAGAAATTAAAACAAAACGAATCCAAAACAAATTAGAAAACTTAAATCTTGAAAACATATTAAACTGCCGTTTTGAGGCCCTAAACGAACTCGAAAGCCCGAAAAGGCCCACACATGGTATCAAAGCTACGAGTTTGATTCCTGGCGTCGTTCCCTTTCCGGAATGGTATCACAATCCTCATTCGGACGTCGGACGCCAAATCTGCAGTAAACCGGGTTTTGACTTGCAACCCGGCGCCGATTTGAGGAGGAGGAGGAGGAGAGCGGCGGATTGGAGACGCAGATCGGCGGAGGAGAGCGGAGGAGGAGTTTTTCCGGATGAGGAGAGAAAAAAGGCGGGTTGAAAGATTTAAAACAGAGAGAATATCAGACGATTTAAAACATTTCGTCGGCTATACTTTGGAAGATCAACAGCCGTCGGATCTGAGCCATCCAACAGCGGACAATAAAAAGGCGCGGATCGCAAGAGTTTAGCCGACGAAATATAATTTTCGTCGGCTAAACTTAGAGAATAGCCGACGATTTACAATATTTCGTCGGTTATTATATGAACATCGTCGGCTATAATTTGGAAGGTCAACAGCCGTCGGATCTGAGCCATCCAACGGCGGACAATGAAAAGGCGCGGATCGCAAGAGTTTAGCCGACGAAATATAATTTTCGTCGGCTAAACTATAGGTCAAACCACTAAGTCAAGGACTCAGCTTCTCTGCTTGGACAGAGATTGCTTGGATCTCCTTGGAAACTCCTGTGAGGCAGCCACGTCAGTCTCTCTCAATCCTATGGCCAACAAAATGACAGCAATTATTGGTGAGGAAAAGACTCATTACATACTAACGTTAACAGACGTTTTAGGGCTGTGAATTTTCCCTCCAAATGGGTTTTCAGCTTTCCCCCCCCCCCCCCCCCCCCCTCCCCCCCCCAATTACTAAAAAAACTCTCCCCTAAATCCCTCCACCCAATTAGATTTCCTCTCTTCTCATCTCCCTCTCTCTCTCTTTTCCCCACCATCTCCACTCTTCTCATCTCCCTCTCTTTTTCTTTTTTCTTGTTAAAGACTGTTTGGTTTTGGTGAAGTTATAAACTTTTGTTGTTGGCCTATGATACGATTTTGGTGTGAATGAGTTTCTATTGAAGAAATTTTACAGGATATTATAATTTTATTTTTATCCTAATTTGGTAAATGATCTGAACTCATATATATTAGATTAAAATTGCATAATGTAAATTATACTAAAACTTGTGGGATGAAAGTTGATCAGTACAGTACATGGAAACTAATGTCATGGAACAGTAGTTCTGTAATGTATAATTAGAAGAAGTTACTCTCAAACAAGGATTGCACTTTACATAAACATCAACTAGGCATGCTCCACTTTTGAGTTCATTCATCATTCAATAGCAAAATATGACCCGCTCATCAGCAAAATAAGCATAGTACACCAATCACTCATCAATAAAATATGCCTCATTCCTATCATTTGGAAAGTTTGGAGAGTTCAGTAAGGCTTGGTAACTAAAATTCCGAGGTTCTTGATATGGCATCCAAAACATGGAAACCGACGGAACACGATTTGTAGGCTGGGAACAAAAGAAAAAGACAGTTATGAGTAACCAGAATTTAGTAATTGTATGAAAAGTTAGATATCGAACGAATCAAAACAGCCTTTATGAGAATAAATTACCTTAGTTGAATTAGAATTAGATGACTTCTCTTCCTCAACAGACTTCCCTTTTCGATTCTTGGCCATATTTTTTTCAAATTGACCTATGATTCTTTTTTTTCTTCCCCGAGCACTATCCCTTTTCTTGAATCCCTTGGCTTGGATAACTTTCCCCTTAGTTGAGTGACATGCCATATCAGTATCATTCTCTGTGGTTGAAGGTGTAACCTGGTCATCCTTACCAAGTCGTAATGTATCCATTTTTGAACATAACATGTCTTCAATAGCTCTGCTAAGTTCCCTCAAACGCTGAACAACAAATTTATATGTCTCTTCTCTCTCAGCAGCCCGAGATGAAATCTTAGTGGACATTAAACTCAGAGACCTGTACCAAGATGTTTGTTGTACATTGGTATCTACTTGGATGTCAAACTCATGCATCTCCTTCACTAATTCAGATCTTGCTTTCTTTGTCCACCTTTTCAAAACATATTGATCAGGAATTTCTTTGACATTCATGTAATTAGTAAGGATCTTTATTGCATGGCGGCACAAAATACCTTCACTCTCAAACATCCTGCAACTGCAAGATATTGTACCGTCTTTCTTCACAGTAACACGCCTCTCCTTTGGATGACCATTAAAGACAACTTTATACACAATCTCATCACCATCTTGAAGACATCCCACTAAATTGTAATCAAGTGACTTCTCATACTGAAATTGGAATTCTTCAAATATAGCTTTAGTGTAAATATTTCCAGCCATGATCACCATTGATGTAAATATCCCAACAACAGGTAACTTGTAGCACAAAGCATATTCTGCCTCTATCTCTTTATATCGCTTATCGTTAAGCAATCTATCGAAGTGTTTGAAAAATTCAACCACATCATAGTCTGACTTAACATAAGGTTTTAGGCTAGCATTGAAACTCTCACTTAATTGTGTGCTATGCATACCAGCAGACCATTCCCACTTGACATAAGGCTTTGCCCATTTCTCCTTCAATCGAAATATACTACTTAACCAAGGATTTCCATGTGCACCATATTCATCAAGCATTGCTTCCCATGCAGCTAGGAACTCATCCTCCTCTTCATAGCTCTTCATACATTTCGATAAAAAGGCAGTGACCCGATCCTCACCGTCAAATATGCTACTTGCTTTTTTTATGGCATTATTCATTATATGCCATGTGCACAACATATGATATGTGTTAGGCATCACATTGGCACAAGCTTTAGCCATTGCAGCATCTTGATCAGTAAAAATAGATTTGGGAGCCTTGTTAGACATAGCCTCCAAAAATGTCTCAAATAACCATGTAAAGGAATCAGAAGTTTCATCATACATCAATGCTGCTCCAAAGATTACAGTCTCACGGTGATGATTGAATCCCACAAATACTCCAAATGGACGATTGGCTTCATTAGTTCTGTATGTAGTGTCGAAACTAACAACATCACCAAATAAACCATAATCAAATATCATCCTAGCATCAGCCCAAAAGATATTGGTTATTTGCTCATCACTATCCAACTGCACAGCATGGAAAAATGACAGATTTTTTAATGCTTGATTTTGGAAGTATTTTAATAAGCAAGCCGCTTCTCCATATGCCAATTTCTTTTGTCTCTGAGATTGAAGATAATTTTTCTGATCTTGTTTGGTGAAACCAAGAGACTCTCGTCCACCTGCTTCTCTTCCCATTAACTCGAATGCAAGCTTTAGTGGGATTCCAGAATCTTTTACCAATTGCATCTCAGCTCCTTGTGCAGAAGTGACACCTCGTTGAGATGGTAGCAAGTGTGCACACTCTGGTATTACAAGATCATGGTTGTGAGCTTCGTCGAATTGAACAACTATGTACTTGCCACTTGATTTATCCAACTTAATGTTCATTCTAGCATAACAACTTGTTCTTGTCTCTGCTCGAGGATACTTAGTCAAATGATCTCGCTTATCTGTTGTACGAACACCTTCTTTGGAACAAACAAATATTCTTGAGATGACTTTACCGGAATACTTGTTCTTGTAATATGTATGTCTTCTAATACTGAACCCAGCTTTTCGCCCATACATGTTATAAAACTCGAATGCTAATTTTTCTGTGTCAAACTCCATACCCAACCTTGGCTTGTAATCTGAAACAGTCAAGTCATCTTTATCCGTGGCCTCCATTCAATCACTAATTTGCAATCTATAACACAGAAAAAATAATTGAAGCAAAAAACTTCAAACAAAAGGAGAAACAAAGTAGAGTGCAAAGTAATCAAATATCCATTATCAGCCTACACACATTTGAGAGATATGATTTTGACATTGAATGCCATAAAAAATATGCCTTAAAACTTACAACAATCAAAAAGATTCTCATTCATATGTCATCAGAGCTATTGAGATATACTTTAATAAGAATTACATGTTAATCTATTCATTCTTTAGTTTTGAAACAAAACACAATCTGGGATCTCCTCATAAACAACCAAATCAACATAACAAGAATGATATAATCATATATATATAGAATACTTCAATAAGATAAACACCCACAGGTACAAAAGCTTAAAGAACCAAAATGCAAAATTGAAAACCTAAATGGGCTGAGATCAGTATAGAGATAACTAACATAATTATAAAGGTAAAAGGAACAGAGCTAGATATAGACAAACCTCAATGATCAAATACTAAGTATCATCACACAAGGATGAATAAAATCTGGGTTAAGACCAAAGATTAAGGAGGAGGAATGAAAAACGTTTCAATTGTGAGAAGAGAGGATATCTAATCGGGTGGAGGGATTTAGGGAAGAGTGAAAATAATTGGGGGAACCGTTTTTTTAGTAATTGGGGGGGAAAGCTGAAAACCCATTTGGAGGGAAAATTCACAGCCCTAAAACGTCTGTTAACGTTAGTATGTAATGCGTCTTTTCCTCATCAATAATTGCTGTCATTTTGTTGGCCATAAGATTGAGAGAGACTGACGTGGCTGCCTCACAGGAGTTTCCAAGGAGATCCAAGCAATCTCTGTCCAAGCAGAGAAGCTGAGTCCCTAAGTCAAACCTCTAAACGCTTAAAAACGGAAATTAGTCTAGTTAAACGACGGTTTCTGACGCAGTATAAGTGTGGAAGGGTTGATCAACGTCGAACCCTCAATGAATGGAGAGTACAATCAACGTCGTACTCTAAAGAACAGGTCTGGAATCCACCAGGAATCAAAAGAAAACTCTTAGGGTTTTGATGAAATATGATTAATTAATTGTATGTGATCCCAAAGGGATGCTTAAATACTGAAAAGAAACCCTAGGGCAACTAACAAGGAAACCTAAAAGCCCAAGAAATTAAAACAAAACGAATCCAAAACAAATTAGAAAACTTAAATCTTGAAAACATATTAAACTGCCGTTTTGAGGCCCTAAACGAACTCGAAAGCCCGAAAAGGCCCACACATCGTATCAAAGCTACGAGTTTGATTCCTGACGTCGTTCCCTTTCCGGAATGGTATCACAATCGTCATTCGGACGTCGGACGCCAAATCTGCAGTAAACCGAGTTTTGACTTACCAACGAAAAAAAAAATCGTCGGCCATTCTAGGGGAATAGCCGACGAATTTTTTTGTTTTTAGCAACGAAAAAAAATCGTCGGCCATTGTTGGGAATAGCCGACGAAAATTTTATGTCGTCGGCCGTTTTTTTTTTATTTCGTCGGGAAAATCCTTTTTTCTGGTAGTGATGGATACGAACCTCCAGCAATAGTCCGCTAAGTCGAAATCTTCACAGACAATCTCTTTACCGCTAGATAAGCAGAGTGTCACTTTGATGAGACAGTTTTCCCGTCATTAGGGGGAGATAAGAACAAGCATGTTCAAGTGGAACGACAAGAATTTTCGTGGTTTGTCCCCACTGTGTCTCATCTTGATCCCCAAAATCACACAAAATAAAGTGCGTAGATGTTTGATACATTAAAGTGACGAGATCACATAAATTTGCTGCAAACATGTCTGCAAGGATTGTGTCCAATCAAGAGGACATGGTGTCACCCAAGAGGAATTAGGCATTGCACCACCACTATGGATGGTGGCATAGTGACGCCATAAAGTGGCATAAATGGTGTCACAGGCCGTGGTTCTCCAAGCTAGGAAGAAAGGGAGGCCACCTTAGGTTCTATAAATACTCGCCTAAAGGAAGAAAGCAAGTTTGACACAACATGATCCATTGATCAGTGATACTCAAATCCATCTCATGAGAATATTTATGGATTGTGGTTATCATTGGAGGACGCCTCAAATGTTAGAACCAATCCTTGAAAGTATATAGATCTCTACAAACACATTACACTAGTACATGAGGACGTGGAACAATGAGTCTAATATCGAACCATACTTCGTTGAAAAATGTCAACGTAGTAAACTGGCCTAATGGAAAGAAGCGATCCAGTATAAACAGAGAGATAGGTCTTTGGGCAGGTGACGTCGACACCGCAAATATAAACCCTATCAAATATATCTTCGTTAGAATGCGTAATGAGAATAAGAGTTTATAGCTCACCTTATGGCGCAAGGTCTCTCAAAAACGCACTGGAATAGACTACGAGGAGATATTCTCTCATAATGAACTACGAGGAGACAATCTCTCGTAATGGATGTCATTGCACTCCACTACCTTGTCCGTTTTGGTAGTTTCCGAAAAACTGAACATGCAACTTATGAAAGTGGTCACAACATATCTCTATGGGGATCTAAATTAAGAGATATACATGAGGATTCTAAACGGATTTCATTCACCCAAATCAAGTGGCTCTAGATCACATAAATACGTTTGCAAAAGAAATTGAAATATTCACTAAAGTGACTACGTACTTGATTGGGAAGGGATTAGAGAATTATGCCTTTGCGTGTTCATTATGGATATATATAGACTCTCAATGAACTAAGAGATACTCTGTATTATAAATCCTAAGTTAAGAATGAAAAAGGTCTTGGGAATACACAGCCTTGAAATGGAACTCAAGGACTGTAATGATGGTGACCATCCATCAATCGGCTTAGGCACTCTAAAGAATAAAGTGAGGCCTACATATACTCCCATGATCAGTCGAAGTCTTTACTCTAACGATAGATTCATTTTTCATCTAAAAGAAGATGACGAAGAAGTGTTGGGAAATGAAATTCCCTATACAAGTGCAATGACGCATGATTGTACTTAAACACAATATGTAAGGCTCGACCTCTCATTCGATGAAAATTTGTAAATGTATGTGTACTCTGCGCCCACGCAACGCCAATGGCTCTTTCAAATACTTAAAGATATAAAAGATTTGAGCTTATTCAATCCATACATAGAAGACGACGTGATGGAAAGAAAACTATTCATGTCATAGCTAACTATGCGTAAAAAAAAACGCATTAAAGGTGAAAATATGTTATTGCAGATCAATTTCAAATCGCTTAACGGTTCGTCCATATCTATACTATTGATAGATTTTTTGACTGTTACTACGAGAAGGTCATGCTTAGCATAAACATGATGTTCATTATGAACTTATGTATTCAGTTCATAGACAACCTTATCCTCGAGATCAAAGTAAATAAATTTGGATATGAGGACAATGTGGCAAGATTTAGTTACTAAATCATTGGTCAAGTCATATTTGAAAAACATGTGAAAATGCATAACTATGCTAAGGTTATTGAAACTCCCTTGATCAAATGAAAGAATCGGAGAGAATCTCATGATTAATATAAAAATCAGAGGGAGGTGCAGACATCAGGGGGAGTTTAGCATATACATGTTGTTTTCAAATGTAATAGGTGCGTTGTGCTCTATTTCTCCTTCGACCAAAGTTTTATTTTCTCGCATTGGGTTTTTGTTATTTGGCAAGGTTTTTAATGAGGCAACACCTCATGCACCATTTTATCTCTGACTCGGCACATGTGGGAGTGTTGAAGGAAAAACACATTATGTGCATTCGTCAATGTAACTGACGAGAGATAATTATGTAGTTAGCATTAGGGCTGGGCGTTTGGGCCCGAAAGACCGAAAGCCCGGCCCGGCTCGGCTTAAAAAGCCCGACACGGGCCGAGCCTTGAAATTTTAAAGACCGGCCCGAGGAAGGACCGGCCCGAAATTGAGCATGTCGGTCCGAGCTCGGGCTCGAATTTTTTTGGGACCGAAAGCCCGGCCCGACCCGAATGTTTAATATATATATATAAAAAAAAAAAAAAAACATCGACATCGAACCCTCCGCAGCCCTCTCGTAGTCTCTCTGTTCGACCTCCACTCAGACCACTCCTCCTCGCCTCCTCCACAAGACCTCGTCGGCTCGTCCTGTCCTGTCCTGACACCTCCACAGGCTCCACTCCTCCATTCTAACGTTCGCCACCAGCCCCGCCTCGTCCCAGCCCTAGACTCCGGCTCTGGCTCCAGCTCTACAGCGCCTCCTCCTGCGCGTCCGTCTCCGTCTCGTGATGTAGCAGAGTAAGCAGACAAACTCTCTCTCTCTCTCTCTCTCTCTCTCTCTCTCTCTCTCTCTCTCTCTCTCTCTCTCTCTCTCTCTCTCTCTCTCTCTCTCTCTCTCTCTCTCTCTCTCTCTCTCTCTCGCCTCCTGACCTCCTCCAACCTAAAACCCTTTTGTTTGGTTTGGTTTGGTCTGTGCATCGATGGTTGGTTTCCAATCTAGTGATGTAGTGCCGGCGACGGAGCAATCGGTGAGACCGCAGGTCAGGTCTGAGGCGGTGTCTTCGGAGCAACAAGTAAGCGCTGGTCTGGCAGAGGTCGGTGGTTCAATGATGTTGGTGGCCGGCAGAAATGGAGTTCTTGGGAAACACGAGATCCAGATTTAGTTCTTGTTTGGGGTTTCGGTGATGATTGCTGGGATGTGTGGGTGGATCTGCGCATCCGATCTAGTGGTGGGAGACCGATCCTGACGTCGAACTATATGCTGGAATTCATCGATGGTCAATGGGTGTTCTGTTGGGTTGGAGGTTCTGTGCAAGCTGTGCAAACTGGGTATGGTTTAATTTGATCAACTTGATCCAACTGAAACAGAGAGCAGAAACCAGTACCATAGCTTGGCACCGCCGCCCCAGATCAGCAGATTTCCTCTGCGTGTGGAGCATCTCCGGCCTCATCACCAGCCTCGAGATCCCCGCCGCTCAGTACCACAGCTTGGCACCGCCGCCCCAGATCAACAGATTACAGATCCTAGCTCCTAGTTTTTTTTGGGCCCGAAAAAGCCCGAAAGCTCGGCTCGGCCCGTCGGGCTCGGGCTCGGGCCGGTCCTCATCGTAGAAAAAACCCGGCTCGGCTCGGACCGAGGGGGTCGGGCTTTGGGTCGGGCTTTGAGAATTTTGGGCTCGGCCCGGCCCGCGCCCGGCCCTAGTTAGCATTCAATAATTATAACTGAAACGATCAGTCATTATTGTCATAAATGTATTTACTATTACCGTTGTAATACACGTTTCTATTCCTTGTTTTTTTTCCTTCACATTTTATAGAAATTTATGCCACGATGTTCATGTGAAAAGACACAAGTGAGAATTCATTTGAGCTCCTTTGCATTACCTCTAAGGACTGCAGATGTACACGAGTACTAGAGAATCTCATGATTAATGTAAAAATCAAGGGGAGGTGTAGACATCAGGGGGAGTCTAGCACATACATGTTGTTTCCAAATGTAACAAGTGCGTTGTGCTCTTTTTCTCCTTCGACCTAAGTTTTATTTTCTCTCATTGGGTTTTTGTTACTTGACAAGGTTTTTAATGAGGCAACACCTCAAACACCATTTTATCTTTGACTAGGCACAAGGGGGAGTGTTAAAGGAAAATACCATTAGTGTGCCTTCGTCAAAGTAATGACGATAGTGAATTAGGAAATTAGTGATCAATCAGATGTAACGTTTCAATCAGTGATTATGATCATAATTGTAATTATTATTACCATTGTAATAGTCACCCTATATAAAAAGATTCTCTAATGAAATGAGTAGACCAATTCTCATTTTACTTTTACAGCACGAGCTCAAATGAATCCTTTGACGAGGTCTAAATACCATTTTGCGAAGTATGAATAGAAACTCCCTAAGAAGAAAAGGAAAAAAAAAACCTAAAGCTCACCATGGTTTTGTTCTATTTATACTATTAGACAAAGGTTTCCTATGCTAAATCTATAAGCTCTTTAGCAAATCTACAAGAGCCCAGTCTAGGGAGTTGCCGAAGCTTGACTCTATATGGATCTGCCACTCTGTAGAGTTGAGGAAACGTGTGGTTTGCCAACCAAAACTTGAAATCTCACCAAAGAAGGGATGAGATTAGTACATAATACTGATTGATCATGAGGGTCGTATGCGTTCGGTTATAGGAATTCAGAGCACTCATATTTGTGGTACTATGTACAACATTACATGCATATCGAAAAAGAATAAAAATGTTTTTTTTTTCTTTTTTTTTTGTGATATGTATGGATAAAGTATCGCTTTCCAATGAAAATACTTTAGCCAAATTCCTTTTTTTTGAAGGAGTGACGACAAATCTTTATAGTAATAAGTTTCATTAGTTGATATATACGTGTCAAGATGACTATTATATATCATTCGGTTGTCATATAGACAAAACAGAAGTTATAAAGTACCTATTGTGATACACAGGAAATAAACCATCTATATTCGAACTAATCGTTCATCAATGAGATGTTTTCCATCGCAAACGAAATCAAACATTCATTTTTAGGCTTTCCTCCTCCAAGACTTGCAGAGCTTGAAAAGACTGAGCTTAACATTAAGGAACCACAATTCGTTTACATACCATCCTGAATGCTCAATGATGTTATGGAAGCAATAAGAAGAAAGAACTTATTCTGACACACTAAGAATGGGGTGATGAAGTTATATACATACTCTTATACCATACATGATCAGGAGAGTTCTTAAAAAAACCTATAGATGAATGATAGATTTTTTGAATCTGAATTTGGCTGTAGACCAAATTGAAGTCACTCATTGGGAAATAAAACTATGTCCCGGTAGCCCCTGGGTCTTGGAATCTAATTCTCTCAAACAGTTAAGATTGTTCTTGACTGATATGCTTTCAAGATACACCACCGTGGGTACGGATGAGCTGAATGACTTCCTCTACAAAGTCTCATTGATGACTCAACTGGAGCACGTGAAAGTATTGTTCTTTCACCCATTTCTATAAAAGCGTTCAATCATTTTTACACTCATGAGAGGATATTGCGACAAACACCTATAGTTGCATATGCAGCCAACATGTATAGAGTGTGGGATGTGCAATATGGAGTATGGAATTCTCTTTTGGGTATGGGACACGAGGTAAGAAATTTGGTTACTACCATTCATAAGAGTGTGACGATTATTGGATATCAAGAGTTAGAGATTATGTGGAGAAACGACCCAGATCACTACCTTATTCATCTTGGTAACTGTTCAACATATGCCTATGAAGAGTTATGCTTCATGCGAAATGGAAAGATTTATTTAAATGAAAATTTTCAGCAGCTACATAAGGGACAGCTCAAAGAAGCATGTGTTTCGGTCGGTCTTTCCGTTAGCTGCAGTACTCTCATTGTTCGAGTTCTTTTGGCAAGTGTCTCCCCTTGCTTCTGATATCAATATTGACTTTGATGAAGGTTTTACAGTCACAGATTCAGTTGAAGATGTACTTGCTGCCTGATTATGTTAGAAATTGTAAAAAAAAAAATTCTAAAAAATTTGTATTTGAGTTCTTAGAGGCTTATTTTGAATTTATTAAAAATTCTAGTAGAATTCTAATATGTCTGTTTTGAGTTCAAACAATACTCAAGTATCTTTTAGAATTGTAAATGCAATTTAATATATTTATTATGACTACTAATATTTGAATTTGAAAGGAAAAAAAAAGGAAAAAAAGGTGAGCCTATTCAAACTATGAAGATTCATATTTCTTTGAAAGGTAACAAGGATGGTCTCAAAAAATTGTTAGACTTTGTTGATGATTATGGAATTAGGCCTTTAGTCGCTTACCTAAACAATCAAAAATAGAGTAAATCCTAGTTGGTTAACAAAGGCAAATCTCAAGTCTTTCTTGGTAAGTCAGCTCATCCACTACATTCTTTGATTTCTAGATGGTTGGACATAACCATAGGTATGATGTATTTCATTTATTCAGGCGTTCCCATATTCTCTGGTCGCCCGAAGTGACTTTACTTTCAAGGGACTGTTGACAAATTTAAAAAAATTGTTTTTCTCAGTGGCGTGGAATTTCTCTTTCTTTGGCTGGTCGATTAACCCTGGTAAATTCTGTGATTAATAGGATGCTCTCACATAGCTTCTTTGTTTATGCTTTGAATAAAACAATGTTATTGGATTTGAGAAGTTGGGTGAGAAATTTTATTTGGTAAGATAATGTGCTTAATCCTAGTTTTTCTACTGTTGCTTGGAGCAAGTGTTGTGCCTAAAAAAAATCCTAGTTCTCAATCAATCATTTCTTCTAAAAAAGTTATGGATCTTCTAACATCTTCTTTAGTTGCGAATTTTTTTGTCATCCTTTTCTTGATAAGTTTAGACAATCGTGTAATTATTATAAGCGTTCCTCTATTTGGCCCGGTCTTGGTCCTCTTTATGTTGACATCAAGAATGGTTCTCAATAGTTTGTTGGCTCTAGTTCTAGAATTGATTTATGGCATCATAATTGTTAGGCTATTCCATTGTTGAGAGGTTAAATGTTTTGCCTGCTGTAGCTAAGACTCCAATCTAAGTTATCTTCATTCATTCAAAATGGTAGTTAGGTTTGCCTAGTTGGAGTTACAAGCCTTTTCTGATCCTATTTGAAAAGATATTGATGAAGTTGCCCTCCTCTGCAAGGATGGTTTGGAAGATAGGTTGGTTTAGAAAGCAGCTAAAGATGAGCATTTAACTGTTGCATTAGCTTATGATATGTAACACACTCATCATTCTCATGTTTCTTGGGCTCGTGTTGTTTGGCATTCAAGTTTTCGTCTTAAAAACTCTAGAATCTTATGGAAATTTTTGGTGCTTATGACCATGTGCACTTGCGGCTTATTCTCAAGATATAGCAGACCTTTCAAATTTCAGGGTCGCTTAGTAGATGTTGGTGGGCTTTTTTGTAGGTATTCTTATTAGTACACTCTCTCTTTCTCTTTGTTAAAAATGGTGTGTTTCACTATCTTTAATGATAGAAGTTCTTGTCTAAGTTTTGGTATATTTGTTTTCTGTTTCTTTTGATTTTTGGAAGAGGTTTTTGTTTATGTCCCCCTTTTCCATTCATCTTTTTTTTTTTCCTTTTAATTGAATTCAAGTTAAAATAATAATAATAATAATTTATGAAGATTCATATTAAAGTTTTATTATTGTACAAGTATATAAAAAATATTTGCATAAGATCCACTTAAAAAAAGGGGAATGATTGGGAAATAACTAGTTAAAAAACTAATTATAACCATAGAGACCCAACATAATATGGGCATAGTAGAAGCCCACATGGAACCTAAGGAATGCTCACACAAGAAGGTCCAACGGTTGGCTTGACCCGATCTACCATTTGTCCATCCTCGTCGCACTAACATCCGAACAAGTTCGTACGTCACACGCCGCCACGACCTACACTATCTCGATCAAACGTTGCAACCTACACCATCATAGAAAAATCCAACCCTAACCAAGATAGCACTTGCATCACATACGCCACAAGCGACCAAGATACATGACACCGCTAACTAAAATAGCCATCTTCGGGATCAATCCGCCGTGTGTAAATCACGACCATCTCCGCCGCAGCAGCCCAACCAACCCCACCTATCCAAACCCCGAGCAAACATCCATGCAGACCAGCCTAGAGCAAAAATATCATACACATCTGCACAAGCACCGATCTCCTCTTCTTACTTCAGAGCCCAGCCAAACCTCCGTTACCTTCTTTCCCTATTTCTTGATAGTTTATCTTCCAGTAGCACGGAAACAAATGTGTCAACTATTTTTGAAGATTTGAAGGGCGTTGAAATCAATTGATAGAAGCTCTGAAATGAAAGAGTACGTGATTAGTGAAAAACAGTCTAGGTATGGAATTCTAATACTCGTTTAGTATTTCTTATTAACTTTCAATCTTGGATTGATATTTTAATGCTGGTTTTTAATTTTTCTGAAATATTGAATTGATATTTTAGTTAACTTTTCAAAATTCTCGAATTGAGAATTTTTCTGATAGTTATATCTTGCTGAATATTTTTTTTTGCATCTTAATCATAGTGAAGGAGAATGTTGTTATTTTCAGCCTCTTTAATCGACAATAGCAATTGAAGTGATCGAGATACCTGAACTAATCACATTATGCGTGATGACGTGAGATGTCTTTATATAATTGAATTAGTAGACATAATTATGAATTAGTCTATAATTTGAAACAACACTTCAGTAGGCTATTATGAAATTGATAATTGTATTTGTGTAATTGTGTTTTGTTATAATAAGCCAAATACTGATATTCATATAATATTACCAAAACAAAAGAAGGTATTGAAATACTTACGGATCACCAAAATCTCAATAGGTACAAAAATTGTTTGTCATGGCTTACAAGTCATAATACTCCATCAAATGATGGTGTCGGTGAGATTGATTTGTAGAAAGTAGGTTATTAGTGTTTGGACCACAATTGAATTTATTTCAATTGGGCTTTCGCCCCAAGGCCCAGTAGGGGTTTTGATCAGATTCAAACCCATGGAAATCGGGTTTTCCCGCTTCAACCAAAGAGGTTGAGTTCGAGGGAGAACGTGGTTGCTTCCTAATCCGATTGGGGTTGTTTCGTAACAATCCATCAGTGAAATTATTTGTTAAGATTGAGAAGCAATGTAGCAATGATTTCACTACCTACGCTGGGCTATCAATCACTAACAGCTATAAGCCACGCTGCACCATGCTTTAGGGAGGTTGTTAGAGGAACCGGCCATACTGCGCAATGATGAGTGATGAACAGCAACAGCAGCATAACAAGCAAGGTCAAGACGTGTTGCTCCGATCTTCGAAGCTGCAATACCAACTATGCCTCTGATAATATCTTCGCTGATTTGATGGGAAGCATGGTAGGGGAGGACAATCCTAATGAGTCTCAAGGATCCGCCATACTGGAGTTGACAGCCCTAGGGGTCCTTGAGTCATATAAATATGAACCTGCCGGCATCTGGAAATAGGTTCTCAACCAAAAACAACCACAAGTCCTAGCGCAACGCTAACTTGCCAAAGCCTCTCCGGAGCAACTCACGCAACCCGCCTCCGCCCCACGATCGATCTAATCTCGTGCTTGTGCCGAGCGCTTTGCTGGGTCTACTCACGCAACTCGCCTCCGCCCTACGACGGGTTCAACCTCGTACTTGCGCCGAGCATTTGCTGAGCCTCACGCAACCCTCCTCCGCCCTCTTACGATCGATCTAATCTCGTACTTGCGCCGAGCATTTGCTGAGCCTCACGCAACCCTCCTCCGCCCTCCTACGATTGATCCGCTCTCGTATTTGTGCCGAGCGTTTGCTGAGTCTATCGAGTCAGTCCGCCACCCCCGGTGGCAATCGAGTCTGTCAGTCCGCTACCCCTGGTGGCAATCGAGTCGTCACTCCGGTGACACACCCGTGGTCTTGGAACAGCTCTGCTTTGCTTCTCCGGATCAGAGTAAGACCCTCAATCCTCAAGGGGTTGGGAAGAAAATCCTGGTAGAGAGTTCTATTCAGGTCTTGTTCGAGCCCTGTACGCCGGCTTAGTCAGCGCCCGCGTAACAGTCGCTTGACCAGGAAGTCAGAGTCGAATTGGGAGCAGACGAAGCGACTCGCTCAGGGGGTCGCGCGCAATCGAGTGGCACCGCTCCAAGGGTGCTGGCACGCCTAAGCACAACACAGAGACACACAAACCAAACAACCGTGCTGACTGTTCGCCGGGTGCTGAACCCGCCACGAACATTTTGGCACACCCGGTGGGACATCGGTGTCGAGGATTGCGGGATCCACAAGGGGTAATCCTTACGTAAGGGTGACCATGTCTTGTTTGAAGATTTCCCACAAAGGGCTGATCCAGCATGGAACAGCTGAGTGTAGGGGATTAACTGACGCTGAAGTTAAGGAAGTGTTTGGCGGGACTTTGGCCGACGCAAAAGCTATTGCTACTGCCCTTAAAGCCCTGCGAAGCAAAAAGGGTCTGAATCCGGTTTCCGAGCCGTCTATTTCGGAGATCGAGGAAGAGACCACTGAAATCACTGCCGCTTCCCAGGATGACGACCGCGCTATCGGTTTTGTTAACCGGGAAGCTACATCTGGTTTTTTGGAAAAGGGGTCCGCGGATGAGTCCGCTGATCCAAGTGCGTCACCTGTGGTACAATTTACTGGGGAGTCTGCAACTCCCACGGAGGTGACGGATACTTTGAAGATGTTGATCGAAAAGTCTTGTCACACGGACGAGGCATTGAAAAGAGCCAATGAGGTGGTCATTGATCTAAGTGAATCCGTCAGGCGTATGCAGACGGAGCAACGGGGGTTCACGGCCAATTTCAAGTACCTCGCCGAACAGCAGGATCGGCTGGGGAGCAGCTTGACCACCTATGCCAGGAGCTCCGAGGGCAGCTGGCAACAGCAGCAGGAGCAGCTGGCGGAAACCAATACCGCGCTCGCCAACCTGAGTGCCTTGATGAATCAGTTGCTGGAACGGGGTGACCACCCCGAGGGGTCCGGCCGTACAGTTACGGATCCAGCTCAGCTGAAGGACCAGCGCAAGCGCGACGCCGGTCGTGGTACTATTGGCGGATCTAACAACAGGCCCACTAATAGTCAAAGGGGAGGTCAGGTTCCTCCTACAGAGCCGGTTAGCAACGATCAGTCGGTACCTCCAGCGAACGCCGTGGCGCAGATAACCCTGGAGGACATTGGCAGGATCTTCGCTGACAAGCTCAGGGAGCTGCAGGGGTTGCCCGACGTCGACAAGACGTACGAGAATCCGTTGACTCCCGAGATCAATGCGGTGCCCTTCCCGGTCGGTTTCAAGCCAATCCGTTTTACGCCGTTTACTGGCCAGACATCCGAGGATGCTGAGACGCACATCATGCGTTTCACCAACGAATCAGGTCAATATGCTGAGAACCCGATCATGAAGTTGAAGCTCTTTCCTACATCCCTGGCAGGGGAAGCAGCTATCTGGTATAAGCGGTTAAGGCCTGGGTCAATTCCAGACTGGAAGACCATGGAGGTCATGTTCAGGACCATGTTTGGGGTCGTGGAAGCAAAAATCGGACTGAAGGACCTGGCAGAGACTGAACAGAGGCCTGACGAGTCCGCCACTGATTATCTGCGACGCTTCAAGCTGGAGCTAACTCGCTGTGAGATGGAAATCCCAGAGGAGCACGCCGTGCGGATGGCGATTGACGGCTTGATAGACGAGATCCGCCAGGGGTTCAGGCAGGTTCATGTAACCACGATGGCGGATCTGACTAATCGTCTGGGTCAGGAGCAGCACTATGTGGATCGGTCCAGGGAGAGGAACGAAAGAAGGAAGGGGATTCCGATGTCCTACTATCCGGGGACTCTGAAGCCCAAAACTCCAATTCCGACCGCGGCTCAGACCGTGGCAGCCGTTCAGGCGGATGCAATTCCTAGGCCAATCCTGACATGGGTTGATGAGGAGAAAGTAGGGGTCGAGGTCGCAGCCATCGAGAGGACTGACCAGAAGCCTTTGCAGTCCCAGGTAGCGAAGCCGGTCAGGGAGCCTATTAAGCTAGTTACTCCTCTTCCAACCAAATCAGCCTTTGATGCATACACCTATAACGCCCATAGAGCTCACGAGATTTTGCAAGAGTTGTTCAACCAGGGGCGTCTGCATCATGACGGATTTACCCCCAAGCCTGATTATATGGCGGGGAAGACATACTGCAGCTATCACAATATGAACAATCACAACACTAAGGATTGTGTGAAGCTGAAGGACCAGTTGCAGATATGGATCAATGACAACGTCCTGCAATTGGAGAATCCTAAGGAGCCTCAGTGGACAAAGGCTAGGGGTACACCGCAGGTGAATGCTATCGAGATCAGTGTTAGTCCGAGTCTGCCGCAGCAGGGTAGGAAGCGGGTTTCCAGGTTTCAGGAGTATACTTACGACGCAAACAAGGCGGAGGAAATCTGGGAAACCATGGTGTACCATAAGGCGCCAGAAATTCAGGAGTTTTACCAAGGCCATCCTATCAGTGGGAACGGCGGGTTTACGTGTCTCTTCCATAGGTCCTTTGACCACTCTAGTTCTGAATGTGTAGGTCTGAAGGATCAGTTGCAGGAGTGGCTGAACGAGGGCAAGCTGGGGTTCGACGCCAGCGAACCTAGGCCCTGCCCAGAATTTTGGGTTGGGGCGATTGAAGAAGAGGACATGGTGATGGTCCCACGCTCCAAGCTCTGCCTCACGTGCAGACTAACGACAGGGCAGCCGATTACTTACGAGGAGTTTCAGGCAGCCTTGAGGGAAGCGGAGCAGAAGGCTGAAAGGAGAGCCCTCGAGAAGGCCAAGTTAGAGCGTCCGCCGCCCGCGAAGTCAAGCAGGGAGGGTTACAAGCGGATGAAGTACCATCACGGGTCCGAGGACAGTTGCGCCAGCAGGGCAAGGCCTAGGCATGGTCCAGGACCGTCCGAAATCAAGCCAGCCACGGCTGGGGGTTCGCAGAAGGCTGCGAATCCAGAGCCATCCGCGAGGGTCTATGTTCCGCCAGCATCTAGGAACGATCCGAAGGCGGACACATGGTATACCCAGCGGGCCGGCAAGGCTGTTGAGCTTGCAGTGGTGACTACCCGGAACGAGCGGAGACGCTTTGGTAAGGCAAAAAGAACCTTGGCGGATCTGGCATCGGGAAGGGTAACCGAGGAAGAGCTGTCAGTACCCGTGGAGCGGGTGGAGGAGATCCATAAGCGCTACAAGGTGAGAACCAAATCATACATGGACTCTAGGCGACAGCGAACCGCGGACGTTCCACCGGCACCTCGAAAGAGTGTGCACGATAGGGTAGCTGATCTGCCGAGACTCACTGGGGCACCTCAGTCCAGGCCAAGGAGAAAGTTGGGTTTCCCCCCTGAGCCTGCGAGGGCAGGGAAGTCTCCTCCAAAGAAGTCACAGCCGGAAGCTACCGGGAAGCAGGGGGCTTTGGAGGCCCAGGAAGATGTGATGGTGATTGACACCAGCAAGGGTGCCACCGTTATGCGGTGGATACCAAAGGAAAACAGCGTGTCATTGGCGGCGAGCACGAGCAACGTGGGGGTTTCGGAGAGGGAGGCTGTTCCCAAGGAATCCAGATCAGTTATAGCGGAAGTGAGCGGGCCGTCCGCTACCATATCGCGGGCAAGGCCAAAAGGGCCTAAGGCGCCAACCAACTTCGTGGAGTACGCGGCTAAGAAGCTGCAGATGACGATGCCAACTAGGACGTCCTCAGTCGCCTCCAGTATACGAGCTGACTCCGACGTAGGAGACCTAGCCCTGGATAAGGAAGAAGATGTGGTCGACTACGAAGATGAGCCTGAGGCGGTAGACGAGGGTGAGGTGCCAATAGACGAGGAGCAGACCGGGGATGAGGCCATGACGCATCATTGCAACATGGTCTTCATTCTGTCATCTGCTTATGCTCTGCCAGAGCCTTTGCCCACTGCTCACTTCATCAGCGACGAAGAGGCTTCTCATCCTGTTTACTCAGTACAGGAGCCTGAAAAGGGGGCTCAAGCGGAAGCTGAGCCCGGGGTTTTTCGGTCCGGTCATCGGTATCCGGAGGGGGCCGGAGACCTTCTGAAACAATGCGTGATGTTTGCCAAGCCTACGTTTGACATGTCCCAGCATCTGAAGCCTCTATACGTGACAGCAGAGGTGCAGGGCATGAAGGTCCGCAAGATCTTGATAGATACAGGGGCTGCGGTAAACGTCGTCACCACTACTCTTGTGGAACAACTGAAGATCCCGAAGGACAAAGTCATCCAGACTGTCTCCAGGGTGAAGGGGTTTTCGGGGGAGGTAACTCCAACCGCTGGGGTAGCTGTGCTCCGAGTCAAGATAGGACCCTCTGATGCCCATCACGCATTTTACGTGGCCAACGCAAACGCTCCCTACCATATGATCCTAGGGAGGGATTGGATCCATAAAGCGCTGGCAGTGCCTTCATCTCTCCACCAAGAGATGATCATGTGGGATCCAGTCACAGAGTTGCCAGTGCTCATCAAGGCGGATGAACGCCCGTATTCGATAGCGGCCATCCAGTTGGAAGCCAGCTATTACAACAGAGACATGAGACCCCTCCGGATTGGGGGAGTCGACCATAGGGGGCATCCACTCGGGGTGACCCAGAATGAGCTATCTCAGTGGGGAATTGCCCAGGCTATGGCGGATTGTAGTCGGCCAATTTCCATTGAGCTCCGTCCCAATACTTCCAATGAGTGACGCCTTCTCGCAAGAGGAGTCGGAGGCCTTTGCTAGCTTTCTGCAGCGATTGGCGATTTATCGATTAGAGCGAATGGCTTGGGAGGAGGTGGCACTGGTGGAGTGTATTGAAGAAGAAGAGTTCGAAGTTTCAACAGGGGTGGAAGTAATTCAGCCTGCTCCAGCAGCGCTAGATGATACTCCGCCCAAGGTACGCGATCCTGTCGAAAAGATCAACCTGGGGACAGAAACGGAACCCATGGAAGTGGGGATCAGCCAGTACCTTAGACCAAAGTTGAGGCAGCAACTGATAGGGTTGCTGCATGATTATAAGGACTGCTTTGCCGAGAAGTACCAAGACATGCCGGGGTTATCAAGAGAGCTGGCTTGCCATCGCATCCCTATCAAGGAAGGGTGTAGGCCAGTTAAGCAAGAGCAGCGGCGGATGAACGCTGACACGGCAATGGCGGTCAAGAAAGAGGTTCAAAGCATGCTGGACGCGGGGATAATCAGACCAGCCCTTTATCCGGAATGGTTATCCAACGTCGTCCCTGTTCGGAAGAAGAATGGCAAAATCAGAATATGTGTGGACTACAGGGATTTAAACGCTGCATCTCCTAAGGATGTTTATCCTATGCCCATAGCGGATATGCTGGTGGATGCAGTAGCGGGGCACGAGTTGCTCTCATTTATGGATGGGACGGCAGGGTATCACCAGATTCCAATAGACGAGCCAGACATTCCTAAAACCGCCTTCCGCTGCCCAGGGTTCACAGGAGCGTTTGAGTATCTCAGTATGCCATTCGGTTTAACCAATGCAGGGGCTACATACCAGCGTGCAATGAACGTAATTTTCAGCAGAATTTTGGGGGACATCCTTGAAGTCTACATTGATGATGTAGTAGTAAAATCCAAAAAGAGGGAAGATCACATTGATCATCTCCGAAGGGTGTTCACAATCATGCGAAAGCATCAGCTTAAAATGAATCCGGCCAAGTGTGTCTTTGGGGTTTGTGCTGGTGACTTTCTAGGGTTTGTGGTACATGAGAGAGGCATCGAGGTGTCGGGCGACAAAGTGCAAGCTGTGTTGGACGTGCCAGCACCGAGAAACAAGAGGGAGCTGCAGAGCTTGCTTGGAAAAATCAACTTCCTCAGAAGGTTTATATCCAACTCAGCAGGCAAGGTAGCACCTTTCTCGTCTCTACTCAAGCTCAAACCAGGAGAAATCTTTGAGTGGGGTCCTGAGCACCAGGCTGCCTTTGACAGGATCAAGGAGTATTTGGCTAGTCCGCCGGTCCTTCGGCCGCCGACACCGGGTATCCCTCTCAAACTGTATATTTCTGCCTCTGATATCTCTATCGCAGGGCTGCTAGCCCAGGACGAAACCCTGGCCGATGGAAAGAAAGTTGAATATGCAGTAGCCTACGTCAGCAGGACGTTGTTGGATGCAGAGACCAGATATTCGCCAGTCGAGAGGCTGTGTCTAGCCCTGTACTGCGCGGGCATTAAGCTCCGCCATTACATGCTGTCATTCACAACAATAGTGGTGGCACAGACTGATTTGGTGAAATATATGCTAACGAGACCTATCCTAAGGGGTAGGATTGGCAAGTGGGTCTTAGCCCTGTCAGAGTTTTCCCTACAATATGCGCCACTCAAGGCCATGACGGGTCAGGCCATCGCGGATTTCCTATTGCACCATCCTATTGAAGGGGAATTCGCAGAACCGCCAGAGTTCGTTAACGTGATCCGATACCAGCCTTGGGTCCTATACTTCGACGGTAGCAGTACCAGTAAGTTGGCGGGCGCAGGGGTTTGTATCCAGACTCCAGCAGGTGTCAAGTATTTGTACTCTTTTCAGCTGGAGTGGACATGCACCAACAACCAGGCAGAGTACGAAGCCCTACTCATTGGTTTGGAGCTGTTGCTCGACCTGGGGGCACAAGAAATTGAGGTACTTGGAGATTCCATGTTAGTTATTAATCAACTGTTGGGGATCTACAAGTGCGTTTCCTTCCATTTAGTACACTACTACGAGCGGGCTACTGAGCTACTGGATCGATTTATTGATGTTTCCTTAGACTATGTTCCGAGGGAATTGAACTCAGCAGCCAACGAGCTGGCACAATTGGCCACTGGAATCAGCCTAGCCCAGGGAGTGAAGGAACGAATCCTTAGGGTGGAGCGCAGAACTCTACCATCCTTTGTTATCCGCCAGAGAGAGCGCGGAGGTTGGTCGGTCGCTACAGTTGAGCCGGTCGACACTGACTGGCGGATACCAATCATAGCGTATTTGCAGGACCCATCTGCACCATCCGAGAGGAGAACTCGACATCTCGCAACAAGTTATCTTCTCAGGGGAGACGAACTCTTCCGTAGGGGGGAGGATGGAGTCCTATTGAGGTGTATCTTTGGCGTCGAAGCTAAGCGGATCATGAGAGAGGTACACCTAGGGGTCTGTGGTTCACATCAGTCCGGACCCAAAATGAGATGGCTGATTCGTAGATATGGATATCATTGGCCATCCATTTTGAAAGATTGTCATAGTTTCGCTCAGGGTTGTCAGGAATGCCAGCGACACGGGCCAGTGCAACGGATTCCTAACATTCCTTTGCAGCCCATCATCAAGCCTTGGCCTGCTAGGGGCTGGGCATTGGATTTCATAGGGGAGATCAATCCACACTCATCTGCGCAGCATAAGTTTCTTTTGCTGGGTACCGATTTCTTTACTAAGTGGGTAGAAGCTATACCAACCAGGAACTGCGATGCAGATACGGTCATCCGCTTTGTTTTCCAAAACATAATCTGCCGCTACGGCATTCCAGAGTGTATAGTAGCGGACAGGGGGGCAGCCTTCATGGCTGAGAAGACCCAAACTTGGCTAGCAGATTATGGTGTCCAGTTCCTCCATTCTTCTCCTTATTATGCTCAATCCAATGGCCAAGCGGAAGCTACTAACAAGGTGATCATATCCATTCTAAAGAAGATGCTAGTGGATAGCCCGAGATCATGGCACACTCAACTTGACAACACGCTTTGGGCCTATAGGACCTCTAAGCGGACGCCTACAGGTACTACCCCGTATTCGTTGATGTATGGCCATGAGGCTGTCCTGCCAATGGAGATCAATGTGGCTTCTTTGCGGGTTCGCGAGCAACATCAACTCCTGGGTGAAGACTATGTCCAAGCCATGTTCCAGGAACATGAAGACCTCGACGAAAAGCGACTTGAGGCCTTGGACACTATCATCCAGGAAAAGCAGCGGATCGCCAAGGCATATGACAAGCGGACCAAGGGTAAAACATACGGCGAGGGAGACTTGGTCTGGAAGGTAGCTCTGCCCCTAGACGAACCGGGTCGTGGTAAATGGAGTCCTCGCTGGGAGGGTCCATTTGTCATCGACCGAATCATGGGAAAGGGGGCATACCAGCTCCGAGACTTGGAGGGTGAAGTTCATAGAAATCCCATTAATGGGCGATATCTTAAGAAATACTTCCCAAGTGTTTGGGAGTTCGAGGTCCCTCCGGCAGACGACGGGGCTAGACAGAATTCTTAGCCCTCCGGCAGTGCGCTCAGACGGCAGTAAGTTAAGACGGTACATCCGCCTGGGGTGTTCCCGCCGTGTTCGAAGTGTTCGTCTTTTTCATTGCGAAACCGTGGGGGTTTTGTTCTTCTTTTACCTTGTCTTATTTCAACATCCGCCAGGGGTGTTGATGTCCTTACACTTTTCATTAACAATCAAATTCATATCTTGGTAAGTGTTAAGTACGAAAATTGCAAATTGCTTTATTCTTACGCAGGCTTTGCGGCCAAGGGCATTACAAGGAAAAGAAAATACAACGAGAGCTACTAGCTAGCTCTGATACCATCCTACGTCTCTCTTCGTCTTGGGGGACTGGCGGATTCCTCGTGCTGCTGCTTGATCTTCTTGCCCAAATCCTCTTCTTCTTCGGAGCTCTGCTAATTCCAGGAGGGGAAAAGGAGTTGGAAAAAAGGGAAAGATGAGGATGCAGTGGCGGTACTGGAGGAAAAACATACAGTTCCGCTGGGAACGTATGGATGGATTGCTCGGGGTGAAGGTCATCGGCCGTGTTGATGACATTCATCCAAGCACCTAACCGGGTCACTAGCGTTAGACGGGCCGGGTGTTGTTTAAGCACCAGGAAGCACGGCTTCAGGCCGCCTAACGCTAGGTGACCGGGGTTAGGATTTACTTAACGCTGGGTGACCGAGGTTACTGGGGCATTTAACCAGGACTGCGGTTTCTCCGGTGGAAAGGCTTGTGGCAGCCAGAGGGCTACGCCAATCGCTAACCACTCTACGATTGCCATATTTGTTCTAAGCAGGGTGATCTGGTGAGGTTTTTGCTGCAACCAGGGGGTTCCTTTTATACTACATATGCGAGAGGATCCAACGGTTGGGGGTCACGCAAGCTTTAATGCTTCGATCTACCCATCTTTATGCATCTATCCGTTTTCGGCGCCTGCTCGCCTGGGAATCGATGCGTGATCAATTGGGTTTGACTGACGCCTTCTCGGTTTTCCCCACCGTTTCGGTAACTGTCAAATCCTGCATTTATACCAGTTTGTGTTTCCCAAGCATCTGCTTAGGGCTACCTGGCGTGGGGGCTTCGTGGGCCGGACAGGGGTTCGACGACGAACGGGCTTTCACCTTTTCGTCGAACCTAGCCCATCATGGGGAAACCACTTGTGAATCCTATCTAGTTTACTCGGCTTGGTTCTGGCATTGCCCATCCGCGCAGCCCAGCAAACTAAGGGGGCAACATAAGGGCAATATCCGACTTATCTTTCGAGGTGAATTTTTCGAAATTTTTGAGATTTTTGAATCTTCTTTAGGGCCAAGCCGGGTCGTCCTTTGAATAGGGGTTTTTAGGAACATCCGTGTTGGGGTGTGCCCTAAAACCTTTGCCGTTGGTAAGAATTGTGCGATGCAAGCCTTGATTCTAAAATTTTTGTTTTATTTACAAAAGTAAAGGGGGCTTTGCGGCCATGGCGATTACAAAGGCAAGAAACTAGTAATACATATCCGCCAACTAGCTCTGATACCATCTTGGTATATGGGGATCCTCGCCACCTCCTTCGATCCGAACGCGGGCCGAACAGGGGTTGTAGAGTAAGATCCTGCGAGATCAGCGGATGAAGCGTAGAGATAGGGGTGGCAGAGACTGTCTTGATGCCGAAGCAGAGTGGCATATAGACGTCCGCTACCCATAATCTCTCGATCATGCAATGAGTTCAATAGCCCAGCGTTGTCCACGGTTATCCAATACCCTTCATGTGGAGGTGGACAACTGGCCTATTGAAGCTCATTGCGCCTCTCTCCGGAGAGGAAGGTACCCCGAACCGCATCCATGCTGGACTTCCGGCCGATGCGCTAGAGGGGTGCCAAATCGACAGCTACCAATCTATAATCACATCCGCCCGGAACATAACATGGAGTGTTATGGTTCGAGATTTGTTTAACATGGGGTGTTATGATTTGGGGTGTTCAGCGGAACATCCGAACTAGATCGGGTGGCAAGGATCGAGGAGGCCATAACGGCTGGTAGCAGAACCTAAAGGAAGAAACGCTGAATAACATTCTAAGGCAGTTTTTTGGGGTTCTCGGGTCTAGCCAGGGGGTGTTGCTTTTATAGCCTTACTTAGAAGCAATCCAAGGGCTGAGATAAACTTGCGCATTTATTGGGCAGTTGGAGGTTGAAACAGTTTCCCGTTTTAAAATTCAAATGCAAATTCATGGGAAAAAGTTTTGCAGTTTTCTGACTGCATGATAAGACTGATGCGCAGGGTTTGGTTTGCGAATCAAACTGAATAGGGCTTGGTAAATGGGCTCATTTCATTAAACTTAGTAAATGAAATACATCAAGCCAGTTTTTACGGGCTAAGGCCGAAACTCATATAGATGCAGGCCCAACCGTTTGATGGTGGCCTTGGTCTTGCCTACCCCGCGATCAAACTCAGCTGTTTCCCTCTTTGCTCGCATCCGCTCCTCTTGTAGCTTACTCCCCAGGGCTTTCTGTTGAGTTATTTCATTGGCGCGCTGGATTTGTTTCTGGCGAAGGAGGGAAATTTGCTCTTCAAGTCTAGCTATCTCAGCCGCTTCGGGGTTGCTAGTAGCCAGGGCAACCAAATCTTTGTAGGCACGAGCAGCATCCACGAAAGCAGTCTCAGCTCCCTCAAGCTTAGCATGCTGAGTAGACCGGACAGGCAAACGCTCGTGCAGGCTCCTTAGCTCCGCGGGCAGCCGGAGGAGAGAAGCGTTAGCTTCAGCTTGGACCTCGGGAGGCAGTTGCTGGAAGTGGCCTTTGAGGATCTCGAGGGCAGAGGAGAGCTCGTCCGCCACTTGAACATCGGCAGGGTCCATCTCTCCTAAGCGTTCCAAGAATCCCCACGCCTTCTGAACCTCTTCAGGTTCCTCTTCTGGGCTTCGAGGAGAAAGGAAAGGGTCTTCGGCCAAGAGGGAAGCAGAGTCAACTTGCTCCGGAACCGCTGAACCCGATCCGCCTGGGGTCGCGGATGGCTGATTCAATGGAGACGCCGCGACCAGACCTTCGGGGGTTGGGGCCTGCGGCAGGGAAACTTGTGCAGTTACAAGTCCCACAGGTTCCGCGGAACCAGAGTCCGTTGCCTGCGGGGCGGAACCGAGGGTCTCCACATCATCATCACTATCATCCACCTGTTTATAAAAAGGGGTTAGGAATGGTTCTAACTAAGAAAAATCGATCTTCAAGTGGATTTTACACCACATACCTCAACAGCCGCTGAAAAGGGGATTTCCTCTGGCTGACTCAGAGGAGAGCCCTGCTGCCCTGCTTTTCCTTGCTGAGCTGTATCAACGGGAGCAGCGGCAGGGGTTGGAGTTGGTTCAACCTGGGGGGCAGCATCCACTACCAGCGGGGTGGCATTCTCGGTTGCCACTATCTCTTCTTCCACCTGCTCATAATCGAGGGGGATTGGAAGTAATTCAGACCAAGGGAGGTACCAATTTAGAGCATAAGGGATATATACCTCCGTCAACGGGGTCTCTTCGGGCAGAGGAGATCCGGGCCACCTTGCTGGTGGTGGCCGATCGGCTGCAATACGAGAGTCAGCAGGGGTTGAATCTTGTTCAACCTGGGGGGCAGCACCGGCCAGAGACTCCGCACCGGCTAGAGCCTCTTCCTCTGCCGGAGATAGGACATCTGCAGGGGAGGATGGCTCGTCAGCAGCTGGTTGGTCTGCGCCCCGAATCGGCTCCTCCTCTTCTTCTCCTTCTTCTACGTCCTCTGCGGCCCCGTGCTCTTCCTCCCGAGTCGAATCTGAGGTCAGCGGATGTGGAGTTGAAGAACTGCCAGGAGCGCCACATAGCATGAGCAGAGGCCTATCGGTTGGGCCCTCCGCCATGGTAGCATCTGGGTTTTCCTCCGCCTCCGGTCCAGCTTCTGCAGCAGCACGGAGAGTCAAGACGGGTTGGATAGAACTCTGATTAACTGCGAGGGCTAGGCTGGAGGAAGTACCTGCAGCAAGACAGCGCAGAGGAACAGGTTGAGGAAGACTATCGCCGCAAAGCTCACGAATGCAGAAGTCCAGATAGTAATCGTCGGAACTAGAGGAACCTGGTTCTTCGGAAGGGTTAGAGGACTCACCAGAGGAGAGCTCTATTACCGCAGGAGCTCGGCTGGTGGCGGCGGCGGACGAGGAGCGCTTCCTCTGAAGTATCTGCAGGGAGGGATAGAGATGGGATATCTACGTTATGTAGGTATCTGTTTGAGCTCATAGTGAGAGACGCAAGGGGAAAATGGAGCTTTAAAGAGTACTTACGGGTATGTCCTCCTCCTCATCTGATTCCTCATCCGCCTCAACAATAGTTTTGCTCTTCTTGGGGGGCGGAAGAGCTTTGCATTCGGCCTTCCGTTTTCCTTTGTCCGTTGGGGTTTGCTCAATAGCCTAGTTTATTAAACAATCGAGATTACGCGAGAATCATGGGCAAACCGAAACAGGAGTTTCAAATGGGGGCATATTACCTTTCTTAGGGGCGGGTCAACGTATAGGGGACCGCCGTGTAGCACCTCTTGGTCAGCTGGGGTAAGTTGCCCACCCCGAAGGTGAAAGAATCTTCGGAAGTAGAACACGGGTGGTTGGCGGAAGAGCGGGCTTCGCATGCGCGACCACCAGACACGATAGGGGCCAGTTGCGTCCGTGGAGGCCTGCAGGTTTGGGTAGCAATCTTCGTTGTGTATGATGAGAAGCTGCAGGCATGAATTGTCACTGGCACTGGAGGGTCTTTTGGACTTTCGGCTATTCCTCCACGCTGAGAAAAGATTCAGACTTCTCAGCGGCGGATAGGGCAAAGTTTGAATAAGACCAAACTGCCGTGCAAAGAAGTGAGGCGCGTAGAGCTCATGGCTCGGATAGCCTTTCTCACTACAGAGGAGTGGCAGGTCCGCCATGGAGACGCAATGGATGAAAATCCCTCGGCCTTTAGCTGCCTGAAGACTGTTAGGGAGAAAGCCTCGGGCTAGTCCGCGGGGATACTTCACGTGGATCAGCCGCTGTGCCTCTGTAAAAAATTCCCGAGCGGATGTGTTGAAAAAGATGTCGAGGCAGATGGCATAGCTGAGTTCGGGATCAGCGGCACAGCCGGCATACTCTTGCCCCACAACTTGGTCAGGCCTAGGAGCTCTCTTCGTGGCCGGAGAAAGTTGGGGAAAGTACATCTGGCACCAGATATCCAAGATCCAGAGCGGACCAGATTGTGCACAATTCATGGGCACGGCGGATATCTGGTGCAGACAGCGGTAGAGGTGTGCTAGAACGCACTGGGCAAGACCAATCTCTTGGCCGGAATAAATCACCTCCGCCATACGGTGGTAGTGCTTGGTCATTTTGTTGGTGGTGGAGCAGAACACGAATTTGTTTAGCCAAAAGGCCAGAAAGGCTATCCCGCCGAGCCTGTCGTCACCCACCTGGGAGGTTTCGTTCCTCCACTTTTCAAACCCACTGGGCTCGAATCCCCAAACAAGGCTAGAGGGAGATGTCCTTTCGGGGTAGTAGCCCTCGTCGAAAGCTACAGGGCCGAGAGGGAACCCGAAGCCGGCGTAGAGGTCTAGCAGGGTCACGGAGGCGTGACCGAATTGGAACTCGAAGGCATTAACCGTGGGGTTCCAAAGGCTGATCAGCGGAACTAGGGCGCACCTGTTGCCTCCTTTTGGGCTAAGGCTGAAGCAAAGCTGGATTGCATCAGCGACCCCGGCTTTCTTCCAAATTGCTCCGTCGAGAGGAAGCCGTTCTTCATACCAGGTGGTCATGTAGGACCTAACCAGAGGCCAGGCGGAGTGGTTTACGGTGCATTGGTGAGCGCCTTTTTGAAAATTTGGGCACTCCGCCGGTTCTTCAGAGCGGAAGAGCGCCGGCAGCGGGCGCGCCGGGCTGTCGAGCATCTGGTGGGCTCCGTTGTTATCATCAGGATGATAGGCCACCACGAAGGGACCTAGGGTAGCACATTCCTCATGGGGAAGGCTAAGATGGGTCCGGTTCTCCTCTGCTTCAGAACATTTGAGGAGGGGGAGAAGTTGAGTCTGGGCTTGTTCCGCCAGGGGATAGCGGATATCAAAGTTCTTTTTGGGAGCCATCAGTCTCAGATCTGGGTTTCTTCTGATTTCGGGCTAGGAAAGAGGAAAGCAAGGTAGTACGAAGGGGAAACCGAGGGGTCTCTGTTGGAATTTATAGGAATCCGAAAGGGGTTCTTGTTTCGTGAGGCGCGGGGTTTCGCAGCAACCAAGGGTTTTAGGTGAACAGTGTTACCGTTTCGAATTGGGGAATCGTGATTGGCGAGGAAACCGCGCAACAGTCCAGTTATTTATTTAATGGCGATTGAGGGTCAGTCTCTCTTCTATCTCGCTATACCTCAATATCGGAGACTGGGGGGCAATGTTTGGACCACAATTGAATTTATTTCAATTGGGCTTTCGCCCCAAGGCCCAGTAGGGGTTTTGATCAGATTCAAACCCATGGAAATCGGGTTTTCCCGCTTCAACCAAAGAGGTTGAGTTCGAGGGAGAACGTGGTTGCTTCCTAATCCGATTGGGGTTGTTTCGTAACAATCCATCAGTGAAATTATTTGTTAAGATTGAGAAGCAATGTAGCAATGATTTCACTACCTACGCTGGGCTATCAATCACTAACAGCTATAAGCCACGCTGCACCATGCTTTAGGGAGGTTGTTAGAGGAACCGGCCATACTGCGCAATGATGAGTGATGAACAGCAACAGCAGCATAACAAGCAAGGTCAAGACGTGTTGCTCCGATCTTCGAAGCTGCAATACCAACTATGCCTCTGATAATATCTTCGCTGATTTGATGGGAAGCATGGTAGGGGAGGACAATCCTAATGAGTCTCAAGGATCCGCCATACTGGAGTTGACAGCCCTAGGGGTCCTTGAGTCATATAAATATGAACCTGCCGGCATCTGGAAATAGGTTCTCAACCAAAAACAACCACAAGTCCTAGCGCAACGCTAACTTGCCAAAGCCTCTCCGGAGCAACTCACGCAACCCGCCTCCGCCCCACGATCGATCTAATCTCGTGCTTGTGCCGAGCGCTTTGCTGGGTCTACTCACGCAACTCGCCTCCGCCCTACGACGGGTTCAACCTCGTACTTGCGCCGAGCATTTGCTGAGCCTCACGCAACCCTCCTCCGCCCTCTTACGATCGATCTAATCTCGTACTTGCGCCGAGCATTTGCTGAGCCTCACGCAACCCTCCTCCGCCCTCCTACGATTGATCCGCTCTCGTATTTGTGCCGAGCGTTTGCTGAGTCTATCGAGTCAGTCCGCCACCCCCGGTGGCAATCGAGTCTGTCAGTCCGCTACCCCTGGTGGCAATCGAGTCGTCACTCCGGTGACACACCCGTGGTCTTGGAACAGCTCTGCTTTGCTTCTCCGGATCAGAGTAAGACCCTCAATCCTCAAGGGGTTGGGAAGAAAATCCTGGTAGAGAGTTCTATTCAGGTCTTGTTCGAGCCCTGTACGCCGGCTTAGTCAGCGCCCGCGTAACAGTCGCTTGACCAGGAAGTCAGAGTCGAATTGGGAGCAGACGAAGCGACTCGCTCAGGGGGTCGCGCGCAATCGAGTGGCACCGCTCCAAGGGTGCTGGCACGCCTAAGCACAACACAGAGACACACAAACCAAACAACCGTGCTGACTGTTCGCCGGGTGCTGAACCCGCCACGAACAATTAGGTTCTACGATCAAGTCACGATAAGGGTAGGTATGAAACATTTACATCGTCTTTAAAAAAAAAAGGTTAAAAAAATTGGTGTCAATGAGATTGATTTGTTATGTGCTGACCTTGCAAGTTTCTACAACAACAATATGATCATCATAAAGAACAAACTTCAATACAAGATGGAATATGAATTTCTTGATGATTTGATGGTTTTCTATGTTGAAAAAGAATTGGCTGTTAGCATTTGTACTAATAGTGTGATTGAAGAGTTTGAATTAAGCGGGTCTCTTAAAGTATGTTTTAGTTACCTTGTTTTTGCTTATCTATACTATAATTTAAGAGAACTGACTTTGTTTGCCAAATAGGTTTTAGATCTTAAATATGCATATGCATTGATAATACAGTGTAAAAACACGCATAATTTTAATTTCTTAAAACGATTGGATAAGCAAAGATTAAGTAGTAATAAAGCAATTGGATAATTGCTAGAGCACCACCCACGTACACGAGCTTGCTAGAAGGCAAGTCATTTATAAATGAGAGAGCTTTAGTCTCCAAGAGTTTCAAGTTTGGTTGCGTACTTGCATTCGAATCTATTGCTTCCAGATTCGTGCACCACACTTTAAAATGGATATGTGACATGGAGATGTGAGTTACTATTGATGTGATCCACAAGCTACATTGAAGGACATCGAAGTGTATATATAGCTTATAGAGTACGTATGAGCAAATGGTCACAAGTTACTTGAGTTTGCCGCATGCAATTGCTGCTTTCAAGGCTAGCTAGCTTGAAAGTCTGCGTGATTGTTATTACCTAGCTGGTTTGGATGGTGATTAATATAAGCACTGAGTTGCATTATATTTGTTTATTCGATTTTTGAATGCACAATCATCTTCCAAGCTAAATGCGGGCTGTATAGTTACGTTTTTGGTCTAGTAAACAAATACAAAATGGTTGGATCAATATAAAAACAGAAGCAAAATGAAAAACAATAACAACTGAATGATGTACATTCGGTTTTATATAGTCCGATCCCATTCTCACATTGGCATTGTTTTTACATAATATATTTTTCGTCTAATACCAAAGGCGCTTGCCAACACACTAGTGGGTGAGAGAGTTCAATAGATGAAGTATTGCCACCCCCAAGTTTAATGAATTCAGTTCGTATATAATCATTATTGGTAAATGGTATCCAATCTCTCAACGTATATAATCATTAGAACCTTTAATTCGCTAAGCATAAGTACGTGGCCATGGCGAAAGCACCTCCAGAATTAGTAGAAAGATCCCCCATAGCCAGAAGCAGCAGCAAAGTAGCTCATCACCGCCCTCTCAAACACCATCACCAGCGCCATAATTCTTTCTTCTCACCAAAGCTCTTCATCTACATCCTCCCTACCTGCATCACTCTCTTTGTCATCTTCCACATCCAGTCCCTTCAAGCTCCACTTGATTCCTCACCGGTGCTGCCTTCATGGTCTTTTAATCTCATGCGTCAGTGGCAGAGAGTCATCAACACCACCACCACCACGGCGGAAGAGGAGATTACCTCAGTGCCCACCATCCCCAACTACACCGACGAGCTCATCAACAAACTAATTGATAAACTCCGACAGTCGGTGACGTTTCTCCCGCTCAAGGACTTACGTTATGCCGACTCGGCCCCCGTCGGGCACACGTGGTTCATGAGCTCCATGAACGACTCAACTGACCAAGAAGGCGAGGTCCAGTACCAGCATTTCCCTTCACATTCCTCGAGAAACAGACTCCTCTGCCTCAAAGGCCGCGACAACCACGACGGCTCCTGGAACTTGTACGCCCTCGCGTGGCCTGAAGCGCTTCCCCACAATGCAACCCTAATGACCGGCCTGTCCTTCATTTCCTACAACCACTACGACTACAACAACATATGGCACGGCATAACTGCCCTCTTCCCCTTCGTGGCGTGGCACAAGAAGAACTCATGCGCCAAACCTGAAAGATGGATTTTGTACCACTGGGGGGAGATTAGGTCCGGGATGGCAGTGTGGCTGAGTACTCTGATGGAGGCTACTTTTGAAAGACCGCCTTTTGTGGAAGTGTTTGATGGGGTTGAGGAAGGGACGGCGGTTTGTTTCGAGGAGGCGGTGGTGATGAGGCACAATGATGGTGGGATGTCCAGGGATAAGAGAATGGAGGTCTATGATCTAATGAGGTGTAAGGCTAGGGCTTACTGTAATGTGAGCTCAGAAGAGGAAGACCATCGGAGGAAGATTGGAATGACGATGCTCATGAGGAAGGGGCCGAGATCGTTCAAGAACGAGAGTGTCGTGGTCGGGATCTTTCAGAAAGAGTGTGCCAAGGTAGAAGGTTGCCAATTGATGGTGGCTCACTCCAGTAACCTCACTTTCTGTGACCAGGTGCGCATTCCATTAATGTAGTATTTCAAATTTATAACTAACTAATTTTGCATAGTATGTGTTCCACATATATGTCATAGGAATAGAAATTTAAAACACATGTTATATAGGGATTATAGGTAGCTAGAGGCTGAGTTATTCAGTCAGGACGTCATTCATGATCGATTGGCTCTATGTAAGAAAGTATTAGGATGTGGTTCATGATCATCGATTGACTTGTTAACTTACAGTCACTTTTTGTGCTGTATCACTTGCTTAATTCTTGCTCTTGGATGCAATTATATATGCTTTCATGATCGATTGGCTTTATGTAAGAGAATGTTAGGATGTAGTTGATCATCATCGATTGTCTTGTTAATTTAGAGTCACTTTGTGTTGTCTCACTTGCTTCGTTGCTCTTGGATGCAACTATGCTAACATTTCTCTTTAAAAAAATGAGATGCATGGACATGTAAGTGTTCAGTTTTTATTACTTATACCATAAAAGTACTTAGTAATTAAATTAAGAATTTCCAACGGTGACCAATTGGGTATAAGTACGTACATGATACATTTGGAATAGATCTAGAGCTCCATGTTCATGATATTTCATGCTCTTATTGTCATAAACTTGATGGATCAAAGTACACAGTAACATTCGTTAACTGATATTGCTGAATAATGTTTATCTTCCAGGTGAAGCTAATGAGAATGACGGATATTGTAATATCCCCACACGGCGCGCAGTTAACCAACCTGTTCTTAATGGACAGAAACAGTAGTGTAATGGAGTTCTTCCCAAAAGGTTGGCTAAAACTAGCGGGTGCAGGGCAATTCGTCTTTCCCCATCTCGCAAGTTGGTCGGGAATGAGACACCACGGTGCATGGCGAGACCCGAATGGCGAGATTTGCCAGTACGGTGAAGATGATCGCCGTTGCATGTCCATCTACAAGAATGGCAAAATTGGATACGATGAAACATATTTTTCCGATTGGAGTAGAAGTATACTTAATGAAGTTGAGAAAAGGAAGTTGGAAGAAGCAGCAAAGGGTGTAAGCTCTACTGGTTGTATTTGTGGTTAAGCTAGACACGCATTGATTAATTAACCAGGTTGTAATTATATATATATATATATCATATCCAGAGCGAACCTTCGCTTTGAACTTACTGTACGAAGTTCAGTTTTTAGCATACTTTTCGGTCATATTTTAACATCTCAATTACCGTTCAGATGTTAGAACCTAATGTATATATCGTCTCTGCCAAATTTAATTCAATTTGGTGATCATTAAGGTATCAAAACTATACTAAATCAATGAACAAACCGAATTTGTTCAACCTGAACTGTTTGTCTAAATCACTATAATGAAATGTCAAACGATTATCAAGTTGGATGAAATTGTGCAGAGACGATCTATACATTAGGTTCTAACATCTGAATATTGGAGATGTTAAAATATGACCGAAAAGTGTGCCAAAAACTGAACTTCGCACTGTAAGTTCAAAGTGAATGTTCGTTGTCGATAAAAACTATATATATATACACAGTATATCAGTCCTTTTGGTATTTTGGCTAACTTTTCGATTGAAGTTTTATATCTCCACCGTCTAGTATTTAGGTACTCATCTATAGATCATCTCTGTAAATTTTCAGCCAATTTAATAATCATTAGCATATCAAACTAGATTAAAACAAATGGACAGACTGCATTTTGTCAAAACTGAATCGTTCATGTTTATGATAGAAAATCGCACTTTTGAATGCCTTAACGATTATCAAATTGGCTGAAAATTTGCAGAGATGATCTATACATGAGTACCTAAAGACTAGACGGTGGAGATATAAAAATTCAATCGAAAAGTTAGTCAAAATGTCAAATCCGAACCATAAGGTGATGAAGCTATTATCCAAGCACATTGTACCTGCAAAACAACTTCATACAAATATTACCCTCTTGTGTCATCGTTAGTATAGAGCAAGTAGGGATCGTTCAATCCGGGGAAATCAAGGGCGTTCAATCACATAAAGCATTACAAAATCATATTGGGGATTTGAAATTTGATTCTATATTCTACTGATTTTTACGAAATTAAATCCTAAATTATATATTTACATGTGATCAACATCTTTCACACAATACACATCACACAAAAACTCACATGCACATAACAAACCGATCAAAGACAATAATACGGCAGCAACTTTATTGAATCCGATTTCATGCAATTTAGTTCCAAGTATAACTAGAGCCCTTCGTGGTTCATCTAATCATTCAAAACTCCTCAATTATTTAGAATTAGCTTCGTGCATAACCCTAAACATAGTGCTAATCAGTTTAAAGACACTTCGTGTAGAAATTAAACCAAGGAACACATAAGCACAATGAGTCAAATTGGAAACATGCAACAAGTATGGCGTCACCTCACCTTGCTTCAACATGCATATTTTCTGAATTACTCTACCCTTAATATCAATACAAAATAACTTAACTTCGTGTATAAATTATTTCATAAATTGATTCGGCAACATAAAGAATTAAACCCAAGATCAGCCTAGCTAAAGCTTTTCTTAACCCTAAAACTTGTTGTGCATACGAATTCAGAAAATAAACCAAACAAAATCATCAAATCATGCAACAAAGTTACTGCCCTATTACCATACAATCAATTCGTCATATACATGTTCATCAATTAAACAAAAAGAAAACCAAAACACATAACAAAATTTCGGAAATCCAATGTAAAATTAATAAAACCAAATAAGAAATCACAAATCCTTACAAACTTCATAGACAAAATTAAGTAATTATACAGAAAATTACAAGCCATGAGAGATGAGTGAATCACACTTTAAAAGAAAACTTGTAGAGGAATCAGCAAAGAGAGATTCGGTGGAGAAGAAACTTGCGATCGGAAGTGGTGATGAATGGTGGAATCGGCTTGAATTTTCTATGGGATTTGTGGTGCTAATTGGACAGAGTTTTAGCTAGTGAAAAGTGAGAGAGAAGAGATGATTTTTTATGTAAAAATCGTCCAATATATAGAGGCAAAAAGTTGGCTGCAACTAGGGTTCACAAAACCTAGTTTTTCTCAAACTTATCCCGCTGACAGATTTGACCTTCGAGTGAAGATTATGAAATATCTTTCTCTAGAAAATACATATTGAGGTGATTCCAGTTGGTTTAGAAACTAGACTCCCGTAGCTTTCTATCCATATAAGGCTCGAACTCTAATTCATCGTGAGCTGTCCCGGAGAGTCCGTGGAAGTTGAGAGCCGTGCACAGGAATTTTCCCGAAATTAATCAGGATTCTTTTTCTTTCTCTTGTTATCTGAATTCTTTTCTTCTAGACTCTTCTTGGCCTTATCTTGGACTTGAATCTTCTCATTAAGTTAGTATGGATATATCTTTAGGTGCATTACATCTGATCCATGCTTCAAAAGTCCAAAGGAAAGCTTTCCTTGTGCAACCAGGAAAGTTGTTGTTTTCCCGGCAGAATGACCTTACTCCAGTAAATCCGGCATAACTTCCTCCTCAGAACTCCGATTGATGCGATTCTAAGTCCTAGAGAAACTAAACTCGTAGAGCTTTCCAACGGCATATGGCACGTTCTCTGGTTCCAAGTGATGTGTCCCACAGAAATTCCAGAAGTCAGAACACAGTCCCAGGAAAATGCTGGTAGTCCCTGGTGATCTTTGCTCAAACTGCCAAGTTGCAGCCATCGTTTGGGTGACTTCACAAACTCCGATTGATCTAAAATTTTGACACAATACATATTAGCTTGCCAACTATATGCATACCAAATTTCATAAAATTTGGAAAAGGATAGGTCAGTCAAAAACAGGCCTCAAAATCACGAAAACAACATATTTTGCACTTTTGCCTCTGATTTCTATACTTAGTCGTTTTTCTGACAATTAGGCACATTTTCCAAAACTCTTCCAAAATGACACTAAACTAAATTATGACTCTATCTTAGGTAAATAAGGGTTAAACGAAGCATAAATGAGGGCATAAGCATATTAATATCGTCGCACATTGTGCTCCTATCATAAGGTTTGGTGCGGACGTCATTAACCAAGAAAAATCATATATAAATATATATATATATATATATATATATATATATCTATATATTCTTTGAGCATGAAGTACTTTATAATTGAAATTTATCAAACTTTTCTTTCGAATGCTATAATATTGGACTTGAGAGCATCTCCAGCAAAATTGATAAAAAATGCTAATTTTGCAAATGTTAAACTGAATTGGCAAATATAGCAATAGAGAAGAGAGAATTTGACATAAAGCTAAACTTCTAATGGTCAATTTATCTTGTTTTCGACTTGAATTTTTTTAGTTTCAACGTTAAATTTAATATAGCAATTTTTGCTGGAACATAACTCATCCTTTCCCGAGCTCTATTTTTCCTATTTTTGAATAATTATTTCATGTTTATGGCATGTGTATCTAACTATGATTTATTCTTCACGTGCTCATCTAGGAAAACAATATTATTCGTCACACAAAATGACCGTTAGAAAGGATTGAAGCGACTCTTGCAATTCGCATAAGGATAAGTACCGAATCCTCAAGAGAAATTTATATTAAACGCAGTTCATTGGTGAACTAGCAAGTAAGGTTTTCTAAAAGTTCATGTTTTCTGCAATTTCAATTGTTGGGACTTTTGTTTTCTCTGGGATTTTCCACTCCCTGCTACATCCTCCCGATTTTTCTACTTTTCGGGATGATACTAAGGAGCCTCACTGTCAGGACCCGCCCCAGATTTCACCCTGAAATCCGGATAAGGTCCTGCGGAGACCACCTTAAGACTAACTCTATCGATAAATCGATAAGTCAATCTTTGGATGGACAAATGGACAACCCTAAAACCTGCAACAACCAAAAACACTTTTAATTCCAGTTCCAACCTCAACACCTGGAGCCATCTGCTCCCCAAATCACAACAACTGCCACAATTAAACAAAAAATCTAATTCAACTTATACTAAACTGGCTCACAGGTAATCTGAGCAATCTAATACAATGAACTGGAAATACAAATAGAAAAAAGAAGGGTAAAGGATCAACAGATCTCACTAAGTGGAAGTAAGGACGATGACGACTATGCCTTGACTCCGAGTACTCTTGACCTCTGATAACTAATCTTCACACTGGGCAATTTAAACCGAAAGGCACAGGGAAAAGTAATTTAAAAACGTTAGAGTGAGTGGATAAAAACAATTTCGTATAATACCTTAAATAAAAAGTATTATATTACTTTCCCAACATTTTATAAATAAAAACCACGATGCATGCATTTTTATAAAACGTCCAACGTTTCAGAAAAATCATAATTATACATCAGCCCCGCTGATATATCAAATAAACAAATAATACTTTATTTATACTTTCAAAAAGAAATACTTTTGAAAATCAAATAATAACATATCACGACCAATCCCATAGGTCATATAAAAACCCAACCCCGCTGGTTCGGGAATTTATTTAATAAATGAAAGTATCATAAAACAAAATATTCCTGAAAACCAAGTAAAGACGAAAAACCAATCTCATTGGCCCAACAAATGAAACAATAGAGAAGTTGTTACACCATAAATAGGAGCCTCCCAGGCTCGGGTCGGAACCTCTCAGGGCTTCTAAGTAGTAGCGTCTCACGCTAAGGCTAGCTAGCAAATATGACAACCCTATAAGTGGTGTAAAAACAAGTCAAATCAAATCCGAAAACACGCTTCCCCCCATTTAATCAAAAATCCATACGGTCCTCGACCGCACATCTAAGGCTTATAAATATAATAAATTAAAATTGCAATCTCGTAGAAAATATATGTATATAATTAATATCGACATGTCTCACATGTTGTGAAATCACAAATTAAGAAATCATAAAATTCCCGGAAATCTCATTTCCGGTCTGTAAATATAAATATATTCAAAATAATCAAATATGATTTATCAAATCATACTATTTCCGGAAATCTCATTTCCGGGTAAAATTACGTACTATTTAGAATAGAAGTAAACATATACCCCAAATCCATATTTTCCTTTAAATATTAAATGAAAAAATATCATAATCATATGTGAATTATCGGCTTTCGATAATTTATATCAAGCTCAAGAAATCATTTAATTAAAATAAACTTCATTTCAATAAAATATTTATGCATGCATTTATTTAAAATAAAATACACTCACAGTACAGCCGACCTTGCCACTATTCCGAGCTCTCGTCACGTCCACCTCTCGACCTGTAACAGAGACGCAATCATAAATATTCCAAAACTCGGCATTGATTTATAAACGTTAAATCTAAGGACGTCCTCACTCGCCCGAAACATCCCAATTTCTTTTCTTATTGTCGGTATAGGAATTACGCCTCAAATACCGAAACACTTTACGTCTAAAATTACTCAGGACACCCATCCCGAGTCCGATCAATTCTTTACCGGTTTAATTCGTCGTGATATAAAATTCTCGGTCGGCTCAACTTATAAAAAGTCAACCTTTAGAATTTCTGAATCTTAAAAATAATTCCCGGAACGTAAAAGTAAAAGTAAAACGTTCAGGAGGTAATTCGAGGTTCGGGCTGTGACACTCACCCACCCCTGCGTATCACAGTATTTCAGGGCTTGTTACCGTCCAAAGTTAGTGCTTGACTGCGATATTACTGTGAACCACAACTTTTTGTGACTATTTTGTCATGGTTCCTTCAGAATATTGTCGTTGATTGTGACATTCTTAGGGGAGTCACATTATATAAAAAGGGACAAACATCGATGTGCGACGAAAATTGTCGCGATAACATTCGATAATTACCATCAGTTAGAGCTCGGAATAGTGAATCATCCATTAATATGTGATGAAAATTGTCACTATTAATATTGAATTGAGTTACCATAATTTTGATCTCAACCTCATTCGATACTTGGAATTAGTCATCGTATATCGATACTAATGATTCTCCCCTTTTGTTGTTATGAGATATATTGACCGAAACATGCGCCCTGAATTGACATTGAAAAAAAAAGTGATGGAATTCATTTCACGCATTCTGACATGCATGTGTTCGATATCAAACTCATTAAACCACGTCCTCAAATACACTAGTGTAATTCACATTTGTAGAAATCTCTATAGGGATTGGATTTGCATTGAGGCGTCTGCCAATGATGACCATAATCCAGAAAATCTATGAGACGAATGAGTGTCATTGATCAAAGGATCAAGCTGTGCCAAACTCGTATTTGACTAGTATTTATAGAACAAAGTTGTCTCTCTACACTTCCACTACCTTGTCAATTAGGTGTTTTTCCAAAAACTGAACATGCAGCTTGTGGTCACAAATTGTAACACTCCGAATTTTGAATAAAAAAAATCAAATTCGACAATGTTAAAATTTACAAATAAACTCAATCACTTAAAAGTTATCATACAATAACCAAGTAAAACAACAGAGTTTAAGTGCATGGCTCTATACATTCAAAATATTACATCAACAACAACATAGATGTAAGAAAAGAGTCTCTCACTATTACTCTCTAACCCAAAAAGGATAATTACAAGCTAGACCAAGGCCTACACCTACTAGCCGTGCGACTCAGATGCCGCTCCCTGGCTTCTGGTCCTCACCTGCAGGTCTAACCCCTACACCATCAATTGGTGCACCGAGTTGTAAACAACGAACCCGGTAAGCTTTCAAAGCTCGTGTGAGTAAAACAAACAAGTTCATGATAAAATAATTAAAACAACAAAGGAAAACACTCCCAACCAACCACGACTCGTACATTATAAAATTCACGATGCACAATCAACCAAAAGAGTAAGACTAGGGGCTCACTGACCATCGTCATTCCCCTACAAATCTCACAAGGCAAACAGACTAGAGCTCTAACTGATCGTAACCAATCACCCGGCCAAAGGCTTGGTCCCGACATACTTGCCATAAGGATCCCTTTCACCACTTAGGCGAGATCCTCTCCCCGCACATGTAAGATCTTTCACCACTATTGGTGAGATCTTACTTTAACCGTTGGTTTCTATACCAACACAACCACATATCACACCACCCACATAATCACATATATGATAAATTCATAACATAATACATTCACCCAATTGTACACTCACATTATATATTTCACGTAAATATATATATACGTAGACATCCACTCAGGAATAGTCCACTAATACCAACTATAGTCATTGATCGGAAAACCCTTTGAAAATCATTTTTATATTAAAGCCATTTTACTTACCAATGAACCGTAGTCGATCAAGTTCATTCAATTTAAAACAAATATCAATTCCATAAAATTATTTGCATATAACGATCCATATACTATAATTAACTCGTAATCAACTCGTATTTAATATGAATACACTGAGGTTTACTCACCTTAATTTACCAGAAATGGTAAATATCCGTTTCGCGTCGGGCCTCGGAGAGAACGGGTCGAATCGGGCCGAAATAGCGTCGGATCGGATCGCTACAGTACCGGTCAACGGTCAACGTCAGTCAACGGTCAACGGTTAACGTCAGTCAACAGTCACGGTCACGGTCAACGGTCAACGGTCAACGTGGACCGGGTCGGGTCAACTCCGGGTCGGGTCGGGTCGTCTGCAGGAAACGGGTCGACTGCAGATCGGATCGGATCGTTTTCGATCCGATCGATCGAGCTTGAAACGGCAAAAACGACATCCACAGGGAGGCGCGCAAGGAGGAGACGAGTCGATTGGTGGGTGGCTCGAGCTTCGGCGACGCCTGGAACGGCTGCTACACCGCCACCGACAGCGGCGAAAACTATCGGGCTCCGCTGCTCCGTGCACGGGCGGTGGCTCCTGGCGTGGCGCGGCTCAAACGAAAGAGGAAGTCGTGCTGAGCATTTTGACAGGTAGCACGCCCTGAAAGGTGGTCGGACGAGGGAGAACTACGCGAAAGAAGCTCCGGATTTGATTTGGAGACGATGAACAGTGTTTCGCGATATTTCGGATATTTTCGAAATTTTCTGATTTTTCTGAAATTAAATTACTATTTATAGAAATTTCAGATTTTTGGAATAACTTCAACAGGTCGTAACTTTTTCATACGACGTCCGTTTCATGCGCGCCACGTGTCTACGAACTCATATCGTCGAGCTCTATGACTGTCATGAAGGAAACTTATTGAAATTTTTGACGGATCAAAAAGTCAACTTTTAACCCCCCGAAATTCAACGTTTTTCAAATCTTTAACTCTCGAAACTCACTTCCGACGTCACGCAACAACTAATTAAAACGTACGAAACACAAATCCTCAAAAAACATCCTCCAAATAGTTCACGATTAAATTACAAGAAAATAGTAATAAAAATCGGGTTATTACACAAATTATCTCTATTGAGACTAAGTAAAGAGATGTACATAAAGATCCTCAATGGATTAGTTTTCACCCAAATCAAGTGGCTCCTGACCACAGAGTGCGTTTGCAATAGTGTTTGAAATGCTCACTAAGTATTTACTTGATTAGGGAAGGGATATGCAGAGTTAAGCCTTTTTACGTGTAAAATTCGGATGAATTGTGATTGAGATATCACTAATCCGATGTTAAGAATGAAAGGATTTTGGGAATACTTTGGTCTCGAAAGTGAGAACTATTATTGATGATGTTAATCATTAATCAGCTTAATGCAATCTAAAGGATAATAAAATAATGCCTATATGTATCTCATGATCAGTCGAAGTTTTGATAAGACTCGTTTCGTCCATATGATGAGAAGTCTTGAGAGTTGAAACTCTACATCCATGTACGGTGTACGCAATCATGTACTTGTTACAATATGCTTGACTCGATATCTCATTCGCTATGATTTTGTAAAGCTAAGGTAATGGCAAGATGCGCCCACGCAATGTCATGGTATATGGCAGTAAATTCTTTCAATTATGAAATGTTTAGGCTTATTCGATCGCAACATGAAAGACACATTGAATGAAAAATAAGAATCTGCCTGATTTCGTAGGTTAACTTCCATAAAACCTACATGACAACCTTCTCGTTGGAAAGATCTATGTGTCAACTTTCCAGGGACACCAACTATTTGATCATAGCTATCATATTGAGTGAGTTATGACTATTTTAGAAAAGTAGGACGGATATGTTCGGTACTTTTCAGATCAGTCAACTTCGACAGAACTTTGTGATCAGCTCAGAACGAACTAGGTTGTGTATCTTACATCAATGGAAAGTTGCAGGTGTCTAGTTTCAATAGTTCTTTATGATTCGTTCGTACCTATTGTGTCGAAGATGTTATGACTGTTTAACTACACGAAGGTCATGTTGCGCGTGAATCTGAATTTCAACACGAACTCTAATTTTGAGTTGTTTATGGGACTGTTGACAGTAGCCGCAGAGAGGCTACAGCAGGCCCACAGACCCGCAGCAAGTGCACCAGCACCCGGCCCGAGGCCCAGGACCGAACCACCAGCACCCGACCTCGGGGTCTAGCAGTCTATCCGGCTGCCGGGGACCTTGGGACAGGGGGCGCCAGCCTCCCAAAGAAGTCACCAGAACTAACCTTCGAAGGGAACCAGTCCTACATCGAAGGGTGAGGCCAGCCCTCACCCCCATCCACCTATATAAGGGCCCCAACTACCCTCATTAATAGGTAACTCATCTCTCTCACTGCTTACATACGTGCTCAAGTTATATATTCCAACTATACTGACTTAGGCATCGGAGAGGAGAAGACCGGCCCGCCCGGTATTCCCCTTAGTAAGCAGGTTTGCAGGAGATCAAGTTGGATTCATCTGTATCTACCAGGCCCCCGGGTTTAGGCAGAAACAATTGGCGCCGTCTGTGGGAACGGTTTTTGATCCACGAGAAAAGTTAGCATTGCTCTACCAGGGAGTAGAGCCCGATCGGTCCTTTAAAAATATAGTTAAATACGCAGTCCAGAAGCCATGGAAGGAAGGAAGATAAAAACTGGCACGGGGCGGTTGAAAGAGCGAATTCAGATCCCCGACCGGGCCCAAAACACAGGGGCTGAGGTCGGTGCGAGGTTCGCCCTTTCTCCCGACCGAGACGGAAGATCAGAGCGAATTCAGATCCCCGACCGGGCCCGTAATATAAAGGCTGAGGTCGGTGCGAGGTTCGCCCCTTCTCCAGACCAAGACAGAAGTCATGATCGCCAAGATTCAGAGAACCCTGACCGATATGGTGCGGGAGAAGAAATAAAGAAGATGAAGGCAGAAGTCGAGCGGTTGCGAGCAGAGGGCGGCCGAGAACGGCTAAGGGCAGATGCCCGGTGCCGGGAATTGGAAGCAGTAAACACCGCCTTATTAGCGGCCCTGGGAAAAGAAGGCCAGCCGGGCACTCCTCGGCCAGCGTCACGGCCCGCAAGCAAGGTTAGCAAGTTCCCGCACCTCGAAGTGGGACAGCCCACGGGAAGAAGGACCGTGTATGTGCCCACGCCTCTCTTTTCGGAAGCTTTGAAAAACTTCAGACCGGTCGAGCTGCCGTACCGCACGAGCCAGGCGTCAAGCGAGCAGGACAGTTCTACCGCAAGGACGCTCGAAACACTCTCCGCCTCAGTGTCGGACATGAAGGACCGTTTAGGCGCCAGTGAGAAGAAAGCAGGGCGACCGCGGGACAGTGCACGATTCAATGAGCGTATTTGACCTTTTCCGCGCCGGGTTAGGGAATCAGGAAGGTCTGGTAGCCTAAGGCCCCTAAAACTGGCGTACTCGGGAACGAGCTGCCCGTATCAGCACCTGGACAGTTTCAAGTCGCAGACGGGCACAAGGGGCTATTCTGATGCCACGTGCTGCAACGTGTTCCAAGAGACGCTCTCAGGGGAGGTGTTGAGTTGGTTCTACGAACTACCAGTGAACTCAGTCGAAACTTTCGAGCAGTTGGCTGATAAGTTTGTCGGCCGGTTCGTCCTCAGGGCCAGGGCAGTCCAAACGTCAGCGATCCTTTTTGATTGCATGCAGACTGACTACGAACCGCTACGCGCCTTCGTTAACCGGTGGCAAATCGCCACGGCCGGGATCAGAAACCTGGACAAGAAGATCGCGGGGATGGCCTTCAAGCAGGGGTTAAGACCCGGAGAACTTTCGTACAGCTTGCGAGTACAGGAGCCGCTGGGATACGATGAACTGATGACCGTGGCCGTCAGGCATGCTCAGGCGGACCACGAGACATATGGGGATAAGGCACCCAAGCGAAGACCGGATGACCTACTGTCGCCACCTCCCCGTGAGAGCAAGACCGGGCGGCTAGATCGCAGCCGTGCGCCTATAACCACCAAGAAAGCAGAGGTACGGGAGGAGTGGCAACCCCGACGAAGCAGTGACAACAGTTCCCGGCCGGGGAGGAGACCACCACTTGTGCGACCGGCACAGCCAGCGGCGCCTGCGCCAGTAGAACGACCACCGCGTGCCCTAGCCGTTATGCCGGCAGAAAAGCCCGAAGATCCAGCCCCCAAGACCGATCCAAGACCCCAGAGAGCGGTTGTAGGCGGTCGAGCCCGCCCAGGAGAACCAAGAGAGAACCGGCCGGGAGCTCGGCAAGTAGGAACCATAAGCACCCGACCTCCCGGAGGGATCGAGGTGCACGGAAGCATAAACATGATACATGGCGGGGGCCATATAGATCAGCTCACCCGGAGCTCGAAGAAGCGGTGCTTAAGATCGATCCGGGGAAAAGAGGTGTACGCCTTTGGAGGAGGAAGTGGCTAAGCCGCCAAAACCGGATGGAAGTCGGTTACTTTCTAAGAGGAGGAAGAGCCGGAGGATCTGATCCAACCGCACAACGACCCCTTCCTCATCACGGTCCAAATAGACCACTGGATAACCAGTCGTATGCTGATAGATACCGGAGCCTCTATCAATGTGATGTTCCGAGACGCATACAAAGGGTTGCAGAGAGGGAAGAATAAGTTATCCCAGAATAACAAACCGCTTATAAGCTTTTCCGGTGAGGTGCTCCAGCCTTTGGGATCGGATTACCTGCCACTGATCTTCGGCGAGGGAGACAAGACAAAGAAGGAACACCTTGAATTCATCGTTGTGGAGTTCCTGTCATCGTACAATGGCATAATCGGTAGGCCAGGGTTATGGAAACTGAAGACATTTATAGCCGGCCATATGCTGATGTTGAAGATGCCTTCACCGGCCGGTGTCATTACCCTGCGCGGGGACCAGAGGATCGCCCGTAAATATTATGCGGAGGCCCTGACCCACGGGAGGAAACAGACCGAGGTCTTCACGGCCACTCAGCAAGCGCCAGTGCCGGATCTATGTATCGACCCCCGCGATGACTCCGATTCAGTCAAGAGAAAGCTAGAGCCGCCTTCAACCGTGGAAGAAACCGAAGCAATCTGCATTTCGGAAGACCACTCGGAGTGAAATGTGGTGATAGGGACGCAGCTCGATCCGGTTGTCAGGCAAGAGCTCATCGCCTTCCTCCGGGACAACAGTTCGGTCTTCGCATGGTCCTACTAGGACATGCCAGGCATATCCCCGGAAATAGCCGTCCATAAGCTAAATTCATTGCCCAACGTTCTCCCGGTGAGGCAAAAGAGGAGGTCCTTCAGCCCGGTAAAGTATGAGGCGATCAAAGAAGAGATACAGAAATTAAAGGGCATAGGTTTCATCCGGGAAGTCCAGTACCCTCGCTGGCTCGCTAACGTGGTCATGGTGCCGAAGAAGGGAACCGGCCAGTGGCGTATGTGCGTGGATTTCACTAACCTAAATCGGGCGTGCCCAAAGGACAGCTTCCCGCTGCCCCGGATTGATCAGCTTATAGATTCCACGTCCGGCTTTAAGCTGCTCAGCTTCATAGACGCCTACGCCGGGTACAATCAGATTAGGATGCACCCGGATGATGAGGAGCACACATCATTCACAACCGACCGAGGTACCTACTGTTATAAGAGGATGCCGGGGCCACCTACCAGAGGATGGTGAACCGAATGCTGGAGCAAGAAATGGGTAAAACCATAGAGGTTTACGTAGATGACATGCTGGTCAAGAGCTTGACTGCAGGGGCCCACGTCCAGGATTTGGCCGTAGTCATCGGCAAGATGCTCAAATTCGGAATGCGCTTGAACCCGAAGAAGTGTATTTTCGGGATTTCAGAGGGCCTGTTCCTAGGCCACATCATCAGCCAGCGAGGGATAGAAGCCAACCCGCTGAAGATCCAGGCAATTCTAGATATGGAAACGCCAGGGGAGAGAAACCATGTCCAGATGCTGACCGGCCGGTTAGCCGCCCTTGCCAGATTCATCTCCCACCTAACCGATAAGTGCGCCCCATTCTTCAAACTGCTCAAGGCACAACAGACCAGGAAAATCCACTGGGCGGCGGAGCATGAAGCGGCATTCCAATCTATCAAGACATATCTGTCTGCAGTGCCTCTCCTATCCAAACCAGTGCCGGGCGAGATGCTATACCTCTATATAGCCGCATCCGAAACGGCCGTCTCCGCGGCTCTCGTCAGGAAGGAGGGCACGCTCGAGCTTCCAGTATATTATGCTGGAAAGGGACTTACTGGAGCAGAGGGCCGGTACCCCGACATAGAGAGATTGGCTCTGGCCCTGATTGTTAGTGCCAGGAAGCTCCGACACTATTTCCAGACTCATTCCATCATCTTATATACCAATCACCCTCTGCGGCAGATCCTGCAAAAACCAGACACCAGCGGTAGGCTCGTGCGGTGGGCAGTTGAACTGGGAGAATTCGACATCACTTATGCCCCGCGAACGGCCATCAAGGGACAGGCCACTGCGGACTTCATATGTGAGCTCACCCCAATGGTGGCAGAAGCGCACCCCACCCAGTACGACGACACCGAGGCAGTACGGACCGTAAAGATCGAACCAGGCCTCCCCAACAGCTGGAAGCTTTACGTCGACGGCTCCGTAACGAGCAAGCGGAGCGGAGCCGGTGTCATGATAACCTCGCCCGATAGCCAATCGTACGAGTATGCCTTACGGTTCCTTTTCAGCGCCTCAAATGACGCTACCGAGTATGAGGCCCTCATAGCCGGTTTGCAGCTGGCCAAGGAGCTGGGAATCCCGTCCATGGACATATACAGCGACTCCAGCTTAGTGGTGAACCAGATGAACGGGTCGTTTGAGGTCAAGGAACCCCAGCTATCCTCCTACCAGGCTTTGGCCAAAACCCTGATTGAGCCGTTCCAGGGCGCCACGATCCAGCACATTCCCCGAGAGGCAAATAGGCATGCGGACGCCCTCGCAAGGTTGGCAACCGGAAACTACCCTCCAGAGTACCGGAGAGCTAAAATTGAAACTCTCCAGAAGCCGAGTATAAGCAAGACCATCTCCGAGATATTTGCGGTGGAAGAAGCGCCACCAAGCTGGATGGATCCAATAGTCAAGTATTTGACTGACAAAACCAGCCCTCAGGATGCGGTGGAGGCCAGGAGGCTACACCTCCGGTGCGCCCAGTACGGTCTCCTCAATGGCCAGTTATACCGAAGAGGGCACAGCTTCCCCCAGCTGAGGTGTGTGACAAAGGAGGCAGGAGAGGCTATCATGCGAGAGATCCACGAAGGAGTGTGCGGTAATCACTCTGGCGCAAGGTCATTATCCCACAAGTCGCTCCGAGCGGGGTACTTCTGGCTAGATATGGCAGCAACATCAAGAAAAAACCGTTGGCCTTGGAACCAACGTGGGAAGGACCCTACCAAATCACCGCAGCTGTGGGCCCAGCAACATTCCACATTATAGATACCGATGACATCTATTCCACCCTCCCCTGGAATATTCAGCACCTGCGGTTCTATCCTAAGTAATATCGCTCGTAAAGGGACAATTGTATAAATGGCATCAGTATTGCAATACGCAGTTTGTTCATCATCAATAAAGCTCGTTACAAGGCACACATATAGGGAAGCCAAAAAGAAACAGCTAGTTAGCGCCTCCGGAGCCCCCAATCCCTGGCCCGCCACCTTTTAGAGTTTGCTCTTGCTCCGCCATCTCGATCAGGGCTACGTCAGCCTCCATCCGCTCAGCATCAAGCCATCCTTTTTCCCTCCACTCCAGATAGGCATCACTTATGCCCTTTGACCGGGCCTCCTCCAGCATCTCCTCAAGCTCCACCGACTCCCGGAAGCCGTCGACAGCCTTATCGGCCACCTCAGCAAGTTGGGATTCCGTGAGCTTCTCCCTTCCCTGGGCGACTACTGTAACCTGGGCCTGCAGCTCCAAAACCCTCGCCTCCAGCTCCGCAATCCTCCCTCCCCGGGCAGCAGCTTCTTCTTTCTCCCGCACAAGCTCGGTGCTCAACCGACCAACCTCCTCTCTTTCCTACGCAAGCTTGGCTTTCACCACATCCACCTGCACACTCAGCTCCTCCACCCGCCTCTCCAAAACTGCAGCAGACTCCCGTCTGGGCTCCGCGGCATAAAGGCTATGAGCTAGCTGCCAAACGTAAACAAAGGAACATTGGCTCGTATCACTCTAGGGAAAAAGAAGCACAGGAAACACTTACCCGAAGAGCTAGTTCCACGGGCTTCGTCCTGCTCTCGCCCGGTTGTTCTGTCTCAGGGCCCTCCCGATCAAGTCCCAAGGTTTCGATGGCAGATGCCACGAACCTACCAAAGCCACGCCCGGAACTACGATCGGCTTCCGGTCCTTGACTCCTTCCGCCGCACACTTCCACGGCCGGAGATACTGCCCGCTCGATCGATCCAGCCGAGCTTGACGCCCCGGCATCAAACGTCCTTGCCCTCTTCGCCGGAGCTTCGCCGTGGCCGCTTCGACGATACCCGGTCGTCTCTACCGTTTCCCTCTCCTGCGAGGTCCGTACCGCCATCAGTTGCGCCACATGTTCTGAGGCTGGCAGGGCCACCGAGCGCGCTTCCCGGATAAGGAGTGGGGAGTTATTCTCACCGCCAGGCCGCCTGCCATAGTGAGAGTCCGGAAACACGAGCGGCACAGGCCTGTCATGCTCCCTGCGTTTCTGGGTAACCGGATCAATAACGGTTTTCGCGGCCTCCTCCCCCATCTCCATCAACCTCGGGGCCACAAGCTCTTCGTCTGGCTCGACAGTCTCCTCGCTCCGAACGGCGAGCCGGGGGGCATTAGCTACAAACCGATCAACCGAGCAGTCAGAATACAAGCAACCATGCAAAAACAAACAGTGCAAGATACCTTACCAGGTTTCCTCCCCATCCCGCATATCTCCAGCACATTCCACCGGATGAAATTATAGGAGCTTCGACTCAGGTGGTCCCAGCAAGTAAACAGCCGGTATATCCGTTGCTTCTCCAAGTCGCCCAACCGGTACGTCTGTTCCCGATCGATTGATTGATAAGCCCCGGGCACCTGATAGCCCCTCCAAGTACGCTGCCACCTGCCACCGGCCAGCACCACCGACCTCCTCCAGACATCTGAAACCGTCGACGGCAGATGAGTGATGGCAGGACCGACGTCTCGCGAGGAAAAATTCACACAACCGCTGCACTGGGCCTTTCTGCAGTAGGAAATCTTGTACAGCGCCCGAAATTCATTAACCGTGGGCCAGTCCATATAGCTCAAGCTGAACAGACACCCGAGCCCAAGCAGCTGCCTCCACTGGTTGCTAGGAAGTTGGGCCGGGGAAAGCTTTATCGAGCTCAGCATGTACTGGACAAATGACGGCAGCGGCAGCGATAGTCCGTGTCAAAACTGATCGTCGAAAACGGCAACCCAACCCCGTTCCGGATTACAGGCCAGTTCCCCGGGATGCAGGCCTCGAAGCTTAATGGAGTTTTTGATATCCCACTTCGCCCGAAACTCCCTGATCTCTCTATCATTCATGCTTCTGATTGGCTCATCACAGAAAATCACCCTATCACCATCCAGCAGCTCATGCCGCATGGGCCCGCGGTGTGCACCGGCAGAATACGCAAATCTCCCAGAAGCCATAAAGCCTAAACAAAAGAATTCACATCTGAAGCACAGACAAACAATAGGCAAAGAGTAGCAAGATGCGGCAGGAGGAAAACAGAGGGGATGATAAGTAGGGCAACAAGAAAAGTGAGGCAACCCCAGCCGTGGATCCCCTCCATCTCAGACCACCCCCTGCCAACATGTGTCCCAGCATCAATAAGGGATCCCATACTAGCATAACTGATGAGACTAATGGGCTCTCCCCTTTATTGCATGTCCGCCACCTGTCCCACTTGCAAGCGACAGTTGGGGGAGATAGGAGCGCACAACGAGGCGTCCATTCCCCTCGCTTCCCCAGAAAGCCAACCTCGAACTAACTGGCTCCGCAGCTTCTCACCGGTTATGCAGTCTCCAACCGGCTCCGCAGCCTCTCACCGGCTATGATTTTTTAACCGCCTCGAGAAAATCATTCCGAGTATGAGCCATCCATCCGGTACCCTCGCAAATCTCCAGTTGCGTATCATTCAAACCGGCTGCATGGCATCTCACTGGGGGACTCGTCTCGATATGGCAGAACGCCCGGTCGAGCTCCGCCCGGAACCATGGCACTCTGACATTCAACCAACTCCAAAGCATTCTACCGGTTGTCACTTTCCTTTGCCTATGGGCAGGAACGAGCCAGCAACAACTCGAGGCTTCTAAACTCATGGGCTTTATAAACCCGGGCGAGCTTACATCTAACCCATATACTCTTGTCCAGCAGGATAAAAACCCTGCATCACACTGAACTGTGATACATTTGGGGATACATGGCGAGACTCGTTATCTCAACGCCACTCCACCGGGCAGATTGTTTCTCTAACACAGAACAAGTCTCCCCGCAGGCTAATAAACCTGCACATTACCTCAACGCTTAACCAACAAAAGATGAGAAGAACTAGCAAGCGTTAACCGATGCCCTAATACGGCCGTAACACTCTCCGGGGTACCTGTTGGCTTCGTCCACGCACCAACAGGCCATCCCGTAGGCTAGCGCACACTGGGAGACTCGTCTCGATATGGCAGAACGCCCGGTCAAGGTCCCGTGAGCTCCGTCTCGCACCGATATGGCAGGACGCCCGGTCGAGTTCCAGACTGCAAGTTCACCCGGGACTCGTCTCGATATGGCAGAACGCCCGGTCGAGGTCCCGTGAACTCCGCCTCGCACCGATATGGCAGGACACCCGGTCGAGGTCCAGACTGCAAGTTCACCCGGGACTCGTCTCGATATGGCAGAACGCCCGGTCGAGGTCCTGTCAACTCCGCCTCATACCAAGCACAGCCCAACGCCCGGTCACGCCCAATCTTCAATACGGACTTGGGAGACTGGGCACCGTTGGGTTGGTAACCCTGCGGATCTGCGGGACAAGAGCAAGACAGACTTTAAGTCCCCATTCAAGATTGCACTTGACCGGGAACTTGGGGGACTTGTTGACAGTAGCCGCAGAGAGGCTACAGCAGGCCCACAGACCCGCAGTAAGTGCACCAGCACCCGGCCCGAGGCCCAGGACCGAACCACCAGCACCCGGCCTCGGGGTCCAGCAGTCTATCCGGCTGCCAGGGACCCTGGGACCGGGGGCGGCAGCCTCCCAAAGAGGTCACCAGAACTACCCTTCGAAGGGAACCAGTCCCACATCGAAGGGTGAGGCCAGCCCTCACCCCCAGCCACCTATATAAGGGCCCCAACTACCCTCATTAATAGGTAACTTATCTCTCTCACTGCTTACATACGTGCTCAAGTTATATATTCCAACTATACTGACTTAGGCATCGGAGAGGAGAAGACCGGCCCGCCCGGTATTCTCCTTAGTAAGCAGGTTTGCAGGAGACCAAGTTGGATTCATCAGTATCTACCAGGCCCCCGGGTTTAGGCAGAAACAGGGACCTTCTTCCTTAAGACCAAGTAAAGCTAAGTATAACAAGTCTGAAACAAGGATAATGTGGCCATATTCAATGACTAGATCATTGACCACGTCTACTTTTAAAGCATGTGAAGAGCGTTTGTATACACCTTTTATCTAAACTCCGAGATTGTGTTACCAATCAGGGGGAGTTGTTTTGTAGATATCAGGGGGATTTGTTTTGTAGATATCAGGGGGATTTGTTTTGTATATATCAGGGGGAGTCTACCTCAAATGTTATCTTCAATAGTAGTTGGTGTGTTGTATTCTTTTTTTTCATCCAAGCTTTTTATTTTACCTAAATGGTTTTTATTTTCCTTGGCAAGGTTTTAGCGAGGCAAAATGTTTTGCTCTATATCACATTAGGTACGCGACACAAGGGGAAGTGTTCAAAGAAAGTTAATTCCATAACTTCTGATCTGTGTCTTGACCTAATTAGTCTAGATTAGTAAAATCTATAGTTGAAATAGTTTAATCCCTGATTATTTGGGATTCTTGATATATAATGCCTATATAAAGGTCTTCTTATTAATGAATGAAATAGCGATTTGCATTTTATCTTTTCTTATGAAACAATTGTCTCTTATTATAAAAAAAGAGAGGCTTAACTAGTTAGCCAAAGGTTAAATCTTAACAAAAAAAAGAACCCCTAATTTTTTTAAATATTAATAATAAAGTAAATCACAATGGTAAATACGACAATTATATAAAATAAAATATAAATATCTAACAACCCACTTTGTCCTCCCACTAACTCTCTCTACAATTAATTAGGAAGCTTCTATTCATACCTCTCCAGATATGACACTTAGACCTGCCTACTTGATAGACATGCAATTCAATTTTGTAGAGAACTAAATTTTATTTACACCTCCTTAATTTGAACAAAATTCTCGTTGTCTAATAAATTTAATAAAAACAAATCATTCTTGAAACCATATTCAATTTGATCAAAAAAGAAACTTTCAGACATATAGATCTTGAATCTTTTCGAAAACATTCAATCTAGCCCTTTTTTGTTAGTTTTTATCTTATTAAACTCATTAATACTTTTTATGAAACTTTTTTTTTTCTGAATCTAGATATTGTATTTATAATGTATCGATTTTATAAATAATAAAATCTTTACGTGGAAATATTATTTCATTTACATACATATATGCTTTGCATGTTTTCTTTATCAATTTTTTTTCTCTCCTTTTTGTCAAATAAAAAAAGAAAACATGCAGAGCATGTATGTATGTATGTAGATGCTACTAATAAAAGTCTGATCCCATCCTCTCTTTGACATCATATATATAGGAAGGAATATATGTTATTTTTCGTCTAAAAGTACCATAGGCAAGCCAAGCCAGCTGCCTTCAATCCACACACTAAGAGGGTGAGAGATCATTAGATCTGCCACTCCCAAATTTAATGAATTCAGCTGAGTAAAGGTATCCGGCCAATCTATCAAGGTACGTATATAATCATTACAACCTTCAATTCATTAAGCGTACATATGTACGTACGTGGCAATGCCAAAAGTACCTCCAGAATTAGTAGAAAGATCCCCCATAGCCAGTGGCAGCGGCAAAGTAGCGCGTCACAAGCGAAAATATTCTTTCTTCTCACGAAAGCTCTTCATCTACATCCTCCCTGTCTGCGTCACCCTCCTTGTCATCTTCCACCTCCAGTCCCTTCAAGCTCCACTTGATTCCTCACCGGTGCTGCCTTCATGGTCTTTTAATCTCATGCGTTGGTGGCAGAGAGTCATCAGCACCACCACCACCACCACCGCGGCGGAACAGGAGATGACCTCAGTGTCTCCGACCAACAACTACACTGACGAGCTCATCAACAAACTGATTGATAAACTCCGACAGTCAGTCACGTTTCTCCCGCTCAAGGACTTACGTGATGCCGACTCGGCCCTCGTCGGACACACGTGGTTCATGAACTCCATGAACGACTCAACTGACGAAGAAGGCGAGGTCCAGTATCAGCACTTCCCTTCACATTCCTCAAGCAACAGACTCCTCTGCCTCAAAGGCCGCGACAACCATGACGGCTCCTTGAACTCGTACGCCCTAGCGTAGCCTGACGCACTTCCCCACAACGCAACCCTAATGAGCGGCCTGTCCGTCATTTCCTACAACCACTACGACTACAACAACATATGGCACGGCATGTCCGCCCTCATGCCCTTCGTTGCGTACGTGGCACAAGAAGAACTCACGCGCCAAACCTGAGCGGTGGATTTTGTACCACTGGGGGGAGATTAGGTCCAGGATGGCAGTGTGGCTGAGTACTCTGATGGAAGCTACTTTTGGAATACCACCTTTCGTGGAAGTCTTTGATGAGGTTGAGGAAGGGAGGGCGGTTTGTTTCGAGGAGGCCGTGGTCATGAGGCAAAATGAAGGTGGGATGTCTAGGGATCGGAGGATGGAGGTCTATGATCTTCTGAGATGTAAGGTCAGGGCTTACTGTAATGTGAGCTCAGAAGAGGAAGACCGTCGGACGAAGATTGGAATGACATTGCTCATGAGGACGGGGCAGAGATCGTTCAAGAACGAGAGTGCCGTCGTTGAGATCTTTCAGAAAGAGTGTGCCAAGGTCGAAGGTTGCCACTGGATGGTGGCTCACTCCAATAACCTCACTGTCTGTGACCAGGTTCGCAGTGCTATTCAAATTTATAATTAACTACTAAATTATAAGAGCTTTGATTCGTGACACCCAATTTATAGTTCAAATTATACTTCAAATCTTGTCCATCAAATTCTGCAATAATAGACGGTTGAGATTAAAGGCAAGTTATTAAGTCTTTTTCAGAAATAAATTATTTGACATATAATTATCCTTTAATATTTTTTATGTTTCTCTCTCTTATTTTCAAATACTGTATTCCTAATTAAAAGCTAATGCGTGAATTACCTTATTTTCAAATATCATTAATTTTGCTCCAATTAAGTCATGACATAACAAAACACTTGTATCAGTTTTGTATCATTAAAAGCTAATCATCATCCGGTGGTTTTCAAATTGGAGGAAATGTGTACCCATAGTACGTTCTGCAACAATTTTTTTTTTTTTTTTTGACTTTGTATGATCGATTAATAAGCAAAATCAGTTTGATCTTGGACAAAAAGATTCAATGGTCTTGACGTGCGCTCAATCCAGAAAAAAAGAGAAGTTTATATATACACTCTCCAAATTAACTACTTAATATACATATCTATTATGATATATTTCAAATATGATTGTGTAAGTATATCAAATGACCAAACCAGACATATGGAATAATTAAGAAAATCATAAGAAAACATATATAAAAAATCAAAAATTTATTTTTGGAAACTAATAAAAGAATCCGATAAAAAAAGGAAATTAATAAAATAAGAAAATAAACTTCTATAAGAAATTCCAATTAGTTTTAATGGAAATTTAAACAATCAATTCTTTTCTTTATTTTCACGAAAAAAAAAATTATAATTTTATTTTTTAGAATTTAGAATTAAGTAGTAATTTATGTTGAAAACATTATGATTTTCATTTCATTAAATTTCATCTTGTTCTTTTTTCTTCTTCGTCTAAATACAATGATAAGAATATTAATTTTTCATTTTATTTGGTATTTTCATGTTTAAGAATTTGAAGAGAACGATAATAGATTTGCAATGATTTTGCAAACTAACACAAGTAGTCGATTTGAACATTTACAAAACATCAATATATATAAAGTTGTTTAACGAAGGTTAATTCCGTAACTTCCGTAATGTGTCTTGATCTAATTAGACTAGATATCCAGAATGTTTAGTAGATAGAGAATCCCAGATTTATATGGATACTTGTTGTAATGCCCATATAAATGCATTCTTATCAATCAATAAGATTACGCTTTGTTTATCCTTTATTTCTCCTACAATACGTTATCAAACACTTTTGCTCTTAGCCTGTTGTCTTTCGTCCGGGACATTCTCGTGTCCCTGCTACATCATCCCGATTCTTTCGCTTATCGGGACGGAATAAGGGGGATTGATTGCCCCGGTACCAAACGTTTATTGGGGTAACTGCGACGTTACCGTCCACCGTTGTGCTTGTAACTGTGACGTTACTGTAAACCACAACATCTCTTTTTCAAAAGAGAACAAAAGGGAAGATATCGACAGTGACTTGAAGTCACGATTTGCATCGATTTATGTGACCATAACACATCTTGGCACATGTTCTAAAAATATAATCAAACTTGCTTAGTACTCGCTATGATCGATACTAACGTCTCCCTATTTGTATCTTGTAGATGGCTGACACTCAGCGTCCATAATTCGACATCTTGGATGTCCAAGGCAAGGAATACAAGAGGTGGGTCTCTCATTCACGGCCACCATTGTCCCTCTAGAGGATGAACACCTGCAAGCTTCTCCTGAACAAAAGGCTCAAGCCCTGATGTTTCTCAGGCGCCACATCCATCCAACGCTCAAGAAGAAATATCTGAGGAAAATAGATCCCAAAGAGCTATGGGACGTCCTCAAAGATCGCTTCGACAACGTGCATGATACACAGCTTCCTGACTTATTGTCAGATTCGGAGCAAATCCGCTTATTGGACTTTGATACCGTCCAGGAATATCATCAGACTATGATCAACTTACAGTCTGATCTGAGCTTTTGTGGCATCGAGAAGACCGACCACGACATGATGGAGAAGACGTTCACAACGTTCCCAGAATCTGCGTCCATGTTGTCGCACCAGTACAGTGATCTTCTTGAAAAGGGCACCATCAAGACATTCAGTGACCTGATGAATGTGCTCCAACGAAAAGAGAGGTACCATGAGTTGATCCTTTCTACCAACAAGAGGTCTAGAGGTCCGAAATTAATTGCGGAAACTCACCAAGTTTGCGGTAAGGCTCTCAAACAGAGGAATCAACCTTGTGAACGTCAAGCACCGCCACCACGTGCACCAAAGGCAACACTCGGCGACCGAGGAGGAAGAGGAGGTGCCGGCCGTAGCCGGAACCTCACTTGGAAGAGGGATGGCGGCGCTGCCACTGCTCCCCGAGGAGGAAACCGTCCCAGTTTCGGCTCCAAGCGTGGTTGACACGCACCCAATCAAGCTTTGGCTTCTTAATTCAAATGTGGCTCCACGAATCATCTTCAGCGCGATTGCAAAGCCAGTAGAAATGTCCAAGCCGCCTACAAGCAACACAAGCAATATATGGCTCAAGAAGCCAAATTTGGAGACTTCGAGGAAGAAGATGATGAGGAAGATACTCAACTCACCATCGATGATTTCCAACCTACCAAGAAACGTAGGACAAAGGAGTATGATACTCCGGATTATGAATAAGCTTATATGCTTATGACTCATATTCAAGTTTGATTACATTGCTATTTTTGGCTTGTTTCTAGTCATAGCAGACGACTTTGTTCGATAAGTCGTTGTTTTAGAACATTCTTGATGTATTTTTCAAAGTTGTCATCGATAAAATTTCTTTTATTTAATGAATGAAACGAGATTTTTACATCCCCTATGAAAGCATTAATGGTTCAATGCGTCAAATTTCTAAATGCATAATTATCTTGAGTTCACCACGAAATTGGTGATGTTAACTCATATCGAATCCAAATCACAAAACAAAACGAGAAAATCGCGACACGATAGCCCTCGGCAGACATATCGGCAGCTTACGCACCGCGGCTCGACAGCCTGCAGCGCCTCGGCAGCCTGCGCAGCGCACGACTCGCAACGCATGCCCTCGCAGCGCACTCCCTCGACAGCGCGCAACACGCCTCCCAACGCACGCCCTCGGCAGCCTCGCAGCCATGCTACCGGCACACACCCATGTGCAGCCGGCCAGCACCTCCGCTGCCGACCCGACACCGAAAAAAAAAAAAAAAAAATTAACCACGGCATCGCCTTGTCTTCGGACTTGATATGCTTCGGTCATAGCTTAACCTTAGAATCGAATTTCCCTAAGCACGGCCGAGGCTCGGCCTTGGTCCATTTTCATGGCTATATATAAATAAAAAGAAAGATTTTTTATTTTTTATTATTTATTTTTTTATTTTTATTTTTTCTGATAAGGATGTTTCCACGGTGCCAAGTCAAGGTTTCGTCAACTATGTATATGTAGAGCTAATACATTGTCGGCCCGAACATAGCTCTACATTGTTGGCCCAAACACCTCGTTTTGTGATGATAGATTGCCCCAACACCCTATAAGGGATTGAATTCCGATTATATTCAAGAGTACTCACCATGTCTTATATAGACATTTTATTCAATTTACATTGCTTTTGTAGATATTTCACGGCGAGATCGAGTGTTTGTTGGATTGTGCAATGACACACACCGTTCTCCGGAATCGGCAATTGTTTACGGATTTTATGCCCCACGGATCGTCGCTATCCACGATGACAGGAACAAGACCGATCGTCAAAGGTCGAGGTCTTGCCCAATTTCTCTTGCCTAACGGCACCGAAATTAGAGTATATGACGCTCTGTATGAGCCGAAGGCACCCCGAACTTTGCTGGCTTTCCAGGATGTTTAGGGTATCTGATGCTTTCTTCCCTAACAACACCAAAATTAGATTATCTGACGCTCTGTATGCGCCGACGGAGCCCCGAACCTTGCTGGCTTTCCAGGATGTGCATGACAACGATTATCACCTCAACACTTATGTTGAAGATAGAACTGAATATCTGTTGATCACCTCCACACAAAATCTGCGTACTGGCATTGTGGAGAAGTGTAAGCGTGTTCGAAACGGTATGCATTTCACAACCATTCGAGCCATTGAATCCAATGTAGTTATCCTATGCGATACAGACGCTTTCAAACTTTGGCATGATAGACTCGGCCATCCGGGTCGCGATTTGATGATTCGTATTCTGAAATGCTCCCACGTTCATCCGTTTTTCAAATCACAGAAATGAAAGAGAGATCAACACTACGAAGAACATGTCACTACCAGATCGGACAGAATAGCCGACGAAAAAAATTTCGTCTACTATGCCAAATTTTCGTCGACTATTCCTTCTGCCGACGAAACTTTCGTTGGCTATAATTCGTCGGTAAAAGGGCGTCGGTAAAACGAATGGCCGACGAAAATAACGAAATCGTCGGCTATTTTCGAGTATGGCCGACGATATTACCGATGAAAATTCATTTTGTCGACCAAACCTGGGCAAAATAGCCGACGAAATTCGTCGGATATTTTCGAGTATGGCCGACGATATCGTATATTATAGCCGACGAAATTCGTCGGCTATTTGTTCTGAAATATAGCCGACGATTTCATCTATTTTGTTGGTTATTTCGTCAGAATATATTAATATTTTAATTAATTATAGCCGACGAAATAATGTCATACTGTTATAGCCGACGAAATTTGGTAAATTTCATCGGCTATATCACTTATAGCCGACGAAATAATGCCAATATCGTCGGCTATTCTTACATTTTGGGGGGAAAAAATTAAATTAATTTCTAAATTACCATTCCAAGCAACCTGCAATTCACAATGACAATCCATGCATTTACACCAACAAGAAACACGTATAAATGACTTATTATTTAATTTGTTCCAATATACATAAAATATAACCCTAATCATCACCTAAAGCACTAAAGTCCACCACGTCATCCCCAGCATCCTGCTGTCCATCATGCTCGTCATCCTGCTGAACGAACTCGGGAGGTTGAGGCATTGGAGGTTCAACTAACGGCTCAAACGAGGGCGGGGGTTCAAGGCCTTGTTGTTGTGCCGCGAACATAGCATACCACCAGTTTTGTTGGCCGGCGTAGTTGTGTCGTCGAATTCTCTCGCATTCAGCATGTCAACTGGACATATCCAAATGGTACTGCTGTGTTCTGCGGTGTTGCTCCTGTGATCTCTGGAACTCGGCCGCCAATCTTGCATTTTCTTCTGCCAATCTCTGCATTTCCCCCCTCATCTGTTGGCTGTCCCCGCCTCCCTTCTTTTGAGTTCCCTTAGTGGTCTTCAGGAGCCCTATTCCACAACTTCCCAAACCCCGGCAGTAGTATTAGTTTGACCGGTCTGGGAAGGCTGCGTCGAACATCCTCGCTGCCGTTTGGACATTCGATCGGTCGATCTGGCGTAGGGCTTTTTCCAGATCTGCCTCTGAAATGTTCGGTTGTGTCTCCCGAACTACTTGCTGGAACACCTCTTCTTCGGCGAGGTTCACCCTCTCCTAATTGAACGGGAAAAAAAAAATTAATATTCTAACAAATATATAATTAAGTAAAATTAATAATTAAAATTTTTAAATCGTAATCAACGACTTACGAGCTGTTCTGTCCCTTGTGGATAAGCCTTCTTGAACTTCTCCACGTACGGGTTGCTATCAGGATGATCTCTAAGCGCCTCCTCCTGATATTGTGAAAATGGCCTAGAACCAGCATGATGGGGGGTTGTGTTACGGCGGCGGTTCGCAGAGTTTATCCGAGACCGTTAATTCAAACAAATAATAAAATATTAGAAAAATGCATAAAAAATTATTAGTGTAATAATTATAAAATAATTAAACTAATAATTAAAATATTAACAAAATAAACATTTATAGTTAAGTTTAGTATTTACCTGCATAAGTGGGTTGTTGAAGTCTACTGCCTTCAACCAACGCCACTCGTACTCCCTGAACAAGAACTCTCTTGGAGTACCCATACGACCATGTCTGTCGTATTCGGCAAAGTGGGTACGGAGCTCGTTCTTCCACTCTTTGAACCTACGGAAAAAAACAAAAGTGCATTAGAAATATTATTAATATCATAAAATATTTCAAATTATAAGATGAGGAATTCCCAACGTACCTCGAGTTCTGCATCGCGTCCGCCCAATCATGCTTGTGTTCGGCAATCTCGAAGTATGCCTGAAAGATAATATTTTATTAGTTTTACAATTATAACAATACCAAAAATTATTAAATATTACGATAAAGAAATTAAGTTTTTTAAATTACTCACCGACGCCGCGTTGTTGACCTCCCTCTTAATCTCTTCCGGTACATCAGCCCACCGTGTCCATAACATAGGGACTCTATCCCTAATTAGTGCCCCCACGCAACCCGCGTAATCGCGGCGTTTTTTCCCCTAAACCTCCTGATTAGGGGGTTCGTTGATCTGGATCCTCCCCCTGCTCTCAACAGTTCTTCTTAGCGTGTCAAAACATATGACACCTCTCGTATTCCTGCTTGAACTGCTAGCGGCTGTCCCTATCACATAAACGACGATTGGTTAATAAAATTAAATATTAGTGCGTTAATTTTAATAAAACATTTAATTAATAAAATCAAATGTTACCTGAACTCGATGACCCGTCTGTCGACTTTCCTTTTCTCATCGCCGAAATCAGGAGCTCAGGTCTCTCAAATGGCTCATGATGGTATGCCTCCGCAACACTCACGTACTGAGGCATATCAGGCCATATGGGCACACCACGCTCGTCGACCTCGGGTATCGCAGGAATGTTGTACGGGAGGTAGAGCTGATTTGGGAGAGTAGGCCCCTCAGTCGAGTCAGCAGCAGACGGCGTCGGACTCGTCATCGGCTCCCGATGAACCTCAGGCATACGGACATGAGGAACGTCTGGAGCTATCTCGTCCTGAAATAGCTGCCTACTGGACCTCGGAGCATCTGCCCCGAGAGAGGGACGTGAACTGCTCGACGGCCGCCCCGCCGATAAAAGAGTCTGGGGCCGAGAACTCACACTCCTCCGCGGCTGGGATGAATCCACACTCCTCTGCGGCTGGCTGGTGGTCCTCTCAGGCTGGCTAAGGGTCCTCTCGGAGTCTCCGGAACCGGCAGAACTTCCAGAACCCCTACATCTGGAAGAACGACGGCCTCCGAATAACTGTCTGAGTGCATCGGCAATCTGGAGCTTGAGGCATTAATACATTAAGCTATATTAAATTATATTACATTAAATAACAAATTCTAATTAATATAATAACCAATAATACTAACATATTTTAAAACATACTAAAAAATTAATATTTTTTAACTAATTTTAAATAATACTAACCATTAACATAAATATAACCATTTATATACAAATATAACTATATTTCATCATTAACATATATATACATACAAATAACTATTTATTTATTAACATAAATATAACCATTTATATAATTAGACTACCAATTTATATATATAATTAATTTAACAATTTATATATAACAATTAAAATATACATTAACATATAACCAATATTAACAAATATATAACAATTTATATAATTAATCTACAAATTTATATATATATATATCACTACCAGAAAAGGGGTTATAGCCGACGATATGGGAAAAAACGGCCGACGAAATAGTACCTCGTCGGCTATAACTCCTTATAGCCGACGAATTACTATTTCGTCGGCCACATCGTCGGCTATAATATTATAGCCGACGACGGCCGACAACTCGTCGGCTATAACTATAGCCGACGAAACGTTTTTGGTTATAGCCGACGAGGAAGGTATTCGTCGGCTATAAGAGTTATAGCCGACGAAAAGTTTTTGGTTATAGCCGACGAGGAGGGTATTCGTCGGCTATAACTCTTATATCAGATCGACCTTCTGCAGCAGGGAGCTCATTCGTCGATGAAATCGTCCAAAACGCTCTGAAATCGTTCAAAACCTCGGCCATAAGCTTGAAAGGTACGTATATTGCTGTGTGTGTTGATTTAGTTGGTTATATGCAGAGGTGTGTTAATTTAGAGTTTAATTAGAATAAATGTGTGATTAATTTGATATATATATATATATATATATATATATATATATATATGTGTGTGTTGAGATGAGATTATTAATGGGTTGATATATATGTTGTATTGGTTAGATAGAATTGAAGTTTTGTTGAAGATTAGTGATTGATAGTTGATTTATAGGTGATTTTAGATGAATTTGATGAAAAAATGTATATATATATTAATTAATTTAATTGTAATTAAAAATATATTGTTGGTATATATAAAAAATACATTGTGTTTAATTAATTAGGGAGATTGACGATGTTTTAATTAATTTAGGGATGCATGTGTATATATATATATATATATATATATATATATATATATATATATGTGTGTGTGTGTGTGTAATGATGAATTTTTTAATTAATTAGTACGTGCGTACGTACGTAGTACGTGCATATATACATATCTATATATAGCTATATTTATTTCTTGAATTTACAGGATGGACAAGAGTTGGATTACCCTTGGAAGATGGGATCAGGCGTATCATGATGGAGTTAGGAGTTTCCTGGATTTTGTGATGGCTAACTGTGGAGACACTACACTTCATTATTGTCCGTGTAAAAAGTGCAAGTGTGCCACCCCACGACACCGGTTTTCCATAGAGACAGTGGAGCAACACCTGGCTAGATATGGATTTTGGGTCCTATACACTAATTGGATTTATCACGGTGAACCAGAGTTTGCGGGTCGTCATGATCATGGACAATTTGCCGAGAGAGGGAGTTCCTCCAATGATCCAACAACGAACTGGATCAACGATATGTTTCCTCGTGAGAGCGGTGTCTTTGAGGAAGCACCAGATGTGCAACTCCCACCTCCGGAGATGGAGTGTTTCCCTGATATTGAGCCACTCGAGCCATTACCCCGATCTCCGGTCAACACAAGTGGTATGGAAAAGTACAACAACCTGATCGCATTGCAACAGACTCCGTTGTACCCCGGATGCAGTAAGACTGTCCTTGAATCTGTCATGGGAGTGATGAAGATCAAAACGGAGAACAAAGGCACTGTCAAATCGGTTGATGATTGGCTTCGGCTATGGGGTGGGGCGATGCCCCCCGGACATCGGCTTCCTACCAGTCATCATAAGGTGCGACATATCCTTAAAGATCTCGGCCTTTCCTACATCAAGATTCATGCATGCAGATACGATTGCGTTCTGTTTTACGGGGAAGGACTTGCAGATCTTGAATACTGCCCAGTATGCAATACAGAGCGGTATAAGTTCACTCCTAAAGGGAACAAGAAAGCTGTGAAGATACTTCGGTACTTCCCGCTGATTGATAGGCTTGAGCGGTTGTTCATGTGTGCTTTCACGGCCGAAGCTATGAGATAGTGGGCTGAGAGGAATGTGCCTGACGATGACACCCTTAGACATCCCGCCGACGGAGAGGCTTGGAAGAAGAACGTGTTGGAGTTTCCTGAATTTGCATCAGAGGTTCGAAATGTTTGGCTAGGGCTATCATCCGACGGTTTCAACCCTTTTGGCAAGAAAGAGCTTCAGTACAGTGTGTGGCCAGTTATTTTGATTCCGTACAACTTTCCACCGTGGATGTGCATGAAGAAGGAATATAACATGCTCACATTGTTGATTCCAGGCCCAGGTTATCCGGAAAAGTGTCTCGATGTGTATTTGAGACCCGTAATTGAGGAGCTTCGGTACTTGAGTCTGAACGGCCACCTGGTCTACGACCGGTTCAAAAATGAGATGTTCCGGATGCATGCCATGCTTGTTGGCACGATCAGTGACTTTCCTGGGAGGGGTATGTTGTCGGGCAGCGTCACCAGGGGTTACAGGGCTTGTTCAGAGTGCATGACTGTTGATTGCTCCAGTCCTCATTCCAGCAAGATTGTCCAGATGCGTCACCGTCGTTGGCTTCCGCATGACCATCCATTTAGGGACGATGCACAGGCTTTTGATGGGACTGAAGAAAGGGGCTGGGCACCCGAGCAATGGACAGGGGAGGAAATATTGGCAGTGTTGAATGAGTATGACTTTGGTCCGCTTAGCAATCATCCTGATGTGTTGCGCACGATTCCAGAGAGGCCGGATCGGTATAGGTTCTGGTCACACAAGAGCATCTTATGGGAACTTCCTTATTGGGCCAGGTTGGCTACCAGATACTACCTGGATGTCATGCATATAGAGAAGAACGTGGGTGAAGCCGTGGTTGGCACAGTTTTGAATTGGGAGAAGAAAACAAAAGACACCCCCAAGGCACGCGTTGATCTGAGAAATATGGGACTGCGGGACCATTTGTGGTTGAGAGAGGGCAGGAGCAAAATGCCCCAAGCTCCTTACACCGTCACCAGGGACCAGAAACATGAAATCTTTGGATGGCTGAGTAATGTCAGGTAACTTTTTATTAGGCATGTATTCCCTAAAGAATCCATCTGTTGTTGGACGACTATATATGCATGAAATCTAATTGTTGTTAATGGCTATGCAGGTATCCTTATGGCTATGCGGGTAACATAAGCAAGTGTGTTAACTACCGAGACAACAAGATGTACGGATTGAAGAGTCACGACTGCCATGTACTGCTTCAACGCCTCTTCCCTATTTTCATTCGAGCGTACTTGGAGGATGAAGTGGTTGAGCCGTTGGTGGCGTTGTCAAGATTCTTCCAGAAGTTATGCGCTAGAGAAGTTAGAAAATCAGACCTCATGAGAATGCATGAGGAAATCGTTTTTATCTTGTGCAAGTTCGAGAGGATATTTCCCCCAAACTTCTTTGACATCATGCCTCACCTGATGATCCATCTTCCCCAACAATTGTTGCTTACCGGTCCCGTACACTACACTTGGATGTATCCCATCGAAAGGTACATGTTATTCATAAATTTGATTTATACATGTTTTTAAATAAAAGTTGCATGCTCTTAACATGCACTTGTTAACCTTGCAGACAACTTGGAGACTACAAGAAATATGTGCACAATAAATCTGCGCCTGAGGGGTGTATTGCTGAAGCTTACATTGCGCATGAGTGTGTAACGTACGCCAAGTTGTACTTGGGAGCGATGGAGGACCCCCCACAACATCCAAGTCGAGATGACCCCGAGTTCAACCTATCTATCGTCGCCAACTCTGTTGTACCATACGGAAGCTTCAAGAAAAAGGGTGTGGACAAGTTGCCTGACCATGAGGTAGGGATTGCCCACTGGTGGGTTCTAATAAACTGTCCGGAGGTACAATATTGGAAACGTCACCATCTTCACTGCAAGGAAGTTCGCGGTGATGTCGAGTACCACAACACGACGTTTGCAGACTATTTTCCACAATGGGTAAGTGTATAAATATATATATTAGATGGCTTTCTTTTACAGTTCCCTATTCTTTAATCATAAACACACCGAGTGATTTGAGTTATATTTTTCAGCTGATGCAAGTGGCTGCGAGGGGTGGTCATACAAATTACTCAGAGGAATTGAGGCTGTTGTCGATGAAGCCGATATCTTCCACAGTCCGCCCAATGTGTGATGTCAACGGCGTTAAGTATATATGTGAAGCTAGAGACGGGGAACGCAAAACACAGAATTGTGGGGTGATAGTCGATGGTGCAGAGGGGGGCGTGGATTTTTACGGTGTCCTACAGTCAGTTGTTGAACTCATTTATGGGAACCGCATGAAAGTCCACTTGTTCAAGTGTCGATGGTTTGATACTAGGCCGCACCGCATACGGATCGATCAGTACGGCATACTTTCGGTGAATACCGCCACTAGTGTGTATGAAGACGACCCCTTTGTTTTCGCCACAGCGGCCAAAAAGGTCTTTTATCTTGACGATCCATTGAACAAAGGCACGTGGAAGGTAGTTAACCATGTGTCTCAGCGAGACATATACAGTGCTACCACACTTGGTGTGAGCACAGAGTGTCAAGAAGCGACCGCATACCAAGAGCCGGACGCCGGCGACATTCCGGAATCCTCCACCATCCGCGATAATAATGTGATGCCGGGCAGAGTGGTTCGACTTCCTAGGGGTCAGGTGCCCATGTATGATGTTAATCCGAATCGTCTATATCAGGCAGACGATGACTCAGACGACGAGTACGAGCACCGGTTGCCAGATATTAACTACTATACTACGTCTGACTCAAGTGATGAGGATGATTCTGATTATCATCCTTAGTATACTATTTATGTATGTATTTGTGTACGATGGTGCATGCATATATGAAAACATTTTTTGTCCTTAATTACCGTTTCCGAATTTATGGGAAATTGTATTGAATTGTTTGTGCGATATTCAGGAATTTATCAGGTGAAATAGGCAATTTTCAGGCCCTAAATGGCAAATTTTCAGAAAGATCAGCATTATAGCCGACGAAATGGACCATAATTCGTCTGCTATAATGCCCATACTGTAGCCGACGACTTGCAATTCGTCGGCTATACTGTAGCCGACGACTTGCAAGTCGTCGACTAAAGTATATTGACCGAAACCATACGTAGACCGTTCAAATGCAAAAGTGTCGTGAAATAAGATACGACCGAAATATTGAAATACGACTACGGTAGAAAAATGGGAAGATTCCGACAAAATCTGTGTGTCGAATGTTGCGGTTATGTGTTTTTTACTTCTGTTTTCCTATGGGTAGCCTGACGGTCGGTAAATATTTGGAGGAAAATTTTTATACGGTTAGTTGCGTCGCATCGATTTGAAACTATTCTCTGTTGAAGGTCAGGCAAAAAAACTTCATTTAGACGGGCCAATTGCCGTTTTAAAGCGTTTAGAGGTTTGACTTTGCAGTTTGACCATCCCGATCGAGCCTTTAACGTTGTCAGATGTAGTTGGATTTTTTTTCATACATATATTTAATCTTAACGGTGATATCTGACGGTTGGAATAGATTTTCCAAACTTTTAAATTCGAAATCGGAACATATGCACTAATGTTCCTTAACTTATTTACTAAGTGTTTAAGTGAATGTATAGTTTCAAATAGTTACCATACGGAGACCGTTCAAATGCAAAAGTGTCGTGAAATAAGATACGACCGAAATATTGAAATACGACTACGGTTGAAAAATGGGAAGATTCCGACAAAATCTGTGTGCCGAATGTTGCGGTTAGGTGTTTTTTACTTCCGTTTTCCTATGGGTAGCCTGACGGTCGGTCAATATTTTGAGGAAAATTTTTTTACGGTTAGTTGCGTCGCATCGATTTGAAACTATTCTCTGTTGAAGGTCAGGCCAAAAAACGTCATTTAGTCGGGCCAATTGCCGTTTTAAAGCGTTTAGAGGTTTGACCAAAAGTTGACCAAGGAATAGCCGACGAAATACTTAACTTCGTCGGCTAAACACTTGCGATCCGCGCCGTTTCATTGTCCGCCGTTGGATGGGCGAGATCTAACGGCTGCTGAGAGCGTGAAGTATAGCCGACGAGATTCATATTATAGCCGACGACATTCATATTATAGCCGACGATATACTTAACTTCGTCGGCTATAACCGGCCCGCAAAGCCCAACTTCGGCCCGGCCCGGATTTCGGCCCGGCCCGTCAGAGTATAGCCGACGAAATTCGTCGGCTATGACTATAGCCGGCGAATTAAAATTACATCGTCGGCTATAGTCCTTCGATTTAAACCGAAACAGAGGGCGCCTCCCTCATTTTCTGCTAACCCTAAATCTTCAAATTCCCACCTGCCGCAGCCGCCCGCCCCTCCCCGACGCCGACCGACCCTCCCCCTCCCCGCCCCCTCCCCGTCCTGCCCGACCCCTCCCCGACCCGAAACCCCCTGCCGCCGCCGCCCCGAGCCGCCGTAGCCGCCCCTGCCGCAGCTGCCGTAGCCGCCCCTATCGCAGCCGCCCCTAGCCGCAGCCGCCCCTAGCCGACCCGAAACCCGCTGCCGCCGTCGCCGCCGCACCGCACCACCGGTCCTCGTCCAGACTGCACCACCATGTCAGGTAGTCCCGATCGAGCCTCATTTAGGGTTTTTATTAATTTTGTCGAATTTTGTGAATTTTAGGGTTTTTGTGAATTTTTTGTGGAATTTAGGGTTTTTGTGAAATTTATGGAATTGTGTGGATTTTTTGTTAAATTTGTTAATTTTGTGGAATTTATATACTAATTTTGTGGATTTTTTGTTAAATTTACGGTTTTTATATACTAATTGTGGAATTTTATTGAATTTATATACTAGTATACTAATTTATATACTAATTTATATATAATTAGGTATAAATATTTTGTGTAATTTTTAGGAGGATATATATATATATATATATATATATATATTTTTTTCGGAATATATATATATAATTAGGTATAAATATATTTAGGTATATATATAATTAGGTATATATACATTGAATGAAGTTTTTAATTTTTTTGTGGAATTTTTGTGCAATTTATGGAATTTATATACTAATTGTGCAGGAAACCGCCGCTTTGTAGACCGATGGCTTGGCAGACGGACCGAGAGCGACCCCGACGCTCAGGCAGGAGCCAGCCGTGGGGGGAGCGGATCCAGCGGTCGTCGGGGCCTAGGCCGGCCTATGAGTCGACGAGAGGAGACGTTGATGGGATTGACCCCGAGCGATCCACGTGGGGGCTCCTCGTATGAGTCGACGGGAGCGGGCCCTGAGTCGAGTGTCGGAGGAGGACGCAGAGCCACCCGACCCCAGTGCACTTCAGCACTGTTCCAGGATCGGCAGCCGACCCCACCGCGCGCCGATCTGGACCCTCCAGAGATGCTCCCTGTCCACAGCTACGGGGCCCACCGTCAGGGGGAGCAGGCCCCTCAGGGTCCACGCCCCGTATGTCTCCGCCATCGGGGATGTACATGGTCCAGTTCGTCCCTGCCATCCCTGAGTACGACGCCAGGGGGAGGCAGATTTGGAGGCACGACCGGCCCCACGAGATTCCTTGGGAGGAGGCCTACTTCTACAGTCCTTTCGACTCAGAGGACTGCCGCGGCCTGTGGGCCGTTCGTGAGAAGGACAAGCAGTACAACGACGCAGGTAATTGGTTAGTTTAATTAATTATTTAGATTGTTTAATTAATTATTTAATTAGTTAGTTTAAATAATTATTTAACTATGTATTCATTTTAATTATGAAACAGGCGTCCTCGTCAATAAACCCGCGGGGACGAGACGGACCAGAGGGCCAGCGAACATGTCGACCCTGGAGAGGGAGCTGGCCGGTGGGATCAGAGAGATCCTGCCCGGTCCCGGTGAGGATGGACGCCCGATTGAGCGGAGAGACACCACCACCAAGTACATCAACGCGACGGGCATGCTCGTGCGGGACAGGGTCCCACTGTTGTGGCCCGACTGGGGCTCTGTGCCCGATGAGATCAAGGCGCAAGTGTACAATGCACTGTCGGTGAGTTAAATATGATTTTTATTATAGAAAATAAACATTTATGAATTCAGTCCTTATAACTATATAAAAATATTTTCTAATTAATTTATAATATTGCAGCAATGGTTTAGAGTCCATCCTACCTTGGACTGGTGGAGAGACGAGCAGCTGAAGAACAGGTTATGTGTTTTGCTTTTTTTTGTATAAATATATTTATTGGCAGTGTACGAATATATCTAACAGTTGTGTTCTGTTAATATAGGTACTCCGAGTGGAAGAACGAGCTGTCCACGCACTACAGGACGTACCATGTGGAGCAGCGCTTGGGGCGAGCTGCAACCCCCCACGAGTTCCGGTACAGGGAGTACGAGTGGCTATGGCTGGTAGCCTACTTCGGGAGCGACAGGGTCTCGGTTAGAAAATTTAGCCTGCTAGTATATAACTTTTTAATGTTATTTAATAATTAAATTATGTAGTTACTTAATTAAATTAATTAGTTAGTTAGTTAGTTATTAGTTATTAAATTAAGTTAGTTGGTTAGTTACATAGTTAGTTAGTTCGTTACTAAATTAAATTAAATTAAATTAAATTAGCTAGTTAGTAAGTTAGTTAGTTACTAAATTAAATTAGTTAGTTAAGTAGTTACTAATTAAATTAAATTAGTTAGTAACTAAATTAGTTAATAATTTTATTTTGGTTAGTTCCTAATATTTTAATTTAGTTACTAATTTATATTTGCGTTTATATGTTCGTTCTTATAATACAGAAAATCTCGCGGACGAACAGCGACAACCGCAGGAGGAACGAGCACCCCCACCACGGCGGCGCCCGCTCCTGGAGGCAGTGGGCAGAGATGGCGAGGAGGGACCGACCGCTGAGGCCGTTGTCGTGGATTCATGCGCAGATGTATCCGGGGCGTCCCGACCAAGTGGTAAGTATTCGCCCATCTTCAATAAAACTGTTTCATTAAATTAATTTATATATATATATATATATATATATTTTTTAATTCGTTTATTATATTTTCTTGTCAATTAGGCGGAAATAGATGCGGAGACTGACGCGATCACCTTCGGGATCGCGCGAGACACCCTGGGAGATGGGGCGTCCGACGAGGCGATCGCGGAGTTTGCCTCCACGATCGACACCCTTGAGCCGCGCTTGGCCTCTCAGATCATGCACGCGGCGGTAGGGACGGGGAACAACTACTTCTACCAGAGAGGCCTAGGCGCGGCGGGAGATGGGGTTCTCAAGTACACGCCGGCCAATCCCAGCACGCAGCGTGCGGCTTCGACGAGAGGAGACTTGCAGACGCAGCTGCAGAGGACTCAGGCGGAGTTGGCGAGGGCGGTGGAGGCGCTCCAGCAGGCGGAGTTGGCGAGGGCCGCGGAGGCTTCGGCGCAGCAGGCCAGAGAAGCATCTGTGGCGGAGATGTACCGATGGATGCAGCAGTCTTGGGAGGCCCAGCAGGCTGGACTCCAGCCCCCGCCTCCGCCACAGATGCCCCAGTTCGTCGTCCCCACTCCCCCCCCCCCCCCCCCCCCCCCCCGCATCGGAGTACGCCAGCCGATCAGGACAGCCATAGCCACCGGAACTCGAACGATCCGGTCGACGACGCTACGCGTTTAGGGGGTGATGATGAGTAGATAGTGGGTTAATTTGTACAGTATGTAGGATATTAGGGATGGATTGATGTGGATATTTGTTGGATATTTGGATGTTTGTTTGTGTATTTTCTGCAGCCAAACCGAAGACGAAGTGAAATTGGGCCCGAGTTAAATTTTTAATTTTTTTTTAAATATTTAGGGGTTATAGCCGACGATATAGGCATTATTTCGTCGGCTATAAGTGCTATAGCCGACGATTTTTACCAAATTTCGTCGGCTATAAGTGCTATAGCCGACGAAAATGACATATGTCGTCGGCTATACCCTCCCGGCTTCAGGCAAAAAAAAGCCGTTCCTGGTACCGGCGATTGTTATGGCCGACGATAGTGTCGTCGGCTATAACGGACGTATAGCCGACGATAGTGTCGTCGGCTATACTTCGGGTTAGGGGCAATTACGTAATTGTTGAAGCTGACGATCTTGTCGTCGGCAATGTTCGAAGTATAGCCGACGACGCTTTTTTCGTCGGCTTTACCTGGTGTTTTATAAGCCGACGACTTACCCCGGGTGTCGTCGGCTATAGTATAGCCGACGGAGCATTCCCGACGAGAGAATAGCCGACGATACTTCGTCGGCTATGACTATAGCCGACGAATTAATGGAAACGGCCGACGAGATGGCGTCGTCGGCTATGACGCCTTTTCTGGTAGTGTATATATAATTAATCTAACAATTTATACATATAACCAATATATATAACAATTTAACACACTTAAATATCTAAATTATATACCTAAATTATAAAATTAAAATAAATTGAAAAAAAAAACCAAAAAAAACATTCGGATCTGTTTTGGCGGAGGAGGAGGAGGAGGGGAAGGAGGAGGAGGGGAAGGACCGGACGAGGCTGGATGGAGGAGGAGGGGAAGGACCGGACGAGGCCGGATGGAGGAGGAGGGGAAGGAACGGCGCCGATTTGAGGAGGAGGAGGACGAGCAGTTCGGAATGGAGGAGACGCACGGCCGATTTGAGGAGCGGAGGAAGAGTTTTTGCGGATTTAGGGCTGAAAAAGTCGGGCTGCTACGGCTTTAAACTTTTATAGCAGAGAGAATAGCCGACGAATTAAACGATTTCGTCGGCTATTCTTTGAGAATAGCCGACGATTTAGAATATGTCGTCGACTATTCTTTGAATGTCGTCGGCTATTCTTTGAATCTCGTCGACTATACTTTGGAAGATCAACAGCCGTCGGATCTGAGCCATCCAACGGCGGACAATAAAAAGGCGCGGATCGCAAGAGTTTAGCCGACGAAATATAATTTTCGTCGGCTAAACTATTGGTCAAACCACTAAGTCAAACCTCTAAACGCTTAAAAACGGAAATTAATCTAGTTAAACGACGGTTTTTGGCCTGACCTTCAACAGATAATAGTTTCAAATCAATGAGACGCAACTAATCATATAAAAATTTTATAAAATTGATTTAACGAACGTCAGGCTACCCATAGGAAAACGAAAGTAAAAAACAGTTAACCGCAACATTCGGCACACAGATTTTATCGGACGTATTTCATTTTTCAACCGTAGACGTATTTCATTATTTCAACCGTAGACGTATTTCATTATTTCGGTCATATCTTATTTCACAACATTTTTGCATTTGAAGAGTCTACGTATAGTAACTATTTGAAACTATACATTCACTTAAACACTTAGTAAACAAGTTAAGGAACATTAGTGCATATGTTCTGATTTTGAATCTAAAACTTTAGAAAATATATTCCAACCGTCAGATATCACCGTTAAGATTAAATACATATATGGAAAAAAATCGAACTACATCTGACAACGTTAAAGGCTCGATCGGAACGCACTACAAGAAAATATGGCTTTCCCGACGAAAAAAAAAAACGGCCGACGAAACACTTTTTTCGTCTGCTATTTCCAAGAATGGCCGACGAAATTTTTTGTCGTCGCAAAAAAAAAAATTTCATCGGCCATTCTCATAGAATGGCTGACGATTTTTTATTTCGTCGGTAAAATGAAAAATCGTCGGCTATTCTACAAGAATGGCCGACGATTTTTTCCGTCGTCCCTAAAAAAAATGTTTCGTCGGCTATACTCCTATAATGGCCGACGAATTAAAGTTTTCGTCGGCTATACAAATTTTGGAAGAATGGCCGACGAAGTTGGCAATTTCGTCGGCTATAAGTCTTTATATTTTCAAATCTGGACAGAAGCTGCTCATTTGAAAAAAAACGGGAGAAAGAGTGAAAAATTTGTGGGTATTGTTGAAATCCGTCCTCTCTTACATTGTGGAGCTATATATAGGTACGTATATGTGTATATATGTTGATTTTGAGTTTTAGTTGAGTTGATTTTGAGTTTTAGTGATTTTGATATAGTAAGTGATTTTTTGTTTTGTTGTTGTTTTAGTGTTAGAATGTATGTATATATGTTGATTTTGAGTTGTAGTTGAGTTGATTTTCAGTTAGAGTATAATTATGTGTTTTAATTTAATAATGTTATTTTAATTAGTGTTAAAATATATATAAATTAATATATTAATTAATGGTTGTTGATAGTGTAATGAACTTAAATAATGGTTGTTAATTAATGGTATATATATATATGAGTTGATGTTGATAATAATATATATTGTAATATATATGTGTTAATTAATTTATTATTAATTAAAGTTATACATATATATTATTATCAGGCTATATATGGATCGAGATAAGAGTTGGATTTCGCTTCCAAGGCATGACCGACGATACACTACAGGAGTTGTGGATTTTATGCAGTTCGTCGAGGAAAATGCAAAAGGACTGTACCATTATTGCCCGTGCAAGAAATGTAAGTGTCGCAGTGATATGTGTCGATTTCCGATTAGGACAGTATGGGAGCACCTAAAGAGTAATGGGTTTTGGCCGAAGTACACACGTTGGATATATCACGGTGAGCCATCATTAGATGGATCGCATGATCATGGGCAGTATTTTGAGGCGGGCAGTAGTAGTACATCCAACGATCCAACAATGGCATTCGTCAACGACGTGTTTCCTTTTGAAAGCGGTGTACGTGGGGAACAATATATGCAGGACCCGGTGCAGCCGTTCCCACAAGTTGTCAACACTGCTGCCTTTGACAAGTACAACAAACTGATTGCATTGCAACAGACCCCTGTGTGTTCAAGTTCTGAGAAGACAGTTCTTGAAAGTGTGATGGAGGTAATGAGGATTAAAGTCGAGACAAAATCGACTATCAGGCAAGTAGATGAATATCTACAGTACACTTCTTCGTTGTTGGAGGAGGGTCATCGTAATCCTACCAATCACCGTCAGGTCCGAAGTATCCTCAAAGATCTAGGGCTTTCCTACATTAAGATCCATGCATGCGCATTTGACTGCGTTCTCTTCTGGGGTAAAGATGCAGAAGGGAATGACCTTGCTAGCCTTGACGCATGTCCGATATGTCAGTCTGACCGATATAAGTTGACGGGAGCAGGCAATAGGAAACCTGTGAAAGTGCTTCGGTATTTTCCGTTGAGAGATAGGCTTGAGCGGTTGTACATGTCAGAAACCATCGCAAAAGCTATGAGGTGGCACGGTGAGCGGGACGCGGGAGACGCAGATATCATGACACACATCTCTGACGGAGCAGCTTGGAAGCATATAAACAATGAGTTTCCTTATTTTGCGTCAGATGTCAGAAACGTCAGGCTCGGGCTCTCAACCGACGGGTTCAACCCTTTCGGCACCATGAGTCTTTCATACAGTATATGGCCGGTGGTTTTGGTACCTTACAACCTTCCTCCGTGGATGTGCATGAAGAAGGAATATAATATGTTGACGTTGTTGATTCCGGGGCCTGGTTACCCAAGGAAATGTCTCGATGTGTATATGAGACCATTGATTGAAGAGCTTAAGGTATTGTGAGACATTGGTCATCCCACTTTTGACAAGTACAAGCAGGAGACGATCCAGATGCATGACATGGTTATTGGTACCATCAGTGATTTTCCTGCTTATGGGATGTTGTCGGGCAGCGTTGTTAGGGGATACAAGGCTTGTCCAGAGTGCCTCAACGATTATGGGAGCACCCCTCATTGCAGCAAGATATGCCGAATGGGTCATCGTGTGTTCCTTCCGGCGGATCACCACTGGCGTTACGAGTCTGCCGCATTTGATGGAACCGAAGAACACGGCCGTGCTCCCAGAAGATGGACAGGAAGAGAAATTTTAGCAAGACTTAATGAGTACGATTTTAGGCCCCTCAGCAATCATCCCGATATTGTAGCGGAAATACCTGAAAGGCCTGAGGAGTACAAATTCTGGACACATAGGAGCATATTGTGGGAACTCCCGTACTGGTGTGAGTTGCTGATCCGTCACTTCCTAGACGTTATGCACATAGAAAAAAATGTTTCTGAAAGTGTGGTGGGCACAACGCTGAACTTGGAGGGGAAGACGAAAGACGGTCCTAAGGCTCGCACTGATATGCAAAACATGAATATCAGAAAACCACTATGGTTGAAACAAGGGAAGAGAAAAATGCCTCAAGCTCCTTACACCGTCAAGCCTGAGCATAAATCAGAAATTTTGCATTGGATAAGTCGGGCCAAGTATCCTTCAGGCTTTGCTGGAAATATAGCCAAGTGTGTCAACAGACAATGCAACAATCTGTACGGGTTGAAAAGTCATGACAATCATATCCTGCTACAACGTCTATTCCCTGTTTTCATTCGACCGTTCCTTCCCCGTCACGTTGTGGAGCCGTTAGTAGCGTTGGCAAGATTTTTCCAGAAGGTATGCACACGGGAAGTGAGAAAATCTGACCTCCGGGAAATGCCACAAGACATCGTTCATATCATGTGTAAATTTGAGATGATATTTCCTCCAAAATTTTTCGACATCATGCCTCACCTCATGATCCATCTTCCTCGGCAGTTGTTGCTTACCGGTCCTGTGCACTTCACTTGGATGTATCCGATGGAAAGGTACGTATTTTACACCTTATGTTAATTTCCTCATCAATATATGTGATATAGTGTTAATGTATTATCATAACACTTTAAAAACTTGATTTATAGGCAACTTGGACAATACGGTGGTTTTGTCCAAAACAGATCCGCACCTGAAGGATGTATAGCTGAAGCATATATTGCGCACGAATGCGTCACCTACATGAAGCTGTATTTCGGAGCGTTACAGGAAAGCATACAGGAAGATGTACCGTCACAGTTCAATCTTTCCATACTCTCCGACGATGTTGTACTCGATGGAAACATGCCAGATTCCTATATGTTGAAAGATTATGAGGTAGGCATTGCACATTTGTGGGTACTAATCAACTGTCCAGAAGTTCAGTTTTGGAAGGACATACATCTACGCTGTGAAGGAGTAGCAGGTGATCGCGATTACCACAACCAGACATTCGCAGAGTATTTCGGCCGCTGGGTACGTACCTTTAACACTATTCTATACGTGTTCATATATTATTGTGTATATTTATTCATATTTATAGTTGATTCTGATGGTTGCAGATAGACCTTATTGCAAATGATAATCACCCAAATTGGTCGCACGAACTCAGACTTTTAGCGAGGAGGCCGGTCTATTCAAAAGTTTATGCGGCGTGCAAGGTGAATGGTGTGTTATTTCGATGTGAAGACAGAGACCTCAGACTGAAAACACAAAATTCAGGGGTTATGGCACATGGTGGGGATGGTGGAGTTGACTATTACGGTGTTCTCCATTCAGTTGTGGAACTGCATTACGGGGAAGGCATGAAAGTGCACCTTTTCAAGTGTAGATGGTTTGACACACGGCCGCAGAGCATGAAAACCGATCAATACGGCATAAGTTCTGTGAACACTAGTACATCATGGTATGAGGACGACCCGTTCGTTTTAGCCACATGGGTGAAACAAGTGTTTTATCTTGATGATCTCGCCAAGGGTGACCCGTGGAAAGTAGTCAACACTATCCACCATCGCAACATTTACCGGGCGTCTACACTTGGAGTGGCTGAAGAGAACGAGGAAGGGGGCACCGCGTATCAAGAGCCCAACTCAAACGGTATTCCTGACTCCTCTTTTATTCGCCTAGACACGCCGGTGCGAATTCGACGTGAAGAGCCACTGCTTGTTGATGTTGATCCAACTGAAGAAACTAACGAGGACTCTAGTGGTGAGGAAAGACATAGATTACCCCTATCGAGCAATTCAGAAACCGAAGAAGACTCATCCGATGATTCCGATTACAATCCGACGGATTAAGTAATTTAAATGATGTAATCCTTTCATTTGCAATTAACTCATTTCTAATGAACGGGCGTGGGGATGAGCCTCCCAGCTAGGCTGGGTTCCAAACCCCTTAAAAAAAAATTTGAAATATGTTGACTGTTGGGTTTCTGGTTTTTTATGTTCAATTTTGGTTATATGTGAACAGGACATCGGAATAGGAGAGGTGTAAAACCACTGATTTTTTTGGTTTTTTTTTTCAGAGAATAGCCGACGAAAAATGCATTATTTCGTCGGCCATTACAATGGCCGACGAATAATAAATTTTTCGTCGGCTATAGCAACAATGGCCGACGAATAATGAATTATTTCGTCGGCCATAAGTTTTTTAAAAATAATTATTTTACGAACAATGGCCGACGAAAATTAAGTATTTCGTCGGCCATAAGTTTTTTAAAAATAATTATTTTACGAACAATGGCCGACGAAAATTAAATATTTCGTCGGCCATAAGTTTTTTAAAAATAATTATTTTACGAACAATGGCCGACGAAAATTCATTATTTCGTCGGCCATAAGTTTTTTTAAAAATAAATATTTTATTTTTTACCGAAAACGACAAAAGAATAGCCGACGAATACTAGGTTTTATTTCGTCGGCTATGATTAAAACAAAAAACAAAAAATGAGCAGCTTCCATTTTCTATCACTGTCGACAAACCATTGCTTCATCCTTCAAATGCAAATGTGTCGTGAAATAATATATGACCGAAATATTGAAATACGTCTACGGTTGAAAAATGAGAAGATTCCGACAAAATCTGTGTGCCGAATGTTGCGGTTAGCTGTTTTTTACTTCCGTTTTCCTATGGGTAGCCTGACGGTCGGTAAATCTTTTGAGGAAAATTTTTATACGATTAGTTGCGTCTCATTGATCAGAAACTATTCTCTGTTGAAGATCAGGCCAAAAAACGTCATTTAGACGGGCCAATTTCCGTTTTAAAGCGTTTAGAGGTTTGACTCACCCGGTTGACCGTTCCGATCGAGCCTTTAACGTTGTCAGATGTAGTTGGATTTTTTTTCATACATGTATTTAATCTTAACGGTGATTATCTGACGGTTGGAATAGATTTTCCCAACTTTTAGATTCAAAATCGGAACATATGCACTAATGTTCCTTAACTTGTTTACTAAGTGTTTAAGTGAATGTATAGTTTCAAATAGTTACTATACGTAGACTCTTCAAATGCAAATGTGTTGTGAAATAAGATATGACCAAAATATTGAAATACGTCTACGGTTGAAAAATGAGAAGATTCCGACAAAATCTGTGTGCCGAATGTTGCGGTTAGCTGTTTTTTACTTCCGTTTTCCTATGGGTAGCCTGACGGTCGGTAAATATTTTGAGGAAAATTTTTATACGATTAGTTGCGTCTCATCGATCTGAAACTATTCTCTGTTGAAGATCAGGCCAAAAAACGTCATTTAGACGGGCCAATTTCCGTTTTAAAGCGTTTAGAGGTTTGACTCACCCGGTTGACCGTCCCGATCGAGCCTTTAACGTTGTCAGATGTAGTTGGATTTTTTTTCATACATGTATTTAATCTTAACGGTGATATCTGACGGTTGGAATAGATTTTCCAAACTTTTAGATTCAAAGTCGGAACATATGCACTAATGTTCCTTAACTTGTTTACTAAGTGTTTAAATGAATGTATAGTTTCAAATAGTTACTATACGTAGACTCTTCAAATGCAAATGTGTTGTGAAATAAGATATGACCGAAATATTGAAAAACGTCTACGGTTGAAAAATGAGCAGATTCCGACAAAATCTGTGTGCGAAATGTTGCGGTTAACTGTTTTTTACACCCGTTTTCCTATGGGTAGCATGCCGGTCGGTAAATATTATGAGGAAAATTTTTATACGATTAGTCGCGTCTCATCGATTTGAAACTATTCTCTGTTGAAGATAAGGCTAAAAAACGTCATTTAGACGGCCCAATTTTCGTTTTAATTTATAGGGTTTAGAGGTTTGACCTTGTAGTTTGACCAAAGGTTTAGCCGACGAATTCAAATATTTCGTCGGCTAAACTCTTGCCATCCGCTTAGTGTCCGCCGTTGGATGGCTCAGATCGAACGGCTGTGATTTTCCAAAGTATAGCCGACGAAATATTTAATTTCGTCGGCTAAACTCTAGTGATCCGCGCCTTTTCATTGTTCGCCGTTGGATGGGGGAGATCGGACGGTTGCTGAGCGCCTAAACTATGGCCGACGAAATCTTTTTAATTCGTCGGCTATACTTAAATATAGCCGACGAAATGTATCAACTCGTCGGCTATACTATCGGGTATAAATTTGTTGCAGCCGAACCCTAGCCTCCATTTGCTGCATTTTTCCAATCTTCCTCTTCGACGTGCAATCCGGCCCTCCTCCCTCTATCTCCTCCACGTCGGCAGCCCCGGCCCGACCTCCTCCCTCTTCCTCCTCCAATCCGGCCGGCAGCCCCGGCACCTCCTCCCTCGTCCTCCATTTTTTTCCGGCCGTCTCCCTCCTCCGTTTCCAGTGCCGACGAAAGGCCTGTCCCTCCTCCTCCCTCCTCCGGCCGGCCTCCTTCTCCTCTGCCCGAATCAAGCAATGTAAGGAAATTTTTTTATTTTTTTTTCATTTATGTTAATTAATTGTTAATTTAGTTATAATTGTTAATTTATGTTAATTTAGGTATTTATGTTAATTTAGGTATAATTTATGTATTTATGTTAATTTAGGTAAATTTTAGGTATTTATGTTAATTTATGTATAATTTAGGTATTTATGTTAATTTAGGTATAATTTTGGTATTTATGTTAATTTAGGTAAATTTTAGGTATTTATGTTAATTTATTTATAATTTAGGTATTTATGTTAATTTAGGTATAATTTAGGTATTTATGTTAATTTAGGTAAATTTTAGGTATTTATGTTAATTTAGGTAAATTTTAGGTATTTATGTTAATTTATGTATAATTTAGGTATTTATGTTAATTTAGGTATAATTTAGGTATTTATGTTAATTTAGGTAAATTTTAGGTATTTATGTTAATTTAGATAAATTTTAGGTATTTATGTTAATTTAGGTAATTGTTTCCAAATTTATTTTAATTATATAATTTATACGTATAAATTGGTTTTTTAATTATATAAATTGATAACTTAATTGTATAATTTAGCTTAATTATATATATAGCTTAATTATATTTAATTAGAATTTGTTATTTAATATAATATAATTTAATATGTTAGTATATAAATTGTTATATTAAAATATGTTAGTATTATTGGTTATTATATTAATTAGAATTTTTTATTTAATATAATATAATTTAATATCAATTAATGTATTAATGCCTCGGGCTTTAGATGGCTGATGCATTAAGAAACCTATTCGGAGGCAGTCGTGGCAGCAGATCTAGAGGTTCTAGAAATTCCGGCGGTTCCGCAGACTCCGAGAGGACCGCTAGCCAGCCTGAGAGGACCACTAGTCAGCCACGGAGGAGTGTAGATTCATCCCAGCCGCAGAGGACTGTGGATGCAGACCAGCCGCGACGGAGTGTGAGTGCTCGGCACCAGACCCTTCTCCAGGCGGGGCGGCCGTCGAGCACTTCACTTCCGCATGCCGGTCCCTCTGTGGCTCCGAGGTTTAGTCGGCAGCTGTTTCACGAGGAGATAGCTGCCGACGTTCCTCAGGTTCGTATGCCTGAGGTTCATCGGGAGCCGATGCCGAGTCCGACTCAGTCTGGTGCTGACTCGACTGAGGTTCCTACTCTCCCAAACCAGCTTTTCCTCCCGTACAACATTCCGGCGATACCGGAGGTCGACTATCAGGGTGTGCCCTTATGGCCGGATATGCCTCAGTACGTTAGTGCTGCGGAGGCATACCGGCAGCAGCCATTTGAGGACCCTGACCACCTTATTTCGGCGAGGAGAAAAGGGAAGTCGACAGACGAGTCATCCACTTCAGGTAACATTTGATTTTATTAATTAAATGTTTTATTAAAATTAACGCACTAATATTTAATTTTATTAACCAATCGTCGTTTTTGTGATAGGGACAGCCGCTAGCAGTTCACGGAGGAATACGAGAGGTGTCATCTGTTTTGACACGCTCAGGAGAACTGTTGAGCGCAGCGGCAGGATCCAGATCAACGATCCTCCTAATCAGGAGGTTCAGGGGAAGAAAAAACGCGACTACTCGGGTTGCGTGGGGTCAGTTATTAGGGACAGAGTCCCTATGTTGTGGACCCGGTGGGCTGATGTGCCCAAGAGATCAAGAGGGAGGTGAACATTGCCGCGGCGGTGAGTAATTTAAAAAATTTAATTTATTTATCGTAATATTTAATAATTTTCGGTATTATTACAATTGTAAAACTAATAAAATATTATTTTTCAGACATTCTTCGAGATTGCCGAACACAGGCGGGATTGGGCGGACAACCAGCAGACCTTGAGGTACGTTTGTTTTTATGATATTATAATTATCTTATAATTATTAATATTTTATGATATTAATAATATTTCTAATGCACTTTTGTTTTTTTCGTAGGTTCAAAGAGTGGAAGAACGAGCTGCGTTCCCACTATAACGAGTACGACCACCTTGGTCGTATGGGCACTCCCAGGGAGTTCGTGTTCCGGGAGTACGAGTGGCGTTGGTTGAAGACAGTAGACTTCAACAACCCAGTTATGCAGGTAAATACTAAACTTCAGTAAAAATGTTTATTTTGTTAATATTTTAATTATTAGTTTAATTATTTTATAATTATTACATTAATATTTTCTGATGCATTTTTCTAATATTTTATTATTTGTTTGAAGGAACGGTCTCGGATAAACTCTGCGAACCGCCGCCGGAACACAACCCCCCATCATGCTGGTTCACGGCCGTTTGCACAGTATCAGAAGGAGGCGCTCAGAGATCATCCTGATAGCAACCCGTACGTGGAGACGTTCAAGATCGCTTATCCACAAGCGACAGAACAGCTCGTAAGTCGTTCATTACAATTTTAAAATTTTAATTATTAATTTTACTTAATTATATATTTGTTATAATATTAATTTTTTTTTCCCGTCCACTTAGGAGAGGGTCAACCGGGCAGAAGAAGAGGTGCTCCAGCAAGTAGTTCGGGACACACAACCGAACATTTCAGAGGCAGATCTGGAAGAAGCCATGCGCCATGTCGACCGGTCCAGTGTCCAAACGGCAGCGAGGATCTTCGACGCAGCCTTCCCAAACCGGTCAAACAACTACTACTGCCGGGGTTTGGGAAGTGCTGGACTAGGGCTTCTGAAGACCACTAAGGGAGGTCAGAAGAAGGGAGGCGGGGAGAGCCAGCATATGAGGGGGGAAGTGCAGCGATTGGCCGCAGAATTGGCGACCTCGTCTCAGACAGTACAGGAGCTGCGCCGCAGCACACAGCAGTATCAGCAGGAGACGCGCCGCAGATCACAGCAGTATCAGTTGGATGTGGCCGGTTGGCATGCCGAATGCGAAAGAATTCGGCAACACAACTACGACGGCCAACAAAACTGGTGCTATGAGCTGTTCGCGGCACAACAACAAGGCCTTCCACCCCCGCCCCCGTTTCAGCGATTAGCGGAACCTCCAATGCCTCAACCTCCCGTGTTCGGTCAGCAGGATGACGAGCCTGATGGAGAGCAGGATGCTGGGGATGACCTGCTAGACTTTAGTAGTTTAGGTGATGATTAGGGTTTAGGGTTTATGTATATTAGAACGAATTTAATAAAAATGATATTTAGACGTGTTTCTTGTTGGTGTAAATGCATGGAATGTTTTTGTGATTTGCAGGTTGCTTGGAATGGTAATTTAGAAAATAATTTAATTTTTTTTTCCCAAATGTAAGAAAAGCCGAAGATTTTGGCATTATTTCGTCGGCTATAATAACTATAGCTGACGAATTTTACCAATTTTCGTCGGCTATACAACTTATAGCCGACGAAAATTACATTATTTCGTCGGCTATAACTAATTAATGCCTATTAAATATTAATATATTTTGAGAAAATAGCCGACGAAAATTATGTATTTTGTCGGCTATTGTTAACAACATATAGCCGACGAACATTTATTAATTCGTAGGCTATATGTTGTTAACAATAGCCGACGAAATACATAATTTTCGTCGGCTATACTTAATGAATTTCGTCGGCCATACTCGAAAATACCCGACGAAGTTCGTCGGCAATTTGTCCCAGGTTTGGCCGACGAAAAATATTTTCGTCGGTACAGTTGTCGGCCATACTCTACTATAGCCGACGAATTCTTTTTTTTCGTCGGCCATTAGTATAGCCGACGGGGTTGTTCCGACGACGTATAGCCGACGAAAATTTCGTCGGCAGATGGTATAGCCGACGAAATATAACCATAGCTGACGAAATTTTTTTCGTCGGCTATTCATCCGCATCTGGTAGTGACGGTCAACCAGGTGAGTCAAACCTCTAAACGCTTAGAAATGGTAATTGGACTGTCTAAATGACGTTTTTTTGCCTGACCTTCAACAGATAATAGTTTCAAATCGATGAGATGCAACTAATCGTATAAAAATTTTCCTCAAAATATTTACCGAAGGTAACGCTACCATTAGGGAAACGAAGGAATAAAACCTTCGACCGCATCTTTCGACACTCAGATTTTATCGGAATCTTGTCATTTTTCAACCGTAGACGTATTTCATTATTTCGGTCATATATTATTTCACAATATTTTTTCATTTGAAGGATGAAGCAATGGTTTATCGTTAGTGATAGAAAATGGAATATGGTCATTTTTTGTTTTTTTATTTTTTAAATCATAGCCGACGAGAGATTCGTACTTGTCGGCTATTCTTTTGTCGTTTTCTGTCTAAAATAAAATATGTATTTTTCAATATAGCTATTGCCGACGAAATAATGAATTTTTCGTCGGCTATTATGAGTATAGCCGACGAAATAACAAATTCTCGCCGGCTATTATATGAAAAAAAAAAACAGTTGGCAAGGAAGTTCAAGCAAAGTTCAGTTGGCAGTGCTGTTTATCTGCACCGAAAACTGTACTCTGTCTCGAAGGACTGGAAACCCTCTAACTCAAATGAAAAAATGAATGAGTTGGTCGAGACGATAGACTTGAATGAAGGAATCAAGGCAAAATTCTTTATGAATATGCTTAGGTTATGTGAGTCATCTGGTGAGAAATTATTGGTTTTCAGTAAGTACCTCCCACCTTTGAAATTTTTAGAGAGTAGGGAAAGTCGTCACAAAGCAGCTGTTATCTTTAACAGTTTAGTCGTAAACATATCTTGGTACATGCAGGTTTTTCTTAGTTTTTTTTAAGAATCGGAGTTGTCTTTAGAACTTAGTGGATTACAAATGAAAGGATTACATCATCTAATGTAAGAGAGGACGGATTTCAACAATACCCACAGATTTTTCACTCTTTCTCCCGTTTTTTTTTCTCGTTTTTTTTAAATGAGCAGCTGCTGTCTATATCTGAAAATATATAGACTTATAGCCGACGAAAATGACAATTTCGTTGGCCAAAATTTCAAAAGTTTTCGTCAGCTAATGTTTCAGAGAAAGGCCGACGAAAATCCAAATCGTCGACTGAAATCTGAATATAGCCGACGATTTTTGTTTATACCAACGAAAAAAAAGGATGGTCGGCTATTCCAAAACTATGGCCGACGATTTTGTTTTTCTACCGACGAAAAATAAAATCGTCGACTATTCTATGGAATTACCGACGAAAATTTTTAGTCGTCGGCCGTTTTTTTTTATTTCGTCGGGAAAACTTTTTTTCTGGTAGTGTGTTGCCAACACCGTGCCTAGGCGCCTCACCCATGGCTCGGCCTCGGTACAGACGCCGGCAACCTCTCGACTCCAAGGAGTGGACCGGCTGACCCATTCTTCTCATGCCTTCGTGGCGATGTGCAATGCCCATCGCTCGTTTTGCACAGCTTTTTCACTAGCAAAACTACAAGCAAGACCATCTTTTGCTATTGACAAGAAACAGAATGTTCCATTCTTACAACTAATCCAAGGTGATATTTGTGGACCTATAACACCAGAATGCGGACCATTTCGATACTTTATGGTTCTGGTTGATGACTCGACGCGTTGGTCACACGTCGCATCATTGTCCAAGAGAAATGCTGCATTTTAAGTCATATTATATTATAAAGCTTCGGGCTCACCACCCCAACAATCTGATTAAGTCAATCAGACTGGATAATGCTGGCAAGTTTACGTCTAAATGTTTCGACGAATATTGCATGTTAGTTGGGATTGAAGTTGAACATCCGGTGCCCCACATTCATTCTCAGAACAGTCTTGCAGAAGCTGCCATAAAGAGATTTTAGCTTGTTGCTCGGTCCCTTGTCATGGCCACTAACTTACCGGTTTCGGCATGGGGTATGCAATACTACATGCAGCTATGCTTATTCGTCTACGACCCACATATAGCCAACCATTCAGTGCGTACCAGCTGGTAACTGGTTACGAGCCTGACATTTCGCATCTGCGCACATTTGGTTGTGCCGTATATGTGCCAATAACGCCTTCACTGCATACCAAGATGGGTCCTCAACGAAGATTAGCTATTTACGTTGAATATGAAGCACCAACGATTGTCCGCTACATAGAGCCTACAACAAGTGATCTGTTTACTGCAAGATTTGCAAATTGTCACTTTGATGAGACATCCTTCCCGCCGTGAGAACGCATCTGTCCTAAAGGAACTTCAGGAATTGACGTGGTTCTCTCCCACTATGTCTCATTATGATCCATGCACACCTCAGTGTGAGACGGAAGTGCAACGCATATTGGAATTACAAAAGGTTGCGGATTCGATGCCCGACTCCTTTACCGATATCGCGAAAGTGACAAGATCATCCATACTTGCTGCGAATGTACCTGCTAGGCTCAACGTCCCTCGACATGGACGACCACCACGCGCCGCCGGTCTCGAGACCCGTGCCCTGGGTGCCGTCGGCAACCTAGGCTCGGCCTCCTCAAGTGGAGAGCCGGCGTCGACTTCGGATCCCCCGAGGAAGAGGGGGAGACCATACGGTGTCAAGGACACTGTACCTAGGAAGAGGACATGTGTTCCGGCATAAAGCGATCCACTCATCATAGATATTGTGACGCAGTCACACGAGATTGTCTCCGACTATACCTATGTCCAAGAATCAACTATGAATTCCCTGGGAGACGCCTCAGACTCACCGTTGATGTTGGAGAACAAGGAAATCTCACTAAACTTCTTATGCATGCACAATCTTATGGAAATGTCTTCCATGTATAGCGATGATGCATTCACCTACACCGTTTCTCAAGAGATCATTGACGACGACGAAATGGAACCTCGCTCTGTTGGTGAGTGCCAACGAAGGGCGGATTGGCCGAAGTGGAAAGAAGCAATCCAGGCTGAACTAGACTCTCTAAAGAAAAGACAAGTATTCGGACCTGTTGTGCCTACACCGCCGAAAGTGAAGCCTGTTGGACATAAATGGGTCTTTGTCAGAAAGCGCAATGAGAATGGCGAAGTCCAGTGATACAAAGCTCGACTCGTGGGGCAAGGTTTTTCTCAACGCCCGAGAATTGATTATGAGGAGACGTATTCTCCGGTCATGGACATTATTACCTTCCGTTATCTAATCAGTTTGGTAGTCTCAGAGAGACTCAGTATGCAGCTTATGGATGTTGTTACAGCGTATCTTTATGGGGATCTAGATACCGACATGTATATGAAAGTACCTGATGGATTTTCGTTACCCAAATCAAGTTAGCAGAAACCACGAAGTGCTTTTGCTATCAAGCTCAAACGTTCTCTATATGGACTTAAGCAGTCCGTAAGAATGTGGTATAATCGCTTGAGTGACTACTTAGTTGGGAATGAATACAAGAATGATGAGTTATGCCCTTGTGTGTTCATAAAGAGAACAAGTTCAGGATTTGCCATAGTCGCCGTCTACGTTGATGATATGAACATCATCGAAACTCTAAATGAGATAAACGAGACCGCAAGCTACTTGAAATCTAAATTCGAGATGAAAGATCTGGGAAGGACTCGGTTTTGCCTAGGCCTAAAACTAGAGCACCGAAGTGGAGGAATCTTTATACACCAATCTGCATATGTCCGAAAGATGCTCATGCGATTTAACATGGACAAAGTTATGCATCCTACAGGCACTCCCATGGTCGTTAGAAGTCTGGATATCAACAAAGATCCGTTTCGTTCGAAAGAAGATGACGAAGAGGTCTTGGGAGCTGAATATTTGTACCTTAGTGCTATTGGAGCCTTGCTATACTTAGCTCAGTGCACTAGGCCTGACACTGCATTCTTGGTGAACTTGTTAGCTAAATTTAACTCTGCGCCAACACAACATCATTGGACTGGAATCAAGACTATCTTTCGATAGCTTGTTCTATCGATACACTTATCAGGATTCGATCATTGGCCGAACCCTTGTACTCCACCACAGCAACCGAGGCTCGGATCACCTTAGGTCAGCTGTCAAGACTGGCCCCGATTCGGCTGCCTGCCGCACCGCTGCCGGCGAGTCTTCTCGCCGCAATGCCGTCACTGCCGACACAGCTTCTGATCACAAGGATGTCAAAGCGTGGTCACGATATGGCTTCGATAATACCCCCTCTTACCAAGATACACCAAGTGACGTGATGGTAGGATTCGCTGATGCTGGATATTTGTCTGATCCACACAAATGACGTTCCCAAACTGGTTATGTTTTTACCATGGGGAATACGGCGATTTCTTAGAGATTAACTAAGCAAACCCTTGTTACTACTTCCTCGAACCATGCTAAGATCATTGCACTACATGAAGCAGTCAAAGAATGTGTTTGGCTGCGCTCAGTTATATCTCACATTCAAGAGTCTAGTGGACTTGAGTCTACTACGATGTGACCAACTTGCATATACGAAGATAATGCAGCTTGCATTGAGCAAATGAAGTTGGGTTACATCAAGGGTGACAATACTAAGCACATTTCGCCTAAGTTCTTCTACAATCAGTAGCAGCAAGAGACTTTGAATATCCAAGTGAAGCAAGTCAGCTCTGAAGATAATGTTGCTGATCTCTTCACTAAGTCTCTATCCAAATCTACATTTGTGAAGCACATTGGTATGTGTCACTTATCCGAACTCAAAGACTGATTTATTCATCAGGGGGAGTTCTCATGTAGATTTCAGGGGGAGTCTACTTACGCATGTCTTACGCACTTGTAGTTAGTGCGTTGTGCTATTTTTCCTTCGACCATGCTTTTATTTTTGCCCAAGAGGTTTTTGTTTGTTGGCAAGGTTTTAGTGAGGCAACACCTTATGCATCATTAGGTACGCGACACAAGGGGGAGTGTTTAAAGAAGGTTAATTCCGTAACTTCCGTAATATGTCTTAACCTAATTAGACTAGATATCTAGAATCTTTAGTAGATAGGGAATCTCATATTTACAGGGATACTTGTTGTAATGCTTATATAAAGGTCTTCTTATCAATCAATAAGATTACGCTTTGCTTATCCTTTGTTTATCCTACAACAAAAGTAACATACTAATCATAGTAACCTTGTATAGTCAAATAATAGAGTATTTCATGATTTTTAGTCAAGGGTATTTTAGGTAGAGTGGGTTGTGTATTTAGTAGAAATATGAGATTCATAATTTGAATGGGTGGTGCATTGAGTATGTACGTGTATTAAGTAGTTTGGAGAGTGTATTTAAAACTTCTCAGAAAAAAATGGTTTGAATGTGTATTTGTAGATTTTTTTTTTTAAAGGATTGAGAATTGGAGAGAGAAACATAAATTTTTTTTACGATATTGATATACGAAATAATGTATTTCTTAAAAAGGCTTAATAACTTGCCTTTAATTTCAACCGTCTATTATTGCTGAATTTAATGGACAATTTTTGTTTGAACTATAAATTGGGATGCCACGAATCCACCTCAAATTATAAACATTATGCATAGTATGTGTCCGCACATAGTTCAAAGGAATAGAAATTAAAAAAATTGTGTAATATTGGGATTACAGGTACAGACTAAGTTATTGAGCTAGCTAGGATGTGATTCATGATCTATTAATTGGCTTTATGTAAGAAAATGTAAGGATGTAGTTGATAATCGATCGACTTGTTTAGAGTCACTTTGTGTTGTCTCATTTGCTTCGTTGCTCTTGGATGCAACGTCACTTTGTGTTGTCTCATTTGCTTCGTCGCTCCTGGAGGACACTAGATGGAAGACGATTAATGAGATGGGCAGAGGCTATGACAGCATCACCCTAAAGATGTTTAAGACAATGGACACTAAAGAGAAGACAACGAGCCATATCAAGTAAATGACGATTTTTCCTTTCGGATACCCCATTTTGCTCAGGTGTGTGAGGACACGTTGTTTGATGAACAATCCCATGTGTTTTTAAAAACTCGTGAAAGGCACAATTTACATATTCCCCCCTCATTATCAGAACGTGTTTGGACATTGGAATAGAAGGCTTGAAAAGCCGAAAATACCTCATCCTTGGTTTTAAGAAGAACAATCCAAGTAAGACGTGTGCAAACATCAGAATGAATTAATTATGAAGGAACGACACTTTTATTAGAAATACTAGGGGAATAAGTAGTTCGATGACTCTTGCCCAAAACACATGTTCACAACGTAAGACTGGCTCATCCACACCAATAAAAAAAGTAGGCATGGATTTTTTCATAATACTAAAAGATGGATGCCCTAAGCGACGATGCCATAACCAAACTTCACTTAGCTTGTCAGAAGTGGAGATCAAAGCGGTCTGAGACTGTGCTCCTGGTTTCTCCCCTGCGTACGTCTAATTTAGATGAAACAACCGGCCCCTCAGATACCTCCGACCTAGTAACTCCCCAGTGAGAAGATCCTGAAATATAACATACATGGGAAAAAATGTCACAGAGCATTTGTCCTCAATATTCAACTGTGGGACAGATATCAAATGATGAGATAAAGCAGGTACATATAGCACATTTTGGAGTTCTATTGTGGGAGTAATACGAACTGACCCCTTTCCTAACACAGGGAAGGCCTCACCATTGGCATTAGTAACATAGGGTACTGGTGGATAGGACAATTCAGTAAAATAAGATTTGTCATAAGTCATGTGATCTGAGGCACCAGAATCAATAATCCATGTATCAGACCCAACAAAGGTAGAAATATTTAAAGCCATACCTATCTTACCACGACCAGCTATGGATGCTGTGGGTGCTGCTCCTCCTGCTGTATGATGATCATGTCCGACCACACCATAGATATCTGGTTCTTAGACCAATTGGATAGCTGCTTTCGCCTTAGGACGATAAGTAGACCTCTTAGACCTGAGGTGCAGATACAACTTCCAACAAGTCTCCTGAGCATGGCCAGTATCATTGCAATAAGAGCAAGGAGGACGAGGTTGATTCCCAAAGCCTGGTGGTGGTCCTTGCTTATGAAGTGGAACTGAATTTGATTGCTGAAAGAGTGGTGTTGGAGACCGCGTCTAAACAGTAAGGCTAGAAACTTCAACTTGTGCTTGATTAAGACTTTCCTGCTGGGACTCATCCTTACGGATATATGTGAAAGCGGTAGTCATGCTCGGAGGTTCTGTCATTCTGAACAACTCGCCTTCGGCGCTGTTATGCTTTGCATCAAGCTCTCTCAGGAAATGGTGAACACGCTCAAGTTCCTTCTCCTTCTGGTACCAAACAATATCCGCCTGGTTCTTGATCTTGCAAGGACACTTCATATCAATCTCAGCTCAAATATTCTTCAGCTTGGTGAAATACTGCGCCACTGGCTGCCCATTCTGTTGTATTGTTGAAGCTGTGCACATTAACTCATGAACTTGTATGAAATCAGACTCATTAGTGTATAGGTCTTCCAACATCTTCCATATTGCATGTGCAGTATCACATTGCTCCACAAGGTCTACTATATCCTCATTCATGAATTTGTACAAGACTGACAGTACAAGACCATCATCATCTTCCCACTTAGTGTAGGCATCAACATTATCTTCACTAGGGACCTCAATTGTCCCAGTTACATGCCCCATCTTGTGCATTCCTCGGAGATGAGCTGTCATGATTTTCTTCTATTTACGGAAGTTGGTTCCATTACGTTTAGCTCCCCCAAAGGAACTAATTTCAGAATTCTTGACAAATACTTCAAACTTCTGAACATTGTTGACTTGAGAACTTTTTTCTTTTCCAGAACCCATTGTAAAACAAATGGGTATCAGTAGTTATGCAGCGGAAATAATAATAATAAAAAAAAGATAATTCAAACCGGTCAGGACTGAAGCAGGAATCAGGTCGGGTCGGGCCAACAGGAATTGGGTCGGGTCAACAGGAACCGGGTCGGGTAAAAAATCCGGATCTTCTGGATTTTTTCTAGGGTTTTGGAGGAGGATTCGACGCCGGAGCTGCGATTCGATCTTCTGGACGATCTCCTGGGAGGATGACGCACGTCGAGGAGTGGTGACGCCGGAGAGGGGTGAGGGCGCGGGTGAGGATGCGGGTGAGGACGCACCGGATCTGAGGACTAAACGCCGAAGAGCCTCGACGCCGAAGAGGTGAGCTGAGGACGACGAGCAGATTCGAAGACACGAACTCCTCTGGAGCGAGAGAGGCACGAATCCTTCTGGGTTCTTCTGAGGTTCCGAAACCGATGGAGACAATGGACCCGTGAAAGAAAAAACAAGCACAATGGCTGTGAGTTTGACAAGGAGCCTACGCTAGACGATCTGATAATATTGAGACAATAAACCCTAACAATGGGGTTTAGTTGAAAATAAAAACAAAGAGACAAAATCCTCTCGGATCTTTGCTCTGATACCAAGACAAATATAATTGGATGAATGATTTTCTGATATATTATTCATCTCACATTGGAGGCTATATAAAGAGGATGCAAGATGTACTACAACCCTACGTACTATGTACTACGTTGTACTACCATATACAGAACAGAAAAGTACTAATTACACAATCCTCATGACTCACGCTAACAGTTGGGAAAAGGAAGTTGGAAGAAGCAGCGACGGGTGTAAGGTCTACGGGTTGTAGTTGTGGTTAAGTTAGACATGCATTGATTAATTAACCAGACTGTAATTACATATATTCATTGAGCATGAAGTACTTTGAATATTCGTCAATTCTTCCATTCGAATGCGCTATTATACAGGACTTGAGAGACGAGCCATTTAGGTCTCCTTAGTATCATTTTCATCATCAAAGTTTTGGTCTCCACTGTATTTTTAAGGAACAACTAGTCTGAGTTTATATTTCCGAACTTCCTAAATGTCTCAAAGTTTTGTTTAACACCGTTTTGAGCAATGTTCTGAAATGGTTAACTCTAGGCATGCATGCATGCAACACCTCAATAAGAACACGAATCCACACTCTACCGTGATCGTGTCTTCCATTCAAGGCCATGTTATAATTTTCCAGTCTATTTTCTACGAGCATAAACTCTATTGGTAGACATGCGCTGAATCTGTAACTGTTGTGTCCCCTCATTTGGCATCAACCTCAATTGAATGTGTCATAACTGACTCAGGAGGAAACGATGACTCTGATGAAGAACACTGAAAACAAACAAGTGATATATACAAGATCGAGAAGAGAGGTTATGGCTGAAAGCAACGGACATCCCCATTTCCTGGTCTTCGTGTATGACCCGAAAGTTTAACGGTTGACTGTATGTGAGAGACAAACAAGAGCAATAAAAACACAAGCACATATCATCACACGTATAAATTTTGCATGCAGAAATATGATAAATTACTTAACAATTTTATCCCAAAATTGAAACAAACTCAGCTTCTAGTCAATACTATATTGTAGAGAAATATTAACATCAAATTAAGGTTACGTCTCGATCTCTTCAAAAATTAATAGCACGAACGCTTAAGGCATGAAGTCCAAGTGTTTGGCCAAAGAACAACCTCAAAACGCTCTATTTTTTACCAAATAATTCAAAATTTCCAAGTGTCTACGGCTACTTCATTTCCATTTTTGGTCGAAGAATTTAAATATTATTAGTGAATCATAATTAATTTGCGTTATTCTATTCCTTTCCAAAAACAAAAATGTGATATGCTTCCTTTTTTTGGTGTCCTTGATAAAGAAGGTGCAGAGTAGCTATATAGATTTATCAAGAATACTCTGGCATTCCTACCGTTTTTTTCTTCTGCATTTCACAAAACACTCAGACAGGTTCTCACTGAAAAAAAACATTTGCTCTTTTTTTTTCGTCTGAGTCCAAAAACACAGAGTTCTCTATAAAAGAAGAAAACAACGTTCCCTTTTTAACCCTCTCCCTGTCCCTCTCCCTCGCCACCCCTCTCTTTCTCTTCTTTCTCATCTTCAAAATACTGAAGAAACTGAACTATGATTAAGGGAAAGGACGTTTACGAGGTGCTTGCCAGCATTGTTCCGCTTTATGTGGCCATGATCTTGGCCTTTGCCTCGGTCCGGTGGTGGAAGATCTTCACCCCAGAACAGTGCTCCGGCATCAACCGCTTCGTGGCGGTTTTTGCCGTTCCTTTGCTTTCCTTTCACTTCATTGCTTCCAATGATCCCTACGCCATGAACTACCTGTTCATCGCCGCGGACTCGCTGCAGAAAGTGGTGATTCTGGTGGTTCTGTTCCTCTGGCAGGCCTTCTCCAAGCGCGGCAACCTCGAGTGGATGATTACGCTCTTCTCCCTCTCCACTCTCCCCAACACTCTCGTCATGGGGATTCCTCTCTTGAAGGCCATGTACGGCGACTCTTCGGCTACTCTAATGGTGCAAATCGTGGTGCTCCAAAGCATCATCTGGTACACTCTCATGCTAATCATGTTCGAGTACAGAGGAGCCAAACTCTTGATCGCAGAGCAGTTTCCGGAAACAGCAGGGTCCATCACCTCGTTTAAGGTGGACTCCGACGTCGTTTCGCTCAACGGACGAGAGCCGTTGCAGACCGATGCCGAGATTGGAGAGGATGGAAAGTTACACGTGGTGGTGAGAAGATCATCCGTGTCATCGTTTAGGTCCCACGGGTGGAACTCCTTGAACTCCGGTATTACTCCTCGGGCATCGAACCTCACCGGCGTTGAAATTTACTCGGTTCAGTCCTCTCGTGAACCGACACCGAGGGCGTCAAGTTTCAACCAGGCTGACTTCTTCACCATGATCAATGCCAGCATGGCACCGAGCCCTAAACACGGCTACACCGACAGCTTCCAAGGCGTAACCCCGAGGACTTCGAATTATGATGAGGATATGATGAAGATGAGCAACAAAAAGAGAGGGGCCAGGAGCATGGGCGGTGAGCCATTCAACTCCGGAACAGTATCTCCGTACCCGCCTCCAAATCCCATATTTTTGGGGTCTACAACTGGCGGACAAAAGAAGAAGGATAGCCGAGGCTCCGTTGCGGGTAGTGGTAGTGGTGGTGCAGTGGCTAATAAGGAGCTTCATATGTTTGTTTGGAGTTCGAGTGCTTCGCCTGGTTCCGAGGGAAATCTGAAAAACGCAGTTAATCGAGCAGCTGCCTCTACTGATTTTGAGGGCAGTGATCATTCCAAGGCTTCTCAACATGATCATCCAATTTCTGGTTCAAAAGGTGAGCAAATAATGTTCCTTGACTGTGAACACCCCCATACCATACTTGTTATTTGGTAAATTGCTGGCAAAATTTTAGCATCAACATGCAATTTTGACAAAACAAATAATCAATTTTCTTGGGATGGTTAGTACCTTTCTTTACATAATTCAATAGCCGAACTTAATCAATTTTTTTCCCTTGGTTATTGCATAACTATACTTGGTGCTTTTGTTTAAATGATAAATATATATGCAAAATCATTATTACACTATGATTAATGTGCAGGCATACATCAATTGACTCGGAATATGAGTACTAGAAGCAAATTGAGTGGAGATGAGGTGCTTGAAATAGAAGAAGGAGCAATGTTTCCGGCAAGTGCAGCTTCATATAGCAGCGCCCAGAAGAAGATGGACACTGAAGACGGAGGTGTGGCAAAGAAGCAACAAATGCCTCCTGTAAGTGTCATGACTAGGCTTATATTTATCATGGTTTGGAGAAAGCTAATTAGAAACCCCAACACCTACGCCAGTGTCCTTGGTCTCGCTTGGTCGCTCTTATCGTACAAGTACATCTCTCTCTCTCTCTCTCTCTCTCTCTCTCCCCCCCCACCCCCCCCCCCCCCTAGTTTCAATCCACGCCTTTCACTTGTGTCTTTCACACAAGTCTTTCTTACTTGCGTGAAAGGCATGATATATAGTGATAGTAAATATGATACCAAATATGAAAATAAATTCCACATCAACAACTCAAGCTGATTAATATTTTCAATTTCCAGGTTGCACATCAAAATGCCCACAATTGTAAGTGGATCCATATCAATATTATCTAACACTGGCTTGGGAATGGCTATGTTCAGTCTAGGTACGCATTTTTTATTGACGAAATGACCACCTAAATGCAGTTAAATATGAAATCAAAATTTTTCGTCCATACATAATTTATTATTATTATTATTTTTTTTTTTTCCTGGTTTCAGGTTTATTCATGGCTTTACAACCAAAGACCATAGCTTGTGGAAAATCAGTAGCAACATTTGCAATGGGTGTTAGGTTCTTGATAGGCCCGGCGGTGATTGCTGGATGCGCCATAGCCGTTGGTCTTCGTGGGGTTCTTTTGCATGTTTCAATACTTCAGGTTAACCAATTCCAATCTTCAAACTATTTCACAGCAAAAATCATAATTTGCTAATTGAAGTTTATTATGTTTCCCTCATTTACTAAAATTAATTATCTATATATGTTTGGCAGGCCGCTCTACCTCAAGGGATTGTTCCTTTTGTATTTGCCAAAGAATACAATGTGCACCCAACAATACTTAGCACTGCGTAAGTATTTACATTTGTGGTGAAAAGTGAAAACCCCAAAAAATTATTCATGAATGAAGGTAAATAGTACTGAAAAAACTCTAATATGTATTCTGATGTTGCAACAACTGCAGGGTCATTTTTGGAATGTTGGTTGCCTTGCCAGTAACTATAATCTACTATATTCTTCTCGAACTGTAACTTCTGAGCAAAATTGAGGAGGAAAGAAAGATGTAATAATTGTATATCGGAGTCAGGATTAGGTGGATGAGTGAATGATGAAATGTCTTGAAAATAGAACTGTATGAAAGCATCATGTATAAGAGATCTAAATTCTCTTGGTCGTCTGCGGTTAATTGATTGCCACTTAAAATTAGAATCCGAGCTCGGTGTGGCACCAGAATAAGATCCTTCAACGATGTAATCATGTCAATGAACTCAAGTAATAAAATGCTACAGCTATGTTAGAACTAACCCTAGCTAGTTAGATTACTAGTTTGTCTTTCAAGTGATATTGAAAAGGATAGTTTCTTTCTTTGTTTAAGCCATTCAAGGTTAACTCAATTTTTTTTTTTTTTTGAATCAGTTGACAAAAATATATTGCCCAGTAAACAGTAAAAGAAATAAAATCCCTAATAGGGGCGACAATAAGAATTACTCCCTATGACAATTAAGAACCTAGATGCACTTAGAAATTCAACCATCAAAAGTACATCCACCTTCTTAAGATCGTTTATAGCACATTTATTTTCGCAAACTCTAATCACTCATGAAGAAACTGGAATAAAGGGTAAAAACTCATGAGTTGAGTCTGCCCTTGATTCAAAATTATATATGACTATGGGTCATAAAGACCCAATCCATCCACACCCACACAACTGTGGTAGTCCAAAACCAAGTAAGTCCAACACCCAACAGAAAAAAACCATGCCAAGAATTTATGGACCCCATCAGCTGCAAGTCCAATAGACCCAAGCCCAGACCCATTCAAAGTCAATGTCAGCCCTAGCAAAGAGACTGACTGCTCCCAAAATGCAACAACCGCCAACGCGCCTACTGCTGCCGCCATCACACCAACCACCGCCGGCAACAACCAAAGTTTTACCCTCGTTGCTAACAATATCAAACACATTTGTCCAAATCAAGATGGTGTCGAGAATACCATCGCCTGACATCAAATCAAGGCTTAAATCATTGCCCCAAATCCAGCCAGGTCGCCAAGTTGTTGAATCCGACCTGCCGCAATCGGCGAGATCAGGTTTTCCAAGGTCGTCTTCTACTGTACAAGATCTCGACCGGCGATCGGCCAAACTAAACCACCAAAACTCCAACCCAAAGCCAAATCTATTGGATTACACCGGGTACCCGGACAAGAGATCCGAAAGTTTGCAACACAGACTCTCTCCGTCTCGCCACTGCAACCATCGATCCACCAAACACCATCAACACTAGAGAGAAAAATCCGGATTGTGTTTCTTATAGTGTTGCTCAACGAAAAAAGCCACCGGCATCAATGCCAGAAGAGTAAGAAATCCAAATCCCAGCAAGTTTCCAAACCTGCCACCACCCCGCGTCGTCGGCACATCAAGCCAACCGTCGCCGCTTCGAAGACCAAGAGGAAAGAAGGAGAAATCACCACCCTTCCCAGACCAGATTGCAGAGCTACCTAGTGACCGAGAGTTTTGATTGTCGGAGGACAGAATTTTTTGAGATTCGCCGCCGTCAAACGGCTGCGTCCCTAGGGTTTTCTCTAGAGAGAGAGAACATTTTTTTCTCTGAGTTCAACTAATACATAGACTTTTTAGTTGATGCTCTTGAGGGAGAAAGTGCATAATATGTTCTAATGACTCATGAATAAGGTTAACTCAAATTCAACAAGCCTTTAAAGAATCATTATTAACCCTATAATATTACCATTTCTCTATAGAAGAGAACACAAAAATTACAATCTTGTCGTTGCCGACCTCACCAAGTTGAGGAGAAATTTTAACTCTAGAATATATACATGATCAATACATGCGATTGTATCAGCGACTGAAATGGTTAAGAAGAAATCTCAATTTCTGACCCAGGTACCCAACCGCTCATAAAACCTGCTTGGCAAGGATTTTGTTTATCTTTTGTTTGAGGGTATTATGGAAACAGAATTATTCAAAAATTATGCGAGGACTAAATACCTTTTTTGGAGGTATGATATGAATACAACCTCTCATATATTTCTTGAAGAAATTAATAATAAAAAGAGTGATGACTGCCCAGAAATACTATCTTTCTCAACATTGATTTTTTTTTTTTCAGTTGATTAAATTATCTGGGACATCTCGCTTACTTTATAATGTTTAAACTGCAAAAATGGTAAATGGCCGGGGACAGGATCCTTGCTGCTACCGCGGATCACTGTAAATTGCTCAGAACATGTGCCTCAACTACTATGGCGCTTACCAAGCCTCATCTCTTCTTCAACACACTTACACACCCAAACCCCTCAAGAATCCAACACATCCATTCACATTTAACCTAAAATCTAATCCTCCTTGTCAATAATAAACGTTTCTACTTAACTTAGAATTAAGAGTTTGAATTAACAACAGTTGCAGCTAGCTAGCACAGATTTAGAGTACACAAACTTGTTGCATGTAAAACTATTCCCGTTTATTGCTTGTGGGTCAGAATTTTCTGCTACTCCCACCGTTTTTTTTTTTTTTTTTTTCAGCATTTCACAGACACTCGACAGGTTGTCACTAAAAAAATCATTTGCTCTTTGTTTGTTGTCGAGCTGCTTAAGCTCCAAAAACACAGAGAGTTCTCTATAAGAGAAGACAAACAACCCTTTTACTCATCCTCTCCACCTCTCTCTCTCTCTCTCTCTCTCTCTCTCTCTCTCTCTCTCTTTCACATCTTCAGAATACTGAAAAATCTGAACCATGATCACCGGAAAGGACATTTACGAGGTCCTTGCTGCCATTGTACCGCTTTACGTAGCCATGATCTTGGCCTACGGCTCGGTCCGGTGGTGGAAAATCTTCACTCCGGATCAGTGCTCCGGCATCAATCGCTTCGTTGCGGTTTTTGCCGTTCCTTTGCTTTCCTTTCACTTCATTTCTTCCAACGATCCCTATGCCATGGACTACCAGTTCATCGCCGCAGACTCGCTTCAGAAGGTGGTGATTCTGGTGGCTCTATTCCTCTGGCAGACCTTCTCCAAGCGCGGCAACCTCGAGTGGATGATCACGCTCTTCTCTCTCTCTACTCTCCCCAACACTCTTGTTATGGGGATTCCTCTCTTGAAGGCCATGTATGGCGACTTTTCGGGCGGTCTCATGGTTCAAATCGTGGTGCTGCAAAGTGTCATCTGGTACACTCTCATGCTCTTCATGTTCGAGTACAGAGGAGCCAGACTCTTGATCTCAGAGCAGTTCCCGGAAACCGCAGGGTCCATCACCTCGTTTCGGGTGGACTCCGACGTAGTTTCGCTCAACGGACGAGAGCCTTTGCAGACTGATGCCGAGATTGGAGAGGATGGAAAGTTACACGTGGTGGTGAAAAGATCTGTGGCGTCGTCGATGGTTTCATCGTTCAAGTCGCACGGGCTGAACTCATTGAACTCCGCCATGACTCCTCGGGCTTCAAACCTCACCGGCGTTGAGATTTACTCGGTTCAGTCGTCTCGAGAACCAACGCCGAGGGCGTCCAGCTTCAACCAGACTGATTTCTACGCCATGTTTAATGCAAGCAAGGCGCCGAGCCCTAAACACGGTTACACCAACAGCTTCCAAGGCGGGTTTGGCGATGTTTACTCGGTTCAGTCGTCGAAAGGCGTGACCCCGAGGACTTCGAATTTTGATGAGGAGATGATGAAGGTAAGCAACAAGAAGAGAGGGGGGAGGAGCATGAGCGGTGAGCTGTTCAATAATGGTGGGATGACATCTTCGTACCCGCCACCGAATCCCATGTTCTCGGGGTCTACGAGTGGCGGACTGAAGAAGAAGGACAGCGGCGGCACCGTTGCCAGTTCTGGTGGTGGTAGTGGTGGTGCAGTGCCTAATAAGGAGCTTCATATGTTTGTTTGGAGCTCGACTGCTTCGCCGGTTTCCGAGGGGAATATGAAACATGCAGTTAACCGAGCTGCCTCTACTGATTTTGGGGGCATTGATCCTAAGTCTGCTCAACATGATCATCCCATTGCTGGTTCAAAAGGTGAGCAAATAACGTTCCTTGTGATCTGGCTAATCCACCTCAAAACCATATGTTGTTTTTAAGAAAATTGCTAGGAAAGTTCTGACATCAACAAGTTCAAGTTTAAATCAACTATCTAGAAACAGATTTCAGTTTCACAAGACAAAAGAAAACAAAAATCAATTTTCGGAATCGATCTGTTTGGCTATGCTTTTTTAAAACATACTGCATTAATAATTCCAAATTCCTAAGTCAATCAAATTGGTTCGACAGATAATGTTGTCACAGTTTTTATTCTTATTTTTTTATAAATCCTAAATCAGTATTGGAATAACTTAGAATTAATGTGTCCTGAAATGTGCAGGGATGCATGAACTAATTCAGAATATGAGTCCTGGAAGGAAAACAAGTGGAGATGGGGAGCTTGAAATCGAAGAAGGAACAAAATTTCCGGCAAGTGCATCTCCATACAGTAGCTGCCAGAAGAAGATGGACATGGAAGACGGTGGTGGTGCAAAGAAGCAACAAATGCCACCCGCAAGTGTCATGACTAGGCTTATACTCATCATGGTTTGGAGGAAGCTCATTAGAAACCCCAACACCTACTCCAGTCTCCTCGGTGTTATATGGTCTCTCGTATCATACAAGTACATCTCTCTTCCTTCTTTATCTTTTATAGTTCCAAACTTCCAAATCGAATTTCACACAAGTCAGTCAAAAGAAGTCGTCTTACTTGTGTGAAAGGCATGATATTATTGATAAATATAGTAGAATAGTAGAATAAAAGTATCATGCACCCTCAGCGTTACCTTAACGTTAAATATCAAACTAATTAATCTTTCTACTTCCCAGATGGCACATCAAAATGCCCAAAATCATAAGTGGATCCATATCAATATTATCCGACGCTGGCTTGGGAATGGCTATGTTCAGTCTAGGTATGCATCTTCTACTGATTGACTACCTAAATACTATAAATTATAAAGTGCAAACATTGTGTCCATCCCTGAACTATTTTGTGTTTTCTGGTTTCAGGTTTATTCATGGCTTTACAACCAAAGATCATAGCCTGTGGAAAATCAGTAGCAACATTTGCAATGGCTGTTAGGTTCTTGACAGGCCCAGCAGTGATTGCTGCATGCTCCATAGCTGTTGGTCTTCGTGGAGTTCTTCTGCATGTTGCAATAGTTCAGGTTAAACCATTAATCTTCAAACTATGCTCACTTACTATGTTTCTCTTTTTCTCAATTAAAAGCTTACCACAGATAGAATTATCCATTTTTATCAGGCTGCTCTTCCTCAAGGGATTGTGCCGTTTGTATTTGCCAAAGAATACAATGTGCACCCAGACATACTAAGCACTGCGTAAGTGTTTACATTTCAGAAGAAAAACCCATAAAACGAAGAAGAAACAACTCTAATTAACTTGTATTATGGTGTTGCGATATATTGTAGGGTCATTTTTGGGATGCTGGTCGCATTGCCTATAACAATACTCTACTATATTCTTCTCGGGGTCTAGTTTCTGGCAAAAATTGAAGGCAGAAGAAAGCAATATAATAGCTGTATATCCAAGTCAGGCTTAGGTGGATGAGATTTCATCCTGAACAGAAAATCATATGCATGCATGCATGCATGTCATTGGATTCAGTGTTGAGCAAAGAAAAGAAAGAAAGAAGAAATTATGACACATGATTCACTGCATGAAGTGACAATTGGGATCTTGATCGATATGCCGTTTACTTCACTGGTTTTGCTCCATGTCACTGCAGTTACTAGCTAGATCTCATATTATTAATTTTTGCTTACAGGGTTAGATAGAAATTAAGTAATAGGAATAGAGCTTAGAAGCCAGCAGGGAATTGAAGGTTAATAGTTTCCTTTTCTTATTCTTGGGGTGCAAATTTTATTTGTTTCAACTATTGGTACACTTCTATCAATGGCCCTTTGCTTAACTTTGACCCTAATTAATTAAATCCAGGTAATACACTTTGATCTAACTTCTTGGTTTTTGGGGTCTGGATCGGCTAGCAAATTGAAGCGATCTGATCGATCTTCGTGTGAAATATCATTGACTTATTATTGAGGTTCTAACATGTGCTGCTGATTATTATATCTGTTGCCCTCGAATATTGAAATGTACATGTACTGAAAGAAGAGCCACCTCTTCTTTAAATCTGTGGGGAAGGTGTTACTACTGGTTAAATTTAAATCTGTTTTGCTATGCAGTAAACAATAAGCTCAATTTGGACCATTTACTAGATTCTTATATCTGTAGAAAATACGAACCCAAAGATGAGATTGCATTGCTCTACATGTTTCTTTCGAAATGCAAAGCTTATGGGAAACAGATACATAAGATTTATTTATCAATTTGCTATCCTTCTTCTTGATTAATTATAAAAGAAAGTCTCGGTGTTTGAATTCAGATCATTGATTTACTACTCTTGTTGAACTTGTATTTTAGTTGGAATCGATCTGTTATTAATCTATATCAAGTTGAGATATATATAACAGGATGCATGCTTGCAGAGATATTTGAAGAGCCATGTATGATCATTATATGAATCGATCTGATTAGTTTAACTCAAAGTATTATGAATTATTACGCCAATTAAGCTCCTATCTGATGCCAATAAATTAGACAAAAACAATACATGTGTACGTTGGGTGTTTTGGCATCAGATCGATCAAGGTGACCCTGCCAGCACTCTTGGACAAACAATAAGCAATGGGATTTAGGTCTAGATTCTATGGAAAACCAACTAAAAATTGGAATTGCTAAACGTTAAGTTGGACCAAGAATATTGTAGTTTAATTTGGAAATTTATGCATACTGTTATTGGCATCATATTGCAACTCTTTCTTCTCACGTGGGCAGCCAAGATGAGCACATGAAGGTGTTCTCAGACATATCTGCAATATAAAAACAGGTTTCAACAGTTGCTGTAAACCCTAGAGAAGACACACCATGCATCAGTGCAGCTATATATATTGCTGTGATAATTGTATTCTATTGAGTTCCAAGTTCCAAGGTTCTGGCTTCAGCAAATCAAATAATGTTTGGATAGTTTGCAAGAAGACCAAGTCAAACGGAGGAGTTCACTAAAATTGATCTCACTATTATATATCCCCCGTCAAATCAAAGTTGCTAGTTTCTACATTTCTTGCTTACGATTTTCGTTTTCGTTTCTGTTTTCATGAGTTAGATTAGGTCCCTTGGATTCGGGCAGATTTCATTTCAGGTATGCCAAGCATATATTGTATTTCCTGACCAAATCATATATCATATAAGATCTTTACCAGTAGTATTTTCACCTAGTTGGAAACATATTGTATACAAATCAGTAGGAGTACTAGTGATTAAGTATAATTTTCTCAGACAACTATTAATCATGTTAACACTTGACCAGAGTTCTATAAGAACATGAAATTAATCGGAACAAGTAGTGACCGACTTAGAAATGGCGAAGTTGTTTGGTTGATAAGGGGCTTGCAGTAGCAAACTAACAATATTCGAAGACAGAAACCTTACACTCATGCAGTATTTCCTCAACGGCTATCTTGCAAGATACAAATCATACAACTATAGATTCAAGTCATTGGAGATAGACTGAATGACAGAGGAGAAAACATCGAACATGGAAGAAGTGATTTTCGGATTGACCTTTAGCCGTAAATCTGCTCATAAATATAGAGATCGTCTGCAACTGTTCCAGTGCAATTTTACAGAACTAACACCAGTTTCTGTAATTCGTCAAACAGACATAAATTTTTTGTTTTGACAATTCAATTTCTTTTTCAATTTGGTACCTCTTCTAATATTTACAAAAATCAGGATAAATTCTAGCTTTACCTTGATTATTTGTCTGCAGTAACCAGGCAAGTGTCTTGAATTACAAAAAATAAAATTGCGCATCCCAAGAAAAAGTCCAGAAGTGCAGTTCATTTCTTTTGTTCAAAATGGCCGTCAATGATTAAATCGCGTTTAGAAACTAATGCACAGCATTGTTTCAGACTTCAGTTGACAAACTCAAACAAACTCACAGAAGGTTCAAGTACAAGAGATAAAAATAGGTGACCGCAGCTATAAGGTGACCGTGAGAAACGCTAAAATGATAAGCATATGATCAAGTTGAGTTGTATCTAGTATAGAAGCCTCTAACTCCAACTCATTAAATATATATACAATGTTCGATTTGCAGCCAAGACAGTACTGAATAACCAGCAGAATCTACAAAAAGGTGCCTTGTAGCAGGTAAAGTCATATGATAGTCTGACTAACAACCTAACACCAGACTCTAAAACATGGTAACTGGTAAGCGTGGAATGCGGTCAATCTTTAAGGTCAAAAACAAATAATATTAGTCTAACAGTAAGCAACTGAAACAATGCTCAAGTTAATGATGAGTTAGATCTCTGCATGTACCTAACCTGATGATTTGTGTTAGACAGATTCAGCCCCATAATTTCCATCATGGTTGCCATTTTCTTTACTCAATTTAGATTTTGGTAATGTAGAGGCTTGTCGTGGGGATGTTCTGCTTGATTGCTGCCTCAAATTTAGGTAAGTGTATATGGACATTCCGACGATTGCTGTGAACGCCCCACAGATACTGGTGGTGCCTGGATTGGAACTAAAAAGGTAATAGTTTCCAAGAAGAATGACACATGTTTTGAATTGACCAAGAACAACATGTGTAACAGCAGATGTAGCCCTGTCAATAAACAGAAGGATAAAGAAAGAGGATGAGAACCAAAACAACCAGCTAAAATAAATTTAGTGTGCACGGCTCAGAAAGTAAAATAGATATAGTGCTGAACGAACATATGATTTCCCTAATATACATAATTGTATTCATTACAAGACTACTGCATGAAGTTTTTATCATGAGAAAGGGAGTTGCTAGTATTTATCATAAAGGTCATCTGTCAAACTTGCCCCGGTGTCTTTGGTCAATCCTCTATACCTGCAGGTTATTCTAGATATTGGGTCAATATGTTGCTATGTTGCAAGCGTTGTTCAATCCTTCCACATAGTCAATAAGTTAATGGTTATAGCCTACCATGGATACAACTAACCTCCTTCAGTCGTTGCCTATCTGTCAGCTATACTCTAGAATTGTTAATAAAGTTGTGAGTCCACGGCTATAATGTTGCTTACAAGATTCTATATAGGCTGGTTTAAGAGCCATTAGGTACCACGTGAATACCAAATCAAGGAATTGATACATGATGTGATGAATTACTAATGCAATGCGGATGATAAGACACAATTAAACAGTAAATTATTTGACAACACAATTAGTGAAAATGACAAACTATGCAAGAATAAAACCATATACCCACGAGTTATCAGAAAAATTCTTCACTATCACATATTTACATTTGAAAAATTGTTCAATAGGTTGTAAGATAATGTAGTTAATTGTTCAAGTAAAATGAATTAATGAAATACTGAAGATACACCTCAAAACAATTTAAAATTCTTTCATCAATTTAAAAGGAACCATCTCCAGTATGATTATTGGCTCATAACAATCTTTGATTTTATCTCTCCAACGAAGAAGCATACTTATAAGCATGAGGAGACAATAAGTATCACAGAATGACACAGAACAGATAGCTGGGTAGATAAAGACCGAGATAGAGGTTAAGTGAATGTTAAAGGCAGGAACGGTAGAATTGAAGAGCCACACACTTTATATATAGACACTAATCACACTATGTATCCTTAAAAACAGATCTGTTTCTTAGCCACTATATGATCTAAGGAAATTTTAGAGGCAAAGTACATAGAATGCTTCAAGGAACCACAGCGACCCATATCTAATTTAACAACTAAGTTAACAGATCCTTACTAAGGGTGACTCTATGTATATGACTATATGTAAGTTCAGTTACAATATTGTACCCCATCAACAACTTTGTTCTTTTAACAACTGAAACTTCACATGTTTGGCTACTGATCTGGTTAAAAAATAAACCAGACAACACTCTCGTGAAAATTTGTATAATTTAGAAGGGAGCCAAGAAAGCCTATATAGAAGATACATACCCCAAAGCTAGAGCGCCAGACCACTGAAGTAAGAAGCCGAGAATAGCTGACATGAGAATTGCCGAGGTATTATTAAAGCTCCAATTAAAGGAGAGAGCACCAGGTGGATCCAACCAGGGTATCAATGCAACGAGAAAAAATAAAGTAACCGGCGTTGTCTTCCACATTAACCTGTTCAATGAGTTGCATTTTGGTTAAGATGTAATGGAGATTCTTTCATGTAAATGACAACATAAAGGACATTCCAATAAGTGATTCCTAATCACAAGTGCGTATAACTTACGCCAAGGCTGTCCAATTCTCCTGCTGTTGCAGACTAGACCAAAGAATCTTATTGATTGCACTGGGTATTATCCATGCTAATGCTACACAAGCACCAAAGAGATGGAATTGCAGATCCGTAACAGTAGCCACAGCGACACCAAAAGAAACTATTGCAAGTGTTAGGACCTGAAAATTTTCATATAATGGTGTTAGGACATATAATTTTGCTTCGGTGTAACAATGATTGAAAAATAAATTAATAAATTTTGAAGCCAAACATGTGGAAAGATGTCAACCAATTCCAGGTACCCAGACTGATACGAGTACTTTAAATGCAAAAGTATCTCAGACCAAATAGAATAGTAAGACCAGTTCAAGAGATGTATACCAAAATAATAGCATGGCATCACTAAAGAGAAAGAAAGAACGAAGGCCGAATTCATTTGGATATGTAAAATTTCCAGGATGTCTCCACAGACTTGTAGTAAAATTTTGACACTGTACACATGGCTGAAATGCTGGGCACAATACTCATGGTGGATAAATTAATTTCAATATAGAATTTTTATGCTTTATTTATGGTTGGCATGCAGTCACCAATGCCAGGTTTAACAATTTAATACAGTTTTTCATATAGCAGCTTAGGTGGCGTTCGGTAACGTTTTCATATTATATTTTTCATTTTTCAAAATGAACATAGGGTGAAAACGTGTTCGTTAAGATATTTCTCAAAATGCAGAAATTGAAAATATTTTCAACTTTTACAAAAGAAAAGTGAAAAAACATCAATTTGACGTTTTCACTTTTTCAAATTCTCATTTTCATTTTTAAACTTATTTTTGAAAATTGTTTTCAGAAACGTTACCGAACAGGGCGACTTTTCACTGTTGTAGTATATACTCTCCCGAATGAATTTGATGGTACTATGCACAAACCATTGAATATAAGGTTCATATACACCTTATTTCTTCATCCATCTAAATAAGGTGATTATAAAGAGGATAGTAACGATACACAATCCCCTTTTACCAAACACGCAATACATGAATCACCTCTCTTTACTTTTTTTTGTGACAAGTAAAACCAGACATAGATCATCTCAATTGTTTTAGTCTGCTACAGTTTACTTGCATAATTGATGCTTAAGAGGCCCACAAGAAAACTGTTACCTTGGAAAAAGACACTCTCTTATTGTAGAGCAAAAACTCTGCGAGAACAATTGATGGCGTAACCGCAATCTTAGACATCTGATAAAAGCCCACGCTGAAGAAAGAGATATTAAATTCAATGTCCAAAAACTATATCAATTTGCGAAAATAGTTATGAAATATCTCACCTATTATACTTTAAGCTGACATTAGCAAGGCCGGTAGATAGAGCCATAACAAAGCCAAGAGTAAATAATGTAGATAAGCGAGCTGATTTTGAGGGAGATGCTGGGAGGATAGACAGAGATTTCAGTATAGCCATCAATAACCAGCTTACAATGTAGTGGATAAAAGTGAGAAATATAGGAAACTGAAACCCAACAACTTTGAGCACCTGAAGAAAACAAAGAAAGTTACCAACTGAACTGCCACAACTTAAAGATCCAATCAGGAAAATTACAGATTGATTCAACATTGTAGAAAGTTTAGCATACGAACCAATTTGTTCATGAAAATTATACCAACAGCAACTATAAAATTGAATGTAAGAGCAATTGCAGGGCCACATAATTGTTGCTGTTGACGCTTTGCACCTTCAGGTGAACGAAACACATTGAATAGAGAAGACCGCAAGTCTTCGAGAGCTTTTCCTGAGTTAATGAACAATAAAGTTGGAGAAGAAGAATTATATCATCGTCCAACACATTACACATCCATGTTTAATGTCATACTCTTAATTGTCTGCTTAATGTATAAATAGTTTTGGTTTCCAACAATCACTTAAATCACAGACAGTGAGAAAAACAGTGCTTTCAGAATATAACTAAAATGCAAAAATGCAATCACTTGATCACAGACATGTTTGCCTCTGCCTAAGATAAAGAAACCCTTGGTATCCTCCATTAGTTACTCAAAAGTCTAAACACAAAACGAGTGGTCTAAACTCAAAAAGAACATATACCAATACCAAGGTGGAGAATCACAATTAGGAACAACATCATAAGAATTCACATCATTTCACATACGCTTGGTTGGGGATTTTTACGAATAAAAGCAATCTCCTGACTCTCCTTACATGAAAATATTCATAACATTGCATGACCCCCTTTAGTTCCACTTCACTTGAGTTCCCTTTTAAGTACAAAAACTCCAACTGAAGTAAAAAGGAATTCCTTTTCATTGCATATTCTGTATATGAAGCTTAGCAATTAAACAGCAATGTGCAAACCTATCCCGGACTTAGCACCAAAGAAATTCATTAACACAGAAAGAAAACGAGATGTTTTGAGTTCAAATAAACTGCAGCAGCCTATTGACTATACATTTTATACTCTGGAGGGGAAAATAAATAATCATTAATAAATAAAATGAAGAAAATATATATCAATAGATTCTAAAACAAAGTGGTTAACATTTTCAATAATCAGCTCATGCAAATGGGGTCAATGTAGCTATAAGTACTAAAATCAAACAATAGAAACCAAGCCAGCAATTAGCAAAACTAACATGCAAACTAATGAATTGAACCCCAAAATGAGAGTCCCAGAAGCTGAAAAATCAAATTAATACAGTACTTGCATCAGTCACCCAGATCAACCAAACTATGTCTAATCCAACAAACTCATGAAAAATTAATAACCCAAATGAGAGCAAAATGAAGACGCAAATTAAAAGAAGGAAGCTAAAGAATACCTCTTTCCCCAGCGTCACTATCCTTGCGTTTGAGAATCTTCCTGACATCTTTCCTCACAAAGAAATTAAACATTTTGGGGTTCTTGAGTGGCTAAAGCATAAACCTTTGGATCTCTTTTTGAACTGAGAATGAAAATAAAGGGTGTAGTTTTTGGGTTTCTGGGTGTTCTCTTTTAGAGTGAGAGCGGAGAAGAAGCAAGTGGGACTGAGTTGGAGTTGAAACGAGAAGAGGATTTGAAGTGGAAATGGGCATCCATTTGGGAGAGACACGTGGGTCTACGAGAGCGGTGATGGCGGATGTTTGAAGTTGTTTGTCTTCTGTTTTCTCTTTTGTTTTATCAGAGAGAGTGAGTGTGTGTCTGAGAAATTGAGAGAGAAAACAGTTGGAGGTCGAGGACATCATTAGGCCTGCCCCCAAGTACCGTTTTTCATGTTTTTACCTCGACTTTTTTATTTTTGGCTTTGTTTTGACCACCACCCTCGAGGAAGCTTCTCCCTTTTTGTCTATTTAGAAAACAAGGAGAAAATAACAAAGAGAAAATATAGATATACAAGTCTCCTGGGTAATGAGAGTCACATCATCACCTGAGGTTGAAGACATTCAGAGCATTCAGCGGCGGGATATCCTCCCACACTCTTGTGCTGCAGAGTGACCAAACTCTTGTTGTTATTTGGAAGAATTAACCATTTGCTTTTCTTCTTTCTTTTTTTCTTCTTCTTCGATATTATTAGTTTTATTTAGAAATATTGGGTGAGATATAGAATAGATAAAGCTCTTGTCTTGTTGATCTCTTTATATTGTATTTTCAAAACATTTAAATCAAATTTTCTACATGAAATTAAATGAAGATTTTAATTGATAATTTGTGTTTTGTTTTCGAGACTTAACTTAGCGAGTGAAAACAAAAATAAAAAAAATTATAAATAATATTCTGACGGGGACATCCGAAGACCCAACAAATAAACTTTGTCTAGAATATTATTAACAATATATCCCTCTCCACCCATGATCGGGCTCCAACACATGATATCCTAAATGAAAAATCTTTATCTCACGGCCCATCAAACACGCACACACATCTTCAATATTAACCTTACATACCCTTCTTTAATCAAAGTACGTTCGTTCGAAAGCTAATTGCAAAATTCTTCCCAATGCGCAAGATTAATCTTGGGCATCACTCCAAATCACAAAAACAATTTGGGTGCAACAATTGTCACCTTTAAAAGACTAAAATGTCTTAATGTTCAATGAATGTACTTAAAAATAATAATAATACACCCTACAACACACACAAAATTTCATACTTCATCTTAACATTCATCATGAAATCCTAACTGCTTCTTCCTTAGCATTCATCAAATTCAGTAGTTCTCATATTATGTATATTTAACTGTTGAGATATGAATCTCAGCCGATTGGTTTTGAATGTGAAGCTCAAACTACTTTATCAATAACTTTTAGGAAAAGCTGGACATTCAATACCTTGAGAACCCTGAAAGTGCTAAAGTCTCACTTCTAGCCCTATCAGAATCAGAATGGTTCAGTTTCCATAATCTCTTAGGAGATTCCAAGAACAGAAAGGCTCTTCCATCAACCTTGCTAGTAGTAGCAGGTCCCTACTATGGAATATATTTAGTTGATGTTCAAGTAGAGCATCCGCAGAAGAACAAGTTGTGGTTGATTGAGAATGGTTTTGTTCATAACCTTTAAATTCATTCTAAAGGTACTTCACGTTTTCCTTCTTATAAGGATTGGTACCTGACGTTTGCCAAACCTCAAATCAGTACCTCATGTTTGGATTTTGACTAACTTTGGTACTTTGACCGTTAGTTCCGTTAAATACTTAACTGAAATATTTTTTTTTTTTTTTTTTTACTATTTTCTACTTTTTGCTAAAACTTAACTATTCACTACCTATTTGTTTACTAAATCCTAATCATCTATCAATTTTAAGAACTAACATTCATCATGCCAAATTCACCTAACAACTCTCTGTCTTAACGGCTACTATTCTGGCGGAATCACTGTTGTCTTAGTTTTGAAAAGTTTCTTAAGTTTTAGTAAAACCAATAAATAGGAATTCTTAAGTTCTAGTTAAGTAGACAGCAGGAACATAATGGACAATTTTTTCCTCAAATACCACTCCTAGGAGGTAATCCTCCACCTGGGGTTTGAGAAATTTAAAAACACAGAAATTAAAATGAAGACGGATATGGGGAACACATTAATTTATTTATCCAAACATACTCACATATACGTAACCCAGAGCCTCACTCTTGGGTAAACAGCTAAAAGCTATTTAGCTACTCATGCTGAAATTAGAATACAAACTTACTTGTAAAATAAAGCACTCCACACCAGATGATTTAGCAAGAAATCACTCTCTCATTATTCACTCTTATTTTATTATACTAAAACACTCACAAACTTCTCACAAGTCTTCAAGCTCCAGGCTACTCCTTTCTTCCTTGGTTTTTCCCGAATACCTTCTCTTGAGCTTTCAGACTCCTTATATAGCCTCCGGATCTCAAAACGGAATTGAATTCCATTAAGAAAAGCAGACAGGAGGAATCCTTATCTTAACAGCTGGCTTCAACTTTTCCTAAAGGAGATTGCCCTTAAGCGTCGGCAGCAACTTTATTTTACACATTTATCTTACAAATGAGCTGGCTTCCACTAGCTGGATTCCACTCACCTAAAGTTTCTTGTCCTGATGCGTCGGCTGCTAATATTTCATCATATTATTGATGTTGTGTAGCGCTTCGTCAGCAAAAGAGGCTCCTGAGTCGTCATTTTCTTCAACTTTGGATTCTATGTCTGAATCATATGGATCTTTGAATTCTGGTTCTTTTTCCAATTTCTCTATCCACGTGGTAGTTGCTAACGTACCATCAATCTCTCGCCTTTCTAAGGCCTTATACAAATCACAATGCTCTAGATGAGGATGGTTATAACTGGCCACTATAATCTTTTTTCCTTTGGCTAGAAGAGTAGCGTCATCATCTTTCTGGATTATGTTCTGAATACGGATTATAGCCATTGCCTTCATCCAAGGGATGCTCTGATTAGGTCTTCCATTGCTTGATGACCATTTGTGTGCTTGAGAAGCACAACTCTGGATAATCCTGACATAATGATAAGGAGAAATATAACTCTTTCTCCCTTCTTCTCTAGTCCATTCAGGAGGGGTTGAAATGAACTTTAATCTTAGAATACAACCAACTGGTCTAATATTCTTAACTGCTTGGTAAATTGCTTCAGGGAGACCTTCTAGGTCTTCGTTGGTTTTTGTCCAAAGGTTATGAACAAAACCATTCTCAATCAACCACAACTTGTTCTTCTGCGGATGCTCTGCTTGAACATCAACTAAATATCTTCCATAGTAGGGACCTGCTACTACTAGCAAGGTTGATGGAAGAGTCTTTCTGTTCTTGGAATCTCCTAAGAGATTATGGAAACTGAACCATTCTGATTCTGATAGGGCTAGAAGTGGGACTTTAGCACTTTCAGGGTTCTCAAGGTATTGAATGTCCAGCTTTTCCTTGAGCTGCTGATCTTTTTCTAGCTCGTAACTGCAGAATTCCTCAGCTAACGTTTCCAGGGCTTGTAAAACCAATGCTTCATTATTTTCTCGAGATGCTGCTAAAATATTATCCATGATGACTCTCTGGTTGAACTGCAAATTTCTGCTGGTTCTGAACACCGGTCTTTCGTAAACTCTCATAGGATGATTAAAGATTTTTCTCAGGCATTTTATTGCTGGTAACCTGAAGGATGCTATCCTGTCAGTGGTTCTTGCCTTATAAGGCTGTCTTCTTTGAAACCAGTCAGTTGTGACTGTACCTCTAGGATGCTGTAAATATTCATTTACAATTTCTTCTTCTGCGTTGGAAGACTGCTTATCTTTCGCGTCATTTTCTTTTCTTATTGGATGAGGCTGAATTTTTTCAGGGGCACTACTGGATCCAGCAGGAGAGTAGGATACCAGATATTGGTAACCTGGTCCATCATGTAATGGTCCAACAGTCTTGTCTCCATCTCTGTATCTCTGTTGTAGAGTTTTGTCCTTTGATCCTTTGTTTTCAGGCCTAGCTCTTGTTCCGAAATCAGGCCTTCTTCTTTCTTCAATTTCTGGTTTTGATTCGGGCCTTCTACTTCTTGGGTTACGGCCTTCATCTTTTTCGAACATGGCCATTTCTCTTGTGAGAGCGTCAGGCAGATAATTCTTGTTTCCTGCAATCATTTCAACATCATATTCATATTGAGATAAAAACATCTGCCATCTAAGAACTCTTCCTCTATCAGCTGCATCTGTAAGCTTATAGTTCTTAAAGTTTTTCACTCTCTTATTATCTGTTCTGACCAGAAACTTATTTCCTAAAAATGCTTCAGCTCCTTTAATGGATTTAATTAGGGCTAAAACTTCTTTATCTCCTGTGGAATAATTTAATTCTGCTGGATTAAATTTTCCTGACAGGAATTTACAGATCTTTTCTTGATTTGTATTGGGTGCTATTGCTAAAACTACTCCTGCCCAATAATAATCATTTGCATCTGTTTGCAAAATGATCAGGTCACCTTCTTCAGATAACTGCAAAGGGGGAAGGTTTTTTGTGAGTTCTTTAATTCTCTTAACGGTGTTACTATCATCCGTTGTAAATGACCATTTTTTCTTAGTGCTTGTCTTTGGAGAGAGAAGAGCAGTGAGGCCACTCACTTGAGGAATAAAATCTCTCGCAAAGTTGACAACTCCCAAAAATCTCTGTAGAGACTTTGCATCTGGGATACTGTCAGGGAATTGGCTTATTTTCTTTACTATATGCTCTTGAAGACGAATTTCTCCGTCCTTGACGTGTATGCCAAGGAAGTCAATTTCTCCTTTTATAAGATGAATTTTCTTTTGTCCAAGGACGATTCCTTTTTGAACTATGAGCTTGTAAATTTGCCCAAGATGCTTCAGATGTTCATTCATAGTTTTAGAGAAGACAAGAATGTCATCAATATAAACTATACAAAAATCTGAGTATGGCTTAAATATGTTATCCATCTTTCTTTGGAAGATAGATGGAGCTTGCTTAAGTCCAAATGGCATTACAAGCCATTCGTAATGTCCTTGAGGAGTTCCAAAGGCTGTTAAGGCTATGGAATCCTGGTGCATTCTTACTTGCCAAAATCCTGATTTTGCATCGAACTTTGAAAATATCCTTGCTCCTTTTAGTCTGTTTATCAAGACTCTTACTTGAGCAATCTGATAACCATCTTTGACAGTTTTCTTGTTAACATCCCTATAGTCAATGACCATTCTTGCTTTTCCTCTTAATTGCTCTGCATGGTTTCTAACCAAAAATGCTGGAGCATGATGAGGGCTATCTGAGGGCCTAATTAATTTCTTTTCAAGCAATTCTTGGATTTGGCTTTCCATTTCTTTCCGATCTTCTTCTCTATAATGGGGTATAGCTTTGACATGGCATATTGCATTGGCATCATGCATTTTTAGCTGACAATATATCGGGTCTCTTTCCCAGTATAGTTGAGGATCTTCACTGATTATGGGTTTCAGCAGATTTTCTATCTCAACGAGTTTTGAGATTTTCTTTTGCTCTATTTTATTAATGTATACTTTTAGATTGTGTTCTCGGATAAATTCTTCTTCTCCATCCGAGCTATCTGAATCTTGAGGTTCTTCCTCAGATTCAGATTCTTCCGAAGTTGTTGCTTCGTTTTGCCCAATTTCTTGGTGTTCCTGCAAAGCTAATACCGGTTGTATAACCGGTTCAAAAGGTGGTTTATGATCACCACGCTTGGCTCGCGATTTCTGATATTGTTCTGTGAATCATTTACTTGCAATGCTGACTGCATGTAGTAATCTGGATTCCCAGTAGAACTTATGATTCTTCTCAATCCCGATCATTTCGATGGTTTGTATTATTCTTTGCTGAAGGAGGAAATCATTTCCTATCAGCATATCGGACCCTTGGGCTTCACTCTGCCAAATTCTTTGGAACGTAAAGGTTCCTCCGCCTATCGAGATCTTGACGTTTCTGGCTATATAGCTCATTGTAAACGCCTTTTCTCCCATTCCAATTCCAGTGGCTTCTCTATCAGACTTTTCCCAATATTCTTTAGGAATAGCATCTTTCTTTGCTAGGCTATATCCTGAACCAATGTCTACAAAAGCATGTAGATGGTATTTCTTATAGTTGGGAAATTTCAGACCTATTGTAATATAATTGCTATATATACTCGTCTGAACTTGTTTTACTGGTTGGATTGTTTCTTCCTTTCTAGTGAATTCTATGAAAGGATTTATAGTTCTTTCTTTTTCTTGTAGAGGCTCAGGTTCTACCTCTTTTGGGTTACTTTCGTGTACTGCTATGGAGGGACTAGGTTCTTCTTTTATAATTTTTGGAGTTTCTAACTTTATCTTCTCGAGGTTTTTCTCAAGATCTTGTTTTTGGATTTGATCAAGGAATATATCATATTCTTGATTTACTAGTGTATGTACTTCAGGGTCTTTTGTTTTTCTCCTTACTTCTGCTATGAAACATTCTTTATGATAGGTTTCTCCTGTTTCTTTACAGTACATGGGTACTGTATTATTATCTTCACACTTGCAATAGTCACAAGTGAAAGCTCCAGCCCTTGGAGTAAACTGACTGATACTATCAGTAGTTTTCTGATGCCAATTTTGGATTAACATGAATATAGGTCTATAGTTATATTCACTTTCTTCTTCAGAGCTATTTGAGGTGCTTTCTGTATCACTTTCTGATGTATCTGCAAGAGAATATACAGATTCATTTTCTTCATCAGAATAGGCTACTTCAAACCCTTTAATGTTTGCGTATTCTACAGCTTTATCGTATTCTGCTAAAAGGGCTTTAGAAGATCTTTTATCCCTTTTTGGACACTCGTTTGCATAATGACCTTCAGCCTTGCAAAGCCAACATCTACAGGGCTTTGTATCTCTAGAAGTATTTTTCTTTGGGTTTGGGTTTCTTTTCTTAAAAAATCTCTTTCTAGGAGATCTTTTTTCTTTATCTTGTTCAGAGCTTTTTCTGAACTTATACTTCTTTTTAGAAGTAAATTTATTGTATTTCTTTCTCCTAAATCTGCTCCTATTTTTTCTCTCATTGTAGAGATGACATCCCCATTGGGTTGGTGTGTCTAAGATTTTGGGGCACATGTTTTCAACTCCTCTGAGCTGTTTCTTAGCAGTTTTTGACTTTTGATTTTCTGTGCACTGTTTTCTTAACAGATCTCTAACTCTTTCTGCTATTCCTCCTATAGAAAAATATTCTAAAGGATTTTCTTCAAGGGACTGTGCTACAGCATTGTTCCAGGGTTCTGGTAATTTTCTGTAATATGTTCTAATAAGATCTATGTTTTCCAAATCTCCTATTGTACAATAGTAGTTTTGGAACTCATTTGTATATTCTTCAAAATATCTCATATTGCAGATGCTTAATTTCTGGATGTTTGCTTTAGCTCTTTTTTTGGTTTGTTCACTATGTCCCGTTATATCTCCACAAAATTGTGCATATATAGGGATAGCGAAATCCATTGGATCATTTGTCTTGGCTAATTTTGCTTCCCAATCCGCCCAACTACTACTTCTCTTAAAGAAATTGTACCATTTCTGGACTATTCCTGTTAAGGTTGCTTCATAGTAAGCGTGTGCTTCTTTATAGTGGAATTTGGATAAAACTAGTGCTTGGGTTAGCTTTAAACTGGCTACCCAGTTATCTATGGTTTTTCTTTTATCTCCTACTTTATCGAGGTCTAGATAAACTCCTCTTTCAGAGATTGCTTGTCCCCAGTGTGGTTCTGTAGGAATATATTTTTGGGAGCTTCTTTCTCCAATCTTTCCTGTAGGAGGCTGTCCTTTAGGAAGTTTGATTTTTTCTTCTCTAATGATTTTGGTAGGGTTATTTGTAATGTTATTTATGATAGTGTTTCCTGCCAAAGGTGGTTGGCTAGTGCTTGCTTCTGCATCCATGGTACTTGCTTCAGCATCCATGGTGCTTGCTTCTGCCTCTTGGTAAGGTAGAATTTTTCTTTTAGTTTGGACTAAAGAAATTTTCTTAACTATCTCTTCTAACCTTTCTAAGATTTCACAAGTTTCTGCTTGCTTATAGAGTTCTTTTAACCCTTCTGCTCTAAGCATTCTTATAGGTCTTTTTGAGTCTTCTTCTTCCTCAAAAGATTCTTCAGGAATTGATCCTGAAGTACTTGCTTGCTCATAGTTAGCAAAAGAATGCCTATGGAACTGGAGACTAATTTTTCCTCCAGTATCCTCATAGATAGAAGCATTAGAGCTGTGTATCTGCCTTTCAGGGGGTGCTAAGTTCCATTCTCTAGGGAATGATACTTCATCCCATTTGGTGATGTGCTTTTGCTGAGTATTATTTCTAGGATTGGTAAGGACAGATGTGGTAAGACCAGGACTATTGACAAATCTAGTATTTGGTGTTACATTAGAGCTCATTAGCTTGTAATAGATCCTATAGTCAACGGCAAGTTCCATCATGCTTTGTTTCATGGCAATCCCATCTGTTTTGATTCTCAGTCTTAGGCAGTGTGCTGCGTCTTTCAGATGAGTGGTGAAGTTTGGAAAGACATTGAAATATGCAACCTGGTTGCATAGTGAGGCTTCTACTGTTCCTAACAGGTTTTTCTTGAAATCTGTTATTCTGTCGTCTTGCAGAATACACAAGACCGAACAGTCTATACCATCTCTTGCTAAGAGTTTTATGGAAATTTGGACTGCACCAATGTGCATATAAGCATATTTTCTTTGAAATGCTTCACTCACTTCTCTAGAAGTGATTAGCCTGATGTCTGTTTCACCACCAGTTGCTGGTATTGTTAGTTCTAACATCTTGAATATGTGAGAATCTATAATAAAGGATCCTTTCTTATAAATTTCATTGAATCTGAATTTTGGCGCTGAGGCTTCTCTTACGCTAGATTCGATTTCGTTATACTCAAATTCTTGAGCATTTACAAGCTGTACTGCTGGTACAGTATATCTTTTGCTGAAGACTCTACTTAACATCTTTATATCCCTTTTGGATTCTTTCCATTTTAACAACTTAGGTTCACTGAAATTGAACCCACTTTCTGGTTTTGGTTGTGGTATAATGATTTTACTAGCTACAGTTTGTGCTAGTGCTTCTTCGTTGATTCTTTCAACGATTGAATTTTCTTTCATTTTTTCTATACCCTTTTGTAGGCTAGAAATTTTTGAGCTTAGTTCTTGGAACTGTTCTTCCATATCTTTCCCTATTTCTTGAAAGTAGATATTGCTGTAGTTCTGTTGATGTATTATTGCTTCAACGTTTTCAGCAAGTTTTTCTGTTGGAAGATAAACACTTATGGCTTTTAAGTCTTCCTGTCTCACTTTTAGCTCAACTCTTTGCTTCATCCTTTGCGGGATATAAGAGTTTCTTTAGATTTTCTTGAGTGTCTTTTAGATCAACTGCTTGTTGATGAATATTATTTGCAAGATTTTCAGTTTTTAGTAATTTCTTTTCAATATCTACAAGATATTGCTTTTCTTTAAGATAATCAAGCTTGATTTCAAGTCTTGATATCTTTGTTTGAATTTCTTCTAGCTGAGTTATTCTGAGATTAAATCTCTCGAGTTGTTCTTTTACTTTCTCAGTAGTCTTATCTCTAGATATATGGTCTAGAAATTCAACTATACTTGGCCTAGAAGGGTCAAGTTCTTCTATTCCTATTTCTTTCTGGAGATGAATATGCTCGTCGTATAGAGTGTTTAGGACTCTACAAGCGTATTCAATGGAGTATTGGTTTTCTTGGATATGTCTTGTGTGAAAACACAAGTTCCACTTTTCTTTTTCTTTTTCTATGCAATAAGATTGATAATTTTTTAGCTGCTTTGGCTCTCTTTTATTTGTTAAGAGGAGCCAACTTTGTGGCATAAGCTTTTGCTTTACCTGTTTTGAGCAAAACAGGCTCTGATACCAACTAAGGCGGATCTAACCAACGGTTTCTAACCGCGGCTCAAAATTTCAAGAGTTTCTTGTTCTAGTTGCAGAAGTTGTTTGAGTTCTGCGATTTGTCTTTCTGCTATACGAATGCCTTGAGTAAATCTAAATATTATATCCCAATAGCCTGGTCTATTTCTAGGAAGTCTTTCTCGAAAGTTCTTTAGAATTTTTAATTTTGCCTTTTTATCTTTTATTTCTTTTTCGGTGATTCTAATATTTTCTAAATACAATAAGCACTGAGAAGAAATACTTTTATGATTAAAATTAACTGTCTACCTTCGAGTATAGAGGATAACTTATATATATGCAGTATAATTGAATAAACAACTTTTTATGCCCACCATGCTCCGTCAAAAATGAGTAAAATCTAAAATTAAAGACAACTAACGGAATTTTTAACGGTGTTAACTGAGAGGTACCAAAAGTAGGTAGAATTTGAAACGTGAGGTACCAATTTAATATTTTCAAAACGTGAGGTACCAAAGTTTATAAAGCCAGAAAAATGAGGTACCATTCAGGCTATTTTCCTTTCCTTAACTTTTATGTCTCACATAGAAATCATATTATCACTAACTGAGATAAGTATGTGAAGTCTTAAAGAAAGAAAAAAAAAAGTACTTTGGACATAAAAATAGTGCAAGGTGCACAAATATAGCAATAACGGTAGCCAAACTATTTGTAACTTTTACTCAAATTTTACTCGTAAAGTAAAATCAAATTTACTGAATACCAGAGCTGCCCCAGATCAACCCAACTATAACTCACCTTCTTCCTGCTGATCCCTAGTCAAATCCTCCTCTTTTACACTCTCAACTCCCAAAAATGCCGCCCAAATCTGAGCCACAACAATCACCCACCGCCGCCGACCACTCCTCCGCCACCGTCGACCCGATCTTCCACCTCATGCAGATCCTCCCCTACAGCTTCCTCCGACCCCCTCGCCTCCGCCTCAAGCTCCCAACCCTAACCCTCCCCTCCCCCATGACCGTCTTCGCCCTCGTCCTCCTCACTTACTTCATGGTCGTCTCCGGCTTCGTCTATGACGTCATCGTCGAGCCTCCCGGCATCGGCTCCACCCAGGACCCCCGCACCGGGGCGGTCCGGCCCGTCGTCTTTCTCCCGGGTCGGGTCAACGGTCAGTACATCATCGAGGGGCTCTCGTCGGGGTTCATGTTCGTGCTCGGCGGCGTTGGGATTGTGTTGATGGATTTGGCTTTGGATCGGAATAGGGCTAAGAGTGTTAAGGTGTCGTATGCGACGGCTGGGATCTCTTCTGTCGTTCTTGCCTATGTTATGAGTATGCTCTTCATTCGCATCAAGATTCCTGGTTATCTTCATTAGATGCATTTCGGTTTTGTCTTACAAATTTTATAATTCTGTTTTCGACTCGAATTAGATATGCATTCTATATACATTAGACTTTGATCATATGATTGGTTCATATGAGCTGCTGTGTTTATTATGTAATTCCGTGACTTTGCAAGTTATAATGTCATGGAGGAAATGGTATGACAACTAGGAGATAATGTATTTGTTGAAATTGATATTTTGGTTTCGTGTGTTGCATTGTGGTAGTGTTTGTTGATTGCTGAAGGGGATAGTCTATAGGCCTGTGTCGTATGAAAGAAGAGATGAACATGAATGTTAGGATGACATGTTGTCTTGAATTGTGTATGAAGTGCAGGAAGGATTGGTTAAAATAAGGACGAATGCTAAATAGATTACAGGAATTGAAATAGGATTGTGGGACTAAGTAACTTTCCAAAATATAATCTAAGCCTTTTGAAGCGCCAGTAGTTGTAGGTGTGGGTAAGGTAAGTACAACAGGAGAGTGTGAGTAAGGTAAGTATGACAGGAGGCTGTATTATTTAGCCAAAATAATCTAGCTTACTAAACACCTACAGGAGTTTCCAGTACCTCTGAATTACCGCTCAATTTAAATCTTAACACTCCACCAGAATGCCAATTTCGGTGCCTCTTGCTAAATAATAAGACTTGCGGATGTATGTGATGCTTTTAAGATTGATAAGGGAACATAATGCACCTTTGGCATATAAGGGATGGAAAACGTACCGATTGGGTCATGTGGCATCCACTACCGTCAACCTCCTTCCCCTCCCTCTCTTCCTTTTTTGAGGGAAATTCGGATACCTGCTAGTTATATTTGCTATTTCCCAAAAGTTTGAATATTAGGATGGGTTCTATCATGCAGAATCCTTTGCTAATTGTTACAAGCACTTCAGCCAGCTGCAACTGCTTAACATCACTCTTTTTGCCTATTGAAATTAATTCTGTTGTCCTGATATTTTCTTACCTCCGTTCTGTATGTTGTTTCCTTGTGCTGCTTTACGATATACAATGATGAATTGCATTCTTTTTCATGAAAACTACTTGAGAGTTTTAAGCACAAAAGAAGAGTGGTGCAGTTCATTCCCCAGTACAGGGTAATTTTTTTTTTCAAAAACAATTGCATGGAGAAACAGCCTTATACCTGTGTATGGCAGATTAGATTATGAGAGGACTATGCATTACTTGCTCATTTCATATGCCGTTACATCAAGCTCATGGATGAGACTTGGAACAGTTCTTAACCTGGTTATACATTCTTGAGTTTGTTTTGTTTTGTTTTTGCTTTTGTCTTTTATTGACTCGGTTTGGAACCGTGGAAAATTGCTGCGAAACCTATGTGATCTTCTGTCCTCTGGTCTACCCTCACTTTTATCTATGGGAGTTTTTAAAGATTGGAGTCTTTCTGTTTTGCCTCACTCCAGATTTGAGATCACAGCTTCAAGGGTGACTTTCTCAGGACCTGTTTTGTTGATCAACTGATGATATGAAGCATCATTTTCTTTATTTTTGGGTCGCATTCATGTTTTTGCTACTTTTTTACTTCCCGCTTGTCTGCTACTTTGACGGAGCGTTTCAGTGTACCAAATGGAAATTTTGAGTATTGGATGTATTTTTGTCAAATTAGTATTAAGTTCATTCAATCTACATGGGTACATTCTGGTTGTTTAGGGTCGTTCACATCGTGGTTTGAGCGACACATTTCAGATGCTTAAATTTTTGGAGGGGTTACAAGAGCTTTATAATTTAGGTTTTCAGACTCTATCTTCAGCAGCAATGCTTCACTCAAATTATTCTGGAGCTGGATGAGAATAACTGATACATTTCAGTGAACTACAGGAGTATGTAGAAGAATCAGATGCTAATTAATAGAGTTAGAGAAATTGGTTTTTGGTCAACCTAACCGTGTTGGGTGTTACTCTACTGCCAACTTGATGCTTACCCGAGGGGTTTGGCATGGTGGAAAATTGGCTACGCTTAGAAGTTGGACAATTGTGAGTTGGATACTCAAACAGGTCAAAGTGTTAGATCATCATCTTGGATTTGAAAAATACCTCATCGGGTCCTCACCTGGAGTGATTTTCAATCTAAAAAGTTTGATGCTGAAGAAAGACTCATCTATTCTACATAAGCTTATTACATCAAAATTCACTCATACGTCAAAAAATCTATAGTAAGAAACATCTTCAAGGAATTATGTGGAGAAACAATCGAAAAATTAAAGTCACAAAAAACCAAAGACCCGACCTATGTAGATGGAGTACCAGGCATCATAAACTGATCCCTCACTAGAGCGCACCAAAAGCCAAGTAAAACTTCTCCGAGCGGTATTTTTTTTTTTTTTAGGTTGGGTTATGTCAAACCATAAGAAGTCATAGATCTCCCGAAGACTTGTGGTAATTCCCTTCTTCACACCTCCAGAATATTAATTTACCTTTCACAAAGTCATAGATCTCTACCTCAATAACAGTTATCCTTCTAGATCAGTGTATAGGCTCCTAAAAAGGATGCAACATCTAGATTAAAATTTTTGCAATAGCTAGTTATATTCGCTAATTATCGATTCGCAGTGTTCACATTTTCTTTTCAGTTTTAGTATTCTCTCATATATATTTCCGATTCCGACCTAGCTATCTTGGTCCGGAAGGCTAATATCTTGGTCTGAAACAGAGAAAACTTGAAACTAAGAGGGGGAATAGTCGTTGATATTCCAGAAGTGGTGGACTTAAGTGTCAAATGGTGGTGGTCATTGGGTCACGCCGGTACGATGTGGTGCGATAACAGTATCACGCAAAATAAGATTGTTATAGAAAAATTCGAAATAAACCAAAATCGTTTGCTTATTCGATTGTATTCGATTGTATCAAACAAATGGACGGCTGATCATGAGACTCCCAACTTTCACTAGAACTGTTCATTTGTTTGATGCAATCGAATACAATCGAATGAGCATACGATTTTGGTTTATTCCGAATTTTTACAGAGATGATGTTTGTTGATTAATTCAACTTTTGAATGGTTAAAATCGTTGATAACATTGTCCAAAATATGCAAATTATACGCACACGTCCATACTGCTATGGACACAAGTATTTTCATACTCAAAATTTTGAGATCCAAAGAGAATCACCATTCTTCCAACAAAATAAATACAAGTGATCGGAAATTCTGCTGCACATAATTTATTATCAAAAAGGTTCAAAATTGTATATCAAACGTATGGATCTTATTTACAGACCAACATACCCAGGAGACTAACCACTACGTGCCGTATATGTCTAAAGCAAGCTATTTGATATGCTCAAGAACATACACACAACAACCTACTAAACACATTAATCCCAATATCTACAAGGTACAAGACTGTCTTAGCAATCCAATCACCCAAAACACACAAACGAAATTAACCTCATCCTCAAGAAACAGAAGCGGACTATATGTTCATGAAAAATATCTCTTCTTAAAATTCACATTAGACCATTTCTTCCCTCCCTCACCGACTGAAGTAATGACGAGGAGAGAAGAGACGGCGGGGAGAGAACATTCCCATATACCGCGGCGAGGCAAGGCCGTCGATGGAGCGGTATTCAGGCATGATGTACCCGTCTTTCTCATCTCGAGAGACGTTTCTGTTGGCCCCGTTGAAGGTGCCATACTTCACCAACTTCCCAACCCAAGATTTCTTCTTGGTCGGACTCTTGTGTCCACCATTCATTTTCTCACTCAGGTACTCCTTCACAGCATGCAAACCCTGCTCGAAAACCTCGGCCGGAGGCGAGACCATAGGGTTCCCTTCAACAACGAGCTTCTGGAGCTTCTTGAGGCATCCGAGGGAGTCGGGGAGAGCGGTGATCTTGTTGTAGCTGACGTCCAGTTCGACAAGGGACATGAGGAGGCCAATAGAGTAGGGTAGGGTTTCCAGGTTCTGGAAGTTTTGGCTGACGTTGAGAACTTCGAGGTTGATAAGGTTCTCCATGTCTTCTGGAAGAGACCTGAGGCAGTTGAGGCGAGCATCTAGTACGCGCAGATTGGTCAGGTGAGTCAGAGACCGTGGCAAGAAAACAAGCTTGTTGGAGTTCACTGATAGCTTCTTGAGGTTGATGATTTCGAATCCGATGGTGTCTGGGAGAACTCTGAGCTTGTTGAAGTTGGCGTTCAACTCTTCCAGTGACCTGAGTAATCGCAAATCAACAATTGATTATTACTTCCACCATAGAAGTCAGAGTAACAAGTATACTCTATTTCTATAGCATATATACCAAGTAGTTTTAGAATTTAGATCATTGTGTGTAACCATCTTGGTTGACAATATTAAAGTGATTCAACTATATATTCGTAATCCCATGTACGTTGCTGATTGTACGGTCTAGGGTTTCACTATCTTTGAATGCGTGTAAATGTTACTATGTAGTCAACCTCACAATGATTTAGACTTTTATATTTCTTCATTAATTATAAATTTAAATGAATAGACTCCAGAAGATATTTATCTTCCCGGAAAATAAATAAAATTGATACTTGATGGTGTCAAATACTGGAGCCTTCTGCGTGTTGCTTTCCTAGCCTACTATATTAATCTTGATAATGATGATTTCACTTGGATGACAAAGAAGAAGAAAACAAACAAATTTGTATCTAGAAAATGTTGTCTTGTATAAGAACAGAGAAACAAGAAAAGGATATGCTCTGAAATCGGATTAAACAACGGTATTAAGATGTTTATATTCAGTTTTCAAATCTAATCTTGATGTGGAGTGGTTTGTTTGAATATGAACTACCTTTAAATAATAGAAATTTACAAGAAAATGGTCACATCAATATTAACAGAAAAATATGACCGATACTGTAATATGATGTCAATGACTTGGTCTATAGTGCATGCATGTCACTATGTTTTACCACAGCAGATAAAATTAAGAGAATCCGTGAAAAACTAATCAAATATTGAAACAGAAATATTATAGGATGGACCATTCTGTGCTATCATTTTCGTTTTTCAATTTATGCCTTCATTTCACATGCATGACAAACTCAATTTTTTTTTTAATTTTTTTTAAAAGAACTCAATTTGTATTCAAAGATGAAGATTAAACCTTTCAGGGAATCTTCTAGCTTCTTATTTTCCAGAAGTAAAGAACAATCCTTATACATACATACATGCAAGACATATATACCTTCTTGCAAATATATAAAAATCAAAACAGTCATCAAATGGTTAATGGTCATATATATATACATACTTTTTTATTTTGGTCGAAATATATATACATACTTAATATCGAAAAGGAAGGGAAAGAGGACGAAGATGATTTAATTAGAAAAGTACAGACCTGCAGTTCTCAATAGGTTTGGGGAGAGATTCAATAAGGTTTCCAGAAACATTGAGAATCTTAAGCTTTGACAAACACCCAATTGAGTTTGGAAGGGATTTCAGCTGATTTGAGTGCACGTCGAATACCACCACGTTCAGTAACCTTGCTGTCAAAGATTCTGGTATGTTCTGTAAAATTGAAACCAGAAAATACAATAAATATCAGACCAAATCAATTATGAAACTAGAAACCCGCCTCAACACTCTGCCATATATCTTGTTGGCAAAAAGAAAAGTCCATAACTAAATATTCCAAGACAGTGATCGATATATCCCACAGGGTGTGTAACTGTAATACATACATACAATAAAATTGAAAATTTACCTGGAGATTGTTGTTGGAAAGATCAAGCTTGCAAATAGTCCCCAGATTGAGAGAGGGATTAGGCAAAGTATCAAGAGACATGCCACTCAAATCCACAATCTCAAGCCTCTCTTCTTCCGTTATCGACCTCCTCCTCACATGATCTGCCTTCTTCCTCACATCCATCCTCACTTGCTGCGGCTGCTGTTGTTGCTGCTGTTGCTCGTACATCATCTTCCCCGACAACGAAAACCTTTCCTCCGATCACATCCAAAAACCAGATCGAAATGGAGGACGAGAAAACAAATATCGGAAACCTATTCTCAGCTAGCTAGAGAGAAACAAAAACCAGAGGCGCTTGTGTTTCTGCTGCGTTTTTATGTTGGAGCAAAGATGGCTGTGTAATTTACGTGCTTCTGGTTTGTTCGGGAAAAATGATTGAAGGGAGTAATGTGTATTTGTAGAGACGAGGAAAGGACGTACGGAAAGAAAAGGTGCCACGTAGCCATGTCGTTGTGAGCAAGTACAAGACCGTATGGTTAGGGAAGCTGGGGTTGCGTGGCCGTGTACCCGACTCGAAGGAGGACAAGGGAGAAAGTCAACTTGGGGATTGCCCAGTTATATTAGGGCTACCCGCCATTGTCGATCTCTCGCTCAATTTTTATTTTTGTGCCCTATTCTTATCCCCGGCCTTTATTATTTTTTAGAGGGTGGACCAATTCCACAATTAGGGTTTTGTTTATTGTTCGGGACTTGTTTTGTATTCTAGTTCTTTATAAAATTGTCAACTTGGCAGCTATGGTGCATTTTTTATGTTATTTTTTTGGTGGGAAGACAACGAGGAAATTAAGTAGAAAATAAATCTTGAACATTAATCTTGGTGTAACGTATATATCTGAATTTGCAAATTGGTCATCATCATCATCCTTATCTCCCACTTATTGTTCTTCCATATTTATCTTTCACAATAAAAACGTATAAACTCTTATAAATAATTTGTGTAAATGGATGGCCGTACGGGGTCGGACGGTTATGGATGTACATATTCAAATTTGTATTGTTTTAAGTTGATAAGAGAAGTAGCTTATTGAAAAGATTCTCAATGTGATGGTCTAGCTGTAACACAATAATATATGTTGAGAAGTATAAATTACCTTATTATATAATAATGCATGTCTAACCACTCCCTTGTAACTTGCCATAATTTATGCTTCTTCCTTATTGAAAAAGAATAATTAGAGGGTTTTTCTTTCTTTAGTTTCTGAAGAAACAGAGTTTTCTTTGCAAGGCCTAATTTGCGTGACTGTATTTATAAAATGATACACAATAACACTTGCAGAAGTTGCAGTCTTGGCGTCTTACACGCGCGGTCAATCGGAGACACAGCAACACCAAATCCACGGCATGTTAAACACGGGAAATTATATGCATATATATTCTCAATTTCAATACACGCATATACTGCATTCTCAAGTTCATTAACAATGCACACATAAAATACATGCATAATCCATATATTGTGTGCATTGTAAAGACCATGCATATACGTATATAAACAAAAAAAAAAAAAAAAGAAGCAAATGATCACCTTTTTTTTGTTTTTTCCTTCTTTAAAAAGAGAAATGACCTTGATTCAGTTGCTGAGGAAAATACACCACTTCACTACCAGAAAAAAAACCTTAGGCGACGAAATATTTTTCGTTCGTCGCCTAAGTTTCGGCGTCTAGAAGTGGTCGTCTAAGTACTTAGGTGACGAAACATTAAATGTTTCCTCGCCCAAGTGACTACTTAGGCGACGAACCATTTTCGTTTTCTAAGTATTCTGGTGACGACCAAATGTTCTTAGAGGACGAAATTTTTCATCGGCTGGAGCTTCACTTAGGCGACGAAATATTACATTCGTCGCCTAAGTGGACCACTAAAGCGACGAAAATATAAAGTTACGTCGCCTTAGTTGTTCAGTAATTAATTTTTTTCTTTTAATTAAACTACTTAGGCGACGAAAATATAAAATTTCGTCGCCTAAGTGGTTCACTTAAGAGAGGAATATGCATATTTTCGTCGCCTTAGTGGACAACTTAGGTGACGAAAATTTATTTCTTCGTCACCTAAGTAGTTAATTTTTTTTTAAAAAAAAATTTGGAAAATTGAGACAAAATATAATAAATTTATTAAAAAATTTATTCATACAAATTAAATACTTAATATTAATAAATTTGTTCATTATATACAGACACTCTATAGCGATTTGATCGAGTTTCTCTACAAGACCGCAACATTCACAGTATATATGCCTGTAAGAATCTCCAATGCCTTTCAATCCTACCCCCATAAACACTACCCTGCAGACTTCAACTCACTGCACGATGTATGGCCTTGAAGTTGTCTAAGGCGGCAAAAATCATTTGGCAGAACCGTGTTAAACTCTGTATACAATATTCAGAAATAATGAGTTTGTATGTTAAACTCTGTATATTACATACATCTTATCCTAATTTAATATAGGCATAGGCATCTCTCTGTGAATTAAGGTAAATAAAGAGACTATAAAAACATAGGCATCTCCCTGTGAATTAAGGTAAATGGAACAACTCCAAAAACACTTGATGGAATACATACCTCATTTTCATCTGGGAACTTTGTACTCCCATGAAGAGCATGTGTTCTGCAAAACATTCATAAATATGTAAGTGATGTCTATGCATAACAACATTCATTCACCATTTGAAGAAGGCTAAACATGTGTAACACAAACCTAGAAAATGGGCAAGCCCTTGAGCCTCGACAGGGTCAAAGAAGCTGCATATACCAACACACATTGTTGCTGCTGCCTGCAAAGACGAGCAAACATCTTTGATTATCCACTTATCTCAAATGCTTGCAACTGAGCTGCGAAACTTAAGAGTTCATTCACATATATATGCAAGTACATTATACACAATCTGACACAAAGTGTTCGATCCAAGTACAAGAACTATACATGACAGGTTACATTTGACCCAAATACGAACCACCGAATACGAGTAGAGAGACAGACAAATTCCAACCACTGGAGTATCGTTCTAAATTCCAAATTCCAATCACTGGACAATCACCGAATACTAACCCGAATACGAATATATGAACCATGAAACAGAAGCAAAACAGCAAGCAGTGGCCGAGGACTGAGCAAAACGGAAGCAAGCAAGCAAATTCAGAAGAAACACATAAGCAAAACAGAAGCAAGCAAATTCAGCTACACCAATTAGATTCCAATTTATAAATTACAGATGTGGAAAAACCAAAACTATGAAAGAGCAAGATCCATATATATTACACACAGTTATTAGAGTTCAGAAACTAACCAGTAGGGTGTCGATCAGAGGCTGGGGAGGGGACTGAGCCGGCCGGGGTCGTGGACCGAGGCGGTGTAGGAGGCGGAGGGGACTGAGACTGAGGCGGAGGCTGAGATGGGGGCCAGGAGACGGTGGCTAGGGCGGAGAAGGGGGAAGAAAAAGAATGGTTTCATTATTAGGGATTGAGAACAAACCCGAGCGCCTATATATGTCTCTCACTTAGGAGACGAAAGATAATTTTTTCGTCGTCTAAGTGAATCACTTAGATGACGAAAAACTTATTTTCGTCGCCTAAGTGAGTCACTTATTTCGTCGCCTAAGTGATTACTAATTTTGGCCAAAATTTAGGCGGAAAATTAAGCCGCCAAATGTATTTGTAAATTAAAGTTTAGACGACGAAATCATTGTTTTCGTCGCCTAAGTGAGTCACTTAGACGATGAAGATTACGAATTTTGGCCAAAGTTTGTTAATTAAAACTTTTGCGACGAAGATGTATAGATGCATTTCGTCGACTCATACCCCAAATATTTTCAAAAAACATGTCATTTTTAACATATGCGCGCAATTTCTAATATATATAAACAAAAAACAAAAAACATTAAATGTAAGCGGTTGTTGTCGCGAATAGCCTCTACATTAGGGATTTGAGAAGCGGAATGCTCTTGATATGGTTCATCAGTGTCGCCGTCATCTTCATCATCATGTTCTTCAACCCCTTTAATTGTAGACGCACTCCATATATTCCTTTGTGACATCAGGTTAACCACTTTCCAAAATCCACCGACCTTAGGATCATCAAGATAAAACACCTGTTTTGCCATGCTGGCAAGAATGAACGGCTCATTTTCATACCACTTGTGTCTGTATTCACTGATAACATGCCGTAATCCATCTTTGTACTCCTAGGAACACTTGGATCAGTATTGAACCATCTACACTTGAACAAGACAACGCTCATATTTCCATATACTAGTTCGAGAACGGCGAGTAGTAGCACTCTGTAGTAGGTTAAGTCGTCACCATCTACCATGACCCCGCAATTTTGTGTTCTGTCGTTTACATCTCGTTGAAGTGTCACAAACTTGACGCCGTTGACAAAACACATCGCTCGCACACTGTGGGAAATTGGCGTTCTAGTCAAATGGTGCAATTCTTGCGGGTACCAATCACTCTTATGTTTTTGGAGATTTTCAACCTGCCACGTTGTGATAAATTATTTAAATTTAACTGACCAGAATACTAATATTGAAATGGAGATATTCTAACACAATAAATGTTGTGACGTACCCATTTGCGTCTCTTTCGGCCTTAGGTCTCTACGATTTCCTTCAATGAGCTTCAAATGCTCACACATGAGATATTGTTCTTCATCGCAGTGTTGTAGTACGCACCAATGATCTTCAATTAGCTCATCACCTGTCAATCTTTGTGAACTTGGTAAATTACCGTACGTACGTACATCACTACATCACTAGAAACGACTGAAAGATTGAAGTCTGGATTGAACTTGGTAAATTTTTCCTCTTCTTCACGATCTGGAAAACCAGTGCAGTATATATAGCTTGTCAGGATTTACATAGGCGATGAAATCTATATTTTCGTCTCCTAAGTGTCCCACTTAGGAGATGAAAGAATAATGTTTCGTCGCCCAAGTGAAATACTTAGGCGACGAAACAGTAGTTTCGTCGTCTTAGAGAACAACCCTGACGACAAAAAAGTCGTTGTCCTCTGTGTATTTTCTTAGTCGACGAAACAAGTATTCGTCGCCTAAGTGTCTCACTAAGACGACGAAACGTAACAGTTTCGTCTCCTAAGTGAGACACTTAGGCGACAAAGTTTGGTTTCATTGACTAAGAAAATACCAAGACGACGACGCCTTTTTTCGTCGTCAGGACTTCTCTTAGACAACGAAATCATTGTTTCGTCGCCTAAGAATGTACTTAGGCGATGAAACGTGCTTCTTAGAGGACGAAGTTTTTTTCGTCGCCTAGTACTTCTTAGGCTACGAAATTTTTAATTTTTCGTGGCCTAAGGTTCTTTTTCTTGTAGTGCTTGCTGTTGGAAGTGAGAATTGGAGAATTTTATTTTTTAACCCAGGATGTCAAACCCTTTATTGATAGAAAAAAAAATGTAAGAATACAACTTGAACATGATTTGTCCGCTTGGGTTTCGTAAAAATAGAACCATGCGAAACTACTTAAGAAGTCTCTAAGTCGCACACCCTAAGGTGACGCGTCTTGATCAATAAAAATTATGTTAGAGCAGAGAAGATAAAGGGCAAGCCTTTTTTTTTTTGAAAGTGAGATTTCATTGAGAAGGATTAAGAAAGATTGTTACAGTCCTATATAAGAACATCTAAAATGATATGTGGGGCTTGTTCTACCCACGTTGAACCAAAGGTGGCTTGAAAACCAACTGCTGCCAGGCGATGAGCAACTGCATTGCAGCTGCGAGGACAGTGTTGTATTGTGACATTTGTGAGGCCTTTCCAAGTGTGTTAGATATCATTTATAATGCCTCCATTGGCAAGGTAGCTGTACTCACTAAGCTTGGCTTCAGCTATGGCTTTCAAAGAATCACTTTCCACAATGACGTTCTGTAGCTTTAGGGACTTGAGTAGATCTAAACCTTCTCGAATGGCTAGCAGCTCGCATTGCTTTAGGGAGGCTGTGAAGTCGATTGGCTTAGCAAAAGCTGCGACAAAACCTCCTTGAGCATCCCTGACTACACCTCCAACTCCACCTTTTGTCTGATTCTGAAGAAAAGAAGCATCTACATTGAGTTTGTAGGTGTTGTTACCTCCTGGTAATGTCCAACGCTTAGAAGCCCTAAGTTGGACTCCCCATGTTGGTTTGTTGGCTTTGTGAAATTCGTCTAACCAAGAGAGCGCTTCCATCATAATATTCACTGCAGGTTGACCCTTGTTCTGCCACAAAACATTGTTTCTGTTTTTCCAAACACTCCAGATGAGGATTAAGAGTTTATCAAATACTTTAGCTTTCAGTTGGGTTGTAGGTTTTAGTAACCAATCTTTAAACAACATACCTTCCTGTAAATGGATACATAGGCCCGAGCGAGAGAGTATTTCTTGCATAAGAGGACGAGTATAGAATAAGTGAAGTGTGCTTTCTGTATGGTGATTACAGCAGAGGCAATGCATAGCTCCATCATATCCTTTACTGGTTAGCTTTTCTCTTGTTGGAAGCAGATCTCCAGCATATTTGGACTTTTCCTAGAACTTTACTATTCCATATTTTCTTCCAGAGCAAAAGATATGGGTCTCCCATAGAAGTAGAAGTGAGTGCAGTTGATAATACATGTTGCCTTGTTATCCAATACGCTGATTTGACTGAGAAAAAACCTTTCTTCTCAGGACACCAAATTAATCTGTCATGAGATGGTCTGCGACCGACTGGGATGCATAGGATCTTTTCAGCCACGTGTGAAGGGAATATTGATTGTACAAGCTGAGTTTTCCAGGTTCGCCGAGTCTGATCAGTAAGGTCTGCTACTTTTTTGACCCCATGTGCAGCTGGTGCCCTTAAAGTAAAATTGGAGTTGACAGGTGTTTCTGCCTAAACCCGGGGGCCTCGTAGATACAGATGAATCCAACTTGATCTTATGCAATCCTGCTCACTAAGGGGAATACCGGGCGGGCCGGTCTTCTCCTTTCCGATGCCTAAGTTAGTATAGTTGGAATATATATAACCAAGGCACGTATGTAAGCAGGGAGAGAGATAAGTTACCTAATAAATAGGGTAGTTGGGGCCCTTATATAGGTGGTTGGGGGTGATGGCTGGCCTCACCCTTCGATGTGGGACTGGTTCCCTTCTGTTTGTACATTCTGGTGCCCTCTTTGGCAGGCCGGCGCCCCCGGTCCCAGGGTCCCTGGCGGCAGGATAGAGTGCTGGACCCCGAGGCCGGGTGCTGGTGAGCCGATCCCGGGCCTTGGGCCGGGCCCTGGTGCACTTGCTGCGGGTCTGTGGGCCTGCTGTAGCCTCTCTGCGGCTACTGTCAACAAGTCCCCCAAGTTCCCGGTCAAGTGCAATCTTGAATGGGGACTTAAATCTGTCTTGCTCTTGTCCCGCAGACCCGCAGGGTTACCAACCTACCGGTGCCTAGTCCCCCAAGTCCGCGTTAAAGATTGGGCGTGACCGAGGTGAGTACCTATTACCGATGGGAAGCAATAGTTTATAAGTACGTTTGTAATATAAGTAGTACTGTGCCCAGGTGTTGTGGTGTTATGAGCATGGAGTGGGGTGGAACCCGGAGAGTGTATGAGATGATGCTATGATGCCATGCAATAGATGTGTGCATGGAATGATAATGGGGAGTTGAAATCCGCCATGCAAGAGATTTGTGCATGGGATGATAATGGGGCGTTGAAATCCGCCATGCAAGAGATGTGCATGGGATTTCGGCCGGGCACTCTGCCCTATCGGTACGAAGCGGAGCTTCACTGGGTCACAACTGGGCGATCTGCCAAATCGAAATGGAGCGGAGTTCACTGAGCCTCTACCGGGCGATCTGCCAAAGCGGAGTTCACTGAGCCTCTACCGGGCGATCTGCCAAAGCGGAACGGAGTGAAGTTCATGGGACCTCGACCGGGCGTTCTGCCATATTGAGACGAGTCCCAGGTGAACTTAAGTACTGGACCTCGACCGGGCGTTTTGCCATATCGAGACGAGGTGGAGCAAAGGACCTCGACCGGGCGTTCTGCCATATCGAGACGAGTCCCATATTGCTAAACTGCGGGGAGATTACCCCAGTGTTGCGGGCTGTTTAAAGCACCGGTGAACACTTGCTAGTTCTTCTCAGCTTGTGTTGAATAAGCGTTGAGGTAAGGGGGGTGGCGTTGAGGTGACAAGGCTCGCCGTGCAGCCCCACGTTGATCGCGGTTCAATGCGATGCAGGGTTTTTATCCTGCTGGACAAGAGTACATGGGTTAGATGTAAACTCACCCGGGTGTATAAAGCCCATGCCGGTCGAATGTTCTCATGACCGGGGTCAAGCCATGGTACTGGGCGGAACTCGACCGGGCGTCCTGCCATATCGAGACGAGTCCCCCAGTGAAATGCCATGGGGCCGGGTGGATCCTGTTCCCTGTAAGGGGGTGGCGTTGAGGTGACAAGGCTCGCCGTGCAGCCCCCCGTTTGCCGCAGCTGGTGCGATGCAGGGTTTTTATCCTGTTGGACAAGCGTACATGGGTTAGATGTAAACTCACCCGGGTGTATAAAGCCCTATGCCGGTCGAATGTTCTCATGACTGGGGTTAAGCAATGGTACTGGGCGGAACTCGACCGGGCGTCCTGCCATATCGAGACGAGTCCCCCAGTGAAATACCATGGGGCCGGGTGGATCCTATTCCCGGAATATGCTCTCGAGCCGGTTGGACGCGTCGTAACCGGTGGGCGGATCTCGACCGGGCGTTCTGCCATATCGAGACGAGTCCCCCAAGTGAGATGTAGCTGGGTGGACCTCGACCGGGCGACATGCCATATCGAGACGAGGTCTCCAGTAGGATGGCGTGCAGCCGGTTGAATGATACCTAACCGTGAACTGCTGCGAACCGGGCGGATCTCGACCGGGCGACATGCCATATCGAGACGAGTCCTCCGGTGATATGCAACGAAGATGGTGCTAGGAGGAGGGTTCATATCCGGATAGATGCTCTCGACGCGGTTGGATGATTACCACCGGTGAGAGGTCTTTGAGATACAGTGAAGAAGCCATGCAGCCGGTTGAATGATCATAACAGTGAACTGCCATGGTGCCGGGCGGATGGCTCGTACCCGGATGGATGCTCTCGAAGCGGCTGGATGAAGCGCCACCGGTGAGAGGTCTTCGAGATATACAGCGAAGAGGCCATGCAGCCGTGGAACCTGGGGAAGTGTGGGAGGGTCTGACTCCTCGGTTCCCGCTCCTACCTTCCTGTCGCCAGCATGTGGGACAAGTGGCTGACATGCATTTAAGGAGGAAGTCCATCAGTCCCGTCAGTTATGATGGCATGGGCAGTTTACCAATGCTGGGACACGTGCCAGCGGGGGGCGGCCTTGAGATGAAGGGCCTGGATTCGCAGGCGTTTGAGTTGCTCTGATTACTTGTTTTTGGAGGGATTTCAATTGCCTAGGGCACCGGTCCCCCTATAAAACGGCCTCTTTCGCTCTTCTTTCTGCTGTTGCTTCTTGCTTTGGAGAAACTAAGAGAAAGAGAGAAATCCGGCGAAAACTCTGAGCCCTTTTGCCCCACGAGGTCCGTTTTCTCGAGCGCTCCCTACTCTCTTCCTACCATTGCTCGCTGCTTTCGCAGGGCGGATTGGCCTCGGTTGAGCATACTAATCGGTAAGTTTGTTGATTTCTTTGCCCCGGTGTTGTTCTTGCTTTGGTTTTGTTGTTTTGCGGCGGGGGGGGGGGGGGGGGGGGGGGAGGGATCTCTGTCGCTGACGGAACTGCTCTGCGGCAAACTTGGGGAGAGGCCGTAGAAGGCGCTGTTGTGGCCTGATGCTGACGAGCGCTAGGGTTTTGTTTTCTTCCCCTAGGTTAAGATGTCTTCTTCGAATTCTGACCGGGCTTCCGAACCGGCTGCCAGGGGTCCCCTCGTGGATGATGCAGAGAGGCTGGAGAACTGGCTCGGTTCGGAATCCCCGGAGACCGAAGTCGCTGACTTCTCCGGGAGCAGGCTTCGTCTCCGTCCTCGTCTTCGTCTTCCGGGGCTGAATCCTCTGAGACTGAAATACCGCACGGGGTGCGTCTTGCGGATGATCCGGCCGTGAGCTACACCATTGGCAGAGGGAAGGATGCTGTGGTGTGTGATGAACCGGATGGCAGCATGACCCCTGGAGAGATTGCAGCGCTCCGGGAAACGTGGGGTATCCCGGATGAAGTTCTGCTGCGGCCCCTGAATCCTGGAGAGTCAGCCTGCAACCCGGAAGCAGGTTGGGTTGCCGCGCATCAGGACCAGTTCCGGCATGGACTCTCGCTCCCGCTGCCAAATTTCGTGCAGTATATGCTCAGTGCGCTGCAAGTGTCGCCCGCTCAGCTTCCTGGGCTTCAGTAGAGGCGATTATTGAGCCTCGGCTGCCTATATGATCTGTCCGGAATGAGTATGTCAACGGTAAACGAATTCCGGTCCTTGTATATGTTGTCCTACTCCAGGAAACAAGGGTCCCGGGGTTGCCTGTCCTTCAACGCCCGGAACCATCAACCGATTGTCACCAATATGCCTACATGGGTAGACAACAGTTGGCGGAAGAAGGTGGTGATGGTGGGCGGGAGGTGGCAGGCGAGGAGTAAAATGTACTGGGTTCCTGGCGCCTTCCAACCCATTGGCGACCAGTCGTTCGAGCTATCCGATCTGGAGCATGAGAGGATCTCGACCATACTCGGATGTTAGGACGATCTGGAACGGAGTTCTTTCAACTTTATCCAGCGAGAAGTGCTGGAATACTGCCAACTCGGGCGGGGTCCCGGTGCGTAGGAAGCCCTTTAGCGGTGATACTTTGTGCTAGCTTTGGCAAAATACTAACTGTTCGCTTTTCTTGCAGGTGCATCTTCCCGGGCGGTTATCAAGCTCGAAACCACTCTCTCAATGGACGGAGAAGACCTCCTTAACAAGTTGAAGGAGAAAGGCGAGACCGTCTCGCGGACGTCGGTGGACGACGAGTCCGGCCGGCTCACGACTCATCCGGAGCCGAGGGCCATGGACGTTGATGACGGCGCCTACCTCCTGAGGCGGGTGAAGACCCATCATGCTGCGGGCCTTACGGTGCCTGGAAAGGGCAAGAGCACCGGGGGGCCAGTGAGGATTCCCGGTGGAGTGAACCGGATCCCCAACCGGCCGGTGTCTGTGCCGCACGTGGCTCGCGTCGCCCGGGTAAGCGCACAATCTTCTTCTCCGGAAGGCCGGTGAGAGAAACGGAAAGGCGGGGACATTCCTTCCTCCGCGCTGGTGACGCTTACCGGTGGGTCGGCACGGGAGAACCTGGCCAAACGGTTCAGGATAACCAGCGGTGCCCAACCTAACTCCGCCGGGGAGAAGGCTGCTGCTGCTGCCCGGCAGAGAAGTCCCGCGCCTGCGGAGGCACCGAGGGGTAGCCCTGACAGTGCATTCGTCCGGCAAGTGGCGGCGGACTTGGCCGGTCTTGGTCTGGACAGGCCCGGGGTTGCTGGAGCCCTGACGGGTGGGAATCGCCCAAAATGCAAGGAATCCGTCCTCCGGGTAAGTACTGCATGGTACCACTACACTACTTGTAGCTTGTTTTCTTTTGCTGCTTGACTAACTGCCTTTGTTGCTGCGCAGCTGCTGTACAGTCTGTACCAACCGGATGCGAGCGAGAAACTATCGGAGCTGAAGAGACAGATAGCTGCTCTATCGGAGGCCCGACAGTGCCTGGAGGTGGAGAAGTCCCGCTCGGATAAGGAGAAGGCCAGATCGGAGGAGAGGGCCAAGAAGCTGGAGGAGCAGAACCGGAGCCTGGAGAAGGAGAGGGCCGAACTGGAAGCCAAGGTGGACGAGCTCCAAGTGGGAACTGCCGCTCTGCGCACCAGCTCTGCTGCTGCGACCGAAGAAGATGACCCGGAACTCTACGAGCGGGTCGTTCTCAAATACCGCGAGAGCAATCAGTTCCTGGAGTTTCTGGTGAAGGCCATGGAAGAGGGCATCTCAGATGCGTACACGGAAAGGGCGGGGAAGGGATGGTTAGACACTTCCCTGATGCCGATTGCTGCTGACGGAGATATCCATGAGCAGTCGGACATTCATCAGGAGGAGGTGGAGGGGCAGCCGGAAGAAGCGATTCGCTCGGACTTGGATTCTTCTACCAACGGTGCCGAGTCTCCCCGAGCCAGAGTCAACACCGGAATTGAGGTCAACGACGAGGGTACCGCAGGAGAGGCTGGCGGATTGCCTGCTGAAGGCGGAGTCGTGGCTCCTTAGGATTTTCCTTGCTCTTCTCCTTGTAATCTTTCCGGAACGGTTACCGCTTGTATTCTTGCTTGATTATGAATATAATTGAACTGGCGGAGCCAGTGAAATTTTCTCAAAAGTAGTTTGCATATATCTGTTTTTACAACGGTTGAACAGGAGACATATCAAACTAACCGCTCGGAGCTAGCGGGTTTACCAGGCCTGGTCACGTTCCCGGTCGGGGTCTGTTCTTCTTTCCCCTACGTACCGCTGGAGCTGGCCGTTATCGATCAAACCCTGCACCGCTGTCTTGAGAGCGCAGCACTGATTTGTTCGATGAGTAGCCTCATCATGATAAGAGCAGTACTTGCCCGTCTGTGCCGTTGTAAGTTTCCCCTTCGGGTACTTTCTCTTGGGCGGTGGGGGAATGACGCTCCCGTTCTCAAGTAAGATATCCTCATAGGAAGTGGTGAGAGCGGTGAAGACTTCTTGACCGGCCGGTGGTGCTGGCATGATTGCCAGGGGTCGCTCTTGGCGGTACGGCGCCGACTTGTGCTCGTTCTGGGGTCTATCAGAATAGGGCCTCTGCTGCCGCTGTGGCCAGTTTCTACTATTGGCGTTCCGGCTGGGTCGAGCGGTGCGGTTCTCGGTCCGCTGACTGGGCTTGGCTTCCTGGCCGGGCGGAGGGTTCTCTTTCCGGGGATGGTCTTCCCGCTGCTCATCCCGCTTCCTCTTCAGTAGATGGTGCCCATAAGTCTCATGATCGGCCTGAGCATGCCGGATGGCCATGGCCATCAGCTCGTCATACCCCTGCGGGAGTTCTACCCGAACGGCGTAGGAAAACTTACCCGCTCGGAGCCCCTGCTTAAACGCCATCTCGGCGATGCCTTTGTCCAGGTTCCGAACTCCGGCCGTAGCCGTCTGCCAGCGGTTGACAAAGGTTCTCAGCTCCTCTCCAGGGGCTTGTATGCAGTTGAAGAGGATGGTCGACGTCCGGGCTCCCTCGACTTGGAGAATGAAGCGGCCTACGAACCGGTCGGCTAACTGCTCGAACGCCTCGATCGAGTTCGCAGGAAGCTCGTAGAACCAGCTGAGCGTTTCTCAAGATAAAGTCTCCTGGAAGATGTTGCAGCAGACTGCATCGGAGTATCCCTTGGCGCAGGTTTGGGACCGAAAACTGTCCAGGTGCTGATACGGGCAACCAGACCCTGAATAGGTGAGTTTGAGGGACTTCTGGTTGCCAGATCTCCCCGACTCTATGACCCGGTGCGAGAAAGAGCCCATGCGCTCATTAAACCGGGCGCCCTCCATCGGCCGCGCGGCTCTTCTCTCGTTGGCCTCCATTTGGGCCTTTAAGTCCGACACGGTGTTGGCTAGCATCTGTAGCGCCCGTGCGGTCGGAGTCTCAACTTCATCCACAGACGAAGCGCCGAGCTGGCGGGAGGTTATCGTGCTCTTCGGCGGGCCTGCGCCTGCCGGCGACTTTTCTCGCACGGGATCACCGGGCCGACCGCCCGAAGACTGCCCTGCCTTGGTGTGTTGAGGTTGGACCGGTAGGAGTGCTGCCTGCACCTCGGCCATGGCGTCACTACGCTGCTGTCCCCTCTCCAGGGCGGCTACTAGGGCAGCATTCACTGCTTCCATCTCTTCATACTGGGCGTTGGACTTAGCTCTGTCCCTGTCGCTCTCCTCTCTTAGACGACTGACCTCTGCGGCCATTGCCCGTAGCTCTCCCGCCATATTGCTATGGCCGGGGCTGTATGTAGGGTCCTGGTCCAGACTCTCAGATCGATCGTTTGGATCATCTGAGAACGTCAAGGAGAAGCCCCGGCGCTCTGGACTGTCTTCCTCCTCTGCCGGGCCTTTCCCGCGCGAGCTGTCGTGGTGGGGCCCCGGCATGCCGGACGGTCCCCCACAGCTCCCTACTTCCTGACCGTTGCCCCGGTCGCCGCGCGGGTCCCGCGTGACGGCCGGGGTGGAGGTGAGCGTCTGCACTAATGTAACACGTCCCTCCTCGGTGGTACCTTTCTCTTGACTCATTTCCGAATTCTCTTCCAACGGTGTTGCTTACACGGCTTTTCGTTCAAGCTTCCCATAGATGGCGCCAATTGTTTCTGCCTAAACCCGGGGGCCTGGTAGATACAGATGAATCCAACTTGATCTCCTGCAATCCTGCTCACTAAGGGGAATACCGGGCGGGCCGGTCTTCTCCTCTCCGATGCCTAAGTTAGTATAGTTGGAATATATATAACCAAGGCACGTATGTAAGCAGGGAGAGAGATAAGTTACCTAATAAAGAGGGTAGTTGGGGCCCTTATATAGGTGGTTGGGGGTGAGGGCTGGCCTCACCCTTCGATGTGGGACTGGTTCCCTTCTGTTTGTACATTCTGGTGCCCTCTTTGGCAGGCCGGCGCCCCCGGCCCCAGGGTCCCTGGCGGCAGGATAGAGTGCTGGACCCCGAGGCCGGGTGCTGGTGAGCCGATCCCGGGCCTTGGGCCGGGCCCTGGTGCACTTGCTGCGGGTCTGTGGGCCTGCTGTAGCCTCTCTGCGGCTACTGTCAACAACAGGTATCCACTTATCCGTCCATGCATTTATGCATGCGCCATCACCCACTTTCCATTGAACTCCTGCTCTTAATATTGCACGAGCAGTGAGAATACTTCGCCATGAAAGGGAAGGAGTGTTTGTTAATTGTGCTTTCCATAAGGATGAATAGGGATATTATCGAGCTTTGAAGACATGTGCCACAAGATATTGAGGATTGCTGACAAGTCTCCATCCCTGTTTTGCCAACATTGTCAAGTTATAAGCATAAATGTTTTCAAAACCCATACCACCTTCTTTCTTTGTTAAGCAGAGTCTCTCCCAGCTTCTCCAGTGGATTTTTTCTTCGATCTCTTCTGTATCCCCCCAGACATAAGATGCACATAGTTGATGGATGTCATCACATAGTGTTTTTGATAATAGATAGTAGTTCATGACATATAGAGGCATCGTTTGAGCAACAGCTTTTATTAAAATCTCTCTACCTGCACAATTGAGAATTTTTGTCTTCCAACCCAGCAACTTCTTAGTCAACTTTTCCTTAATATACTAAAAAATTGTCATTTTTTGATTTTCCAACTCGCAATGGGAGACCGAGGTATCGATCATGTTGATCTTTCTTCTCAGCTGCTAGGATAGAGGCTAGACACTCTTGTTCACTTGGGTCCACATTTCGACATAACACAACGCTACTTTTAGCACAATTAACCTTCTGACTGAAGCTTGCTCATAGATATCCAGGATTTTTTTATACTGCTCACATTCATTTGCATTAGCTGTGCCGAATATGAGACTATCATCTGCAAAAAACAGGTGCTTGTGGGCTCATTTTGAGCCCTGCTATGGTTCCCGTTTGAATTGCTTGCGAGATCAGAGGTGACAAACCTTCAACACATAGAATAAAAATGTATGGGGAGAGAGGATCTCCTTGTCTGATTCCTCTGGAAGGTACAATCATTTCTGTAGGTTCACCCTGTACGAGAATAGAGTATGATACAATTGTGATACACCTCATGATCATTTGTATCCAGTCACCGTTGAAACCCAATTTATGAAAAATAGCATTGATGTAAGTCCATTCAAACCTATCATAAGCCTTGCTAATATCTAGTTTGAGGGAGAAAAAACTTGTAGCCTGGCTATGCAGAGAATGCATATAGTGAGCCACCTCAGTTGCTATCAAAGTATTATCGGATATGAGTCTTCCTGGCACATATACACTCTGCAGAGGAGAGATGATATTGGATAAACACTTCTTCAGCCTGTTTGCCACTCACTACCAGATCAGAGAGAATAGCCGACGAAAAAAATTTCGTCGACTATGCCAAATTTTCGTCGGCTATAATTCGTCGGAAAAACGGCGTCGGTAATACCAATGGCCGGCGAAAATAACGAAATCGAGTATGGCCGACGATAGTGCCGACGAAAATTAATTTTGTCGACCAAACCTGGGCAAAATATCCGACGAAATTCGTCGGCTATGCTCGAGCATGGCCGACGATATCGTAAACTATAGCCGACGAAATTCGTCGGCTATTTGTTCTGAAATATGGCCGACGATTTCATCTATTTCGTCGGTTATTTCGTCAGAATATATTAATATTTTAATAGGCATTAATTAGTTATAGCCGACGAAATAATGTCATTTTCGTCGGTACTGAAAGTTATAGCCGACGAAAATTGGTAAAAATCGTCGGCTATAGCACTTATAGTCGACGAAATAAGGCCAATATCGTCGGCTATTCTTACATTTGGGGAAAAAGAAATTAAATTAATTTCTAAATTACCATTCCAAGCAACCTGCAAATCACAAAGACAATCCATGCATTTACACAACCAAGAAACACGTCTAAATGACTTATTATTTAATTTGTTCCAATATACATAAAATATAACCCTAATCATCACCTAAAGCACTAAAGTCCACCACGTCATCCCCAGCATCCTGCTCTCCATCATGCTCGTCATCATCGGGAGGTTGAGGCATTGGAGGTTCAACTAACGGCTGAAACGGGGGCGGGGGTCCAAGGGCTTGTTGTTGTGCCGCGAACATATCATACCACCAGTTTTGTTGGCCGGCGTAGTTGTGTTGCCGAATTCTCTCGCATTCAGCATGCCAACTGGCCATATCCAAATGATACTGCTGTATTCTGCGGCGTTACTCCTGTGATCTCTGGGCCTCGACCGCCAATCTTGCGGCCAATCTCTGCACTTCCCCTCTCATCTGTTGGCTCTCCCCGCCTCCCTTCTTTTGACCTCCCTTGGTGGTCTTCAGGAGCCCTATTCCAGAACTTCCCAAACTCCGGCAGTAGTATTGGTTTGACCGGTCTGGGAAGGCTGCGTCGAACATCCTTGCTGCCGTTTGGACATTCGATCGGTCGATCTGGCGCAGGGCTTTTTCCAGATCTGCCTCTGAAATGTTCGGTTGTGTCTCCCGAACTACTTGCTGGAACACCTCTTCTTCGGCCAGGTTCACCCTCTCCTAATTGAACGGGAAAAAAAAAATTAATATTCTAACAAATATATAATTAAGTAAAATTAATAATTAAAATTTTAAAATCGTAATCAACGACTTACGAGCTGTTCTGTCGCTTGTGGATAAGCGATCTTGAACCTCTCCACGTACGGGTTACTATCAGGATGATCTCTAAGCACCTCCTCCTGATATTGTGCAAATGGCCTAGAACCACCATGATGGGGGGTTGTGTTACGGCGGCGGTTCGCAGAGTTTATCCGAGACCGTTCCGTCAAACAAATAATAAAATATTAAAAAAATGTATCAAAAAATATTAGTGTAATAATTATAAAATAATTAAACTAATAATTAAAATTTTAACAAAATAAACATTTATAGTTAAATTTAGTATTTACCAGCATAAGTGGGTTGTTGAAGTCTACTGTCTTCAACCAACGCCACTCGTACTCCCTGAACATGAACTCTCTGGAAGTACCCATACGACCACGGTTGTCGTATTGGTTAAAGTGGGAACGGAGCTCGTTCTTCCACTCTTTGAACCTACGGAAAAAACAAAAGTGCATTAGAAATATTATTAATATCATAAAATATTTCAAATTATAAGATAAGGAATTCCCAACGTACCTCAAGTTCTGCATCGCGTCCGCCCAATCCTGCTTGTGTTCTGCAATCTCGAAGTATGTCTGAAAGATAATATTTTATTAGTTTTACAATTATAACAATACCGAAAATTATTAAATATTACGTAAAATAAATTAAATTTTTTAAATTACTCACCGACGCGGCGTTGTTCACCTCCCTCTTGATCTCTTCGGGCACATCAGCCCACCGTGTCCACAACATAGGGACTCTGTCCCTAATCAGTGCCCCCACGCAACCCGTGTAGTCGCGGCGTTTTTTCCCCTGAACCTCCTGATTAGGAGGTTCGTTGATCTGGATCCTCCCCCGGAGCGCAACAGTTCTCCTGAGCGTGTCAAAACATATGACACCTCTCGTATTCCTCGTTGAACTGCTAGCGGCTGTCCCTATCACATAAACGACGATTGGTTAATAAAATTAAATATTAGTGCGTTAATTTTAATAAAATATTTAATTAATAAAATCAAATGTTACCTGAACTGGATGACTCGTCTGTCGACTTTCCTTTTCTCCTCGCCGAAATCAGGAGGTCAGGGTTCTCAAATGGCTGCTGATGGTATGCCTCCGCAACACTCACGTACTGAGACATAGCAGGCCATATGGGCACACCACGAATGTCGACCTCGGGTATCGCAGGAATGTTGTACGGGAGGTAGAGCTGATTTGGGAGAGTAGGCCCCTCAGTCGAGTCAGCAGCAGACGTCGTCGGACTCGTCATCGGCTCCCGATGAACCTCAGGCATACGAACCTGAGGAACGTCTGCAGCTATCTCGTCCTGAAATAGCTGCCTACTGAACCTCGGAGCATCTGGCCCGACAGGGGGACGTGAACTGCTCGACGGCCGCCCCGCCTGGAGAAGGGTCTGGTGCCGAGAACTCACACTCCTCCGCGGCTGGGATGAATCCACAGGCCTCCACGGCTGGGATGAATCCACACTCCTCCGCGGCTGGGTGGTGGTCCTCTCAGGCTGGCTAAGGGTCCTGTCGGACTCTGCGGAACCGGCGGAACTTTCAGAACCCTTAGATCTGGAACGATGGCCTCCGAAGAACTGTCTGAATGCATCGGCTATCTGCAGCTTGAGGCATTAATACATTAATTAATATTAAATTATATTATATTAAATAACAAATTCTAATTAATATAATAACCAATAATACTAACATATTTCAAAACATACTAACAAATTAATATTTAAATTTTAACTAATTTTAAATAATACTAACCATTAACCTAAATATAACTATTTATATACAAATACAACTATATTTCATTATTAACATATATATAAATACAAATAACCATTTATATATTAACAAAAATATATAACAATTTATATAATTAAAATTAAATATATAACAAATATATAACAATTTATTATATAACAATTTATATAATTAAAATTAAATATATAACAATTTCTATACCTAAATTATAACAAATATATAACAATTAAATTTATTAACAAATATATAACAAATATATAACAATTTATATAATTAAAATTAAATATATAACAAATATATAACAATTTATATAATTAAAATAAAATATATAACAAATATATAACAATTTGTTAAAATTAAATTTATTAACAAATATATAACAATTTATATAATTAAAATTAAATATATAACAGTTTATAAAATTAAACTAAATTGAAAAAAAAAATTTAATCGGATCGGAGGAGGAGGGGAAGGAGGTCGGACGAGGAGGGGAAAGCGGAGGGGAAGGAGGAGGAGGAGGAGGAGCCGCCGATTTGAGGAGGAGGAGGAGGAGCAGCGCGGCGGAATCTTGTGGGAGAGCGTAATCGCACTCGGCAGCAGCAGCAGGAGGAGGAGGAGGAAGAGAGGAAAAAGTCGGCTAGGGTTCGACAGTTTCTGAATTATACCTGAAAGAATAGCCGACGAAATGTTTGAACTCGTCGGCTATACTTTGAATGTCGTCGGCTATACTTTAGGCGCTCAGCAGCCGTCTGATCTCCGCCATCCAACGGCGGACAATAAAAAGGCGCGGATCGCAAGAGTTTAGCCGACGAATTCAAATATTTCGTCGGCTATGCTTTGGACAATCAGTAGCCGTTGGATCTGATTCATCCAACGGCGGACAATAAGCGGATCGCAAGAGTTTAGCCGACAACATAGAATTTTCGTCGGCTAAACTTTTGGTCAAACAACGAAGTCAAACCTCTAAACGCTTTAAAACGGAAATTAGTCTAGTTAGACGACGGTTTCTGGCCTCACCTTCAACAGATAATAGTTTCAAATCGATGAGACACAACTAATCGTATAAAAATTTTCCTCAAAATATTTACCGAACGTCAGGCTACCCATAAGAAAACGGAAGTAAAACACAGTTAACCGCAACATTCGGCACACAGATTTTGTCGGAATCTTGTCATTTTTCAACCGTAGACGTATTTCATTATTTCGGTCATATCTTATTTGACGACATATTTGGATTTGAAGGATGAAGCAATGGTTTGTCGATAGTGATAGAAAATGGAAGGTGGTCTTTTTTTATTTTTTATTTTTAAATCATAGCCGACGAAATCAAACATAGTACTCGTCGGCTATTCTTTTGTCGTTTTCTGTCTAAAATAAAATATGTATTTTTCAATATAGTTTTGGCCGACAAAATCACGCATTTTTCGTCGGCTATAATTAGTATAGCCGACGAAATAATGCATTTTTCGTCGGCTATTTTTTGAAAAAAATAAAAAAATCAGTGGTGTTACACCTCTCGTATTCCTATGTCCTGTTCATATATAACCAAAATTAAACATAAAAAAAAAAAAACAGAAACCCAGCAGTCAACATATTTCAAATTTTTTTTTTAAGGGGTTTGGAACCCAGCCTATGCTGGGAGGCTCATCCCCACGCCCGTTCATTAGAAAAGAGTGGATTACAAATGAAAGGATTACATCATCTAAATTACTTAATCCGTCAGATTGTAATCGGAATCATCGGATGAGTCTTCTTCGGTTTCTGAATTGCTCGATAGGGGTAATCTATGTCGTTCCTCACCACTAGAGTCCTCGTTAGTTTCTTCATTTGGATCAACATCAACAAGCAGTGGCTCTTCACGTCAAATTCGTACCGGCGTGTCTAGGTGAATAAAATAGGAGTCAGGAATACCGTTTGAGTTGGGCTCTTGATACGCGGTGCCCCCTTCCTCGTTCTCTTCAGCCACTCCAAGTGTAGACGCCCGGTAAATGTTGCGATGGTGGATAGTGTTGACTACTTTCCACGGGTCACCCTTGGCGAGATCATCAAGATAAAACACTTGTTTCACCCATGTGGCTAAAACGAACGGGTCGTCCTCATACCATGATGTACTAGTGTTCACAGAAGTTATGCCGTATTGATCGGTTTTCATGCTCTGCGGCCGTGTGTCAAACCATCTACACTTGAAAATGTGCACTTTCATGCCTTCCCCATAATGCAGTTCCACAACTGAATGGAGAACACCGTAATAGTCAACCCCATCATCCCCACCATGTGCCATAACCCCTGAATTTTGTGTTTTCAGTCTGAGGTCTCTCTCTTCACATCGAAATAACACACCATTCACCTTGCACGTCGCATAAACTTTTGAATAGACCGGCTTCATCGCCAGAAGTCTGAGTTCGTGCGACCAATTTGGGTGATTATCATTTTTAATAAGGTCCATCTGCAACCATCAGAATCAACTATAAATATGAATAATTATACACAATAATATATAAATACGTATAGAATAGTGTTAAAGTTACGTACCCAGCGGCCGAAATACTCTGCGAATGTCCGGTTGTGGTAATCGAGATCACCTCCTACTTGGTCACAGTTTAGATGCATGTTCTTCCAAAACTGAACTTCTGGATAGTTAATTAGTACCCACCAATGTGCAATGGCTACCTCATAATCTTTCAACTTGTAGGAAACTGGCATGTTTCCACTGAGTACAACATCGTCGGAGAGTATGGAAAGATTGAACTGTGAAGGTACATCTTCCGGTAGGGGTGGGCGCGGGCCGGGCCGAGCCCAAAATTCCCAAAGCCCGACCCAAAGCCCGACCTCCTCGGTCCGAGCCGAGCCGGGCTTTTTCTATGACGAGGACCGGCCCGAGACCGAACCCGACGGGCCGAGCCGAGCCTTCGGGCTTTTTCGGGTTTTGCGAGACGGCGACGCCGCGACGGAGGATTGCGAGACGGAGGCGGCGCTGTGCTGCTGTGGTGGGCCGGTGGCGAAGACGGAGAGAGAGAGCCTGGGAATGGGTTCTCTGTTTTCTGGTATTTACAAATTGCCCAATTCCATCAATACATAAAACACACAAAAATCACAGACCTACCACATCTCTCTCTCTGTCTCCCGGCGAATTGCGGCGGCGATTGGCGGATTTCTGGCGGAGGTGAGTCAGATCTGGTAGGTTTGTTAGGGTTAGGGTTTGTGAGGTGAAATTGGGGATGAATTGAAGGGGTTTGAGGTGTGGTGATGGACGAAGGAGTGAGATCAGTGGGGCATCGGGGTGTTTGATCGTGAGGAAGAAGGCTGATGGGGTGATGAGCGAGTCGGGTTCGGGGTCGGGGTCGAGGTCGAGGAAGGTTTTGAAGGAGCAGAAGAGGTCGATGTGGGTGATGAGGATTGATGAGGTTTTGAAGGAGAAGAAGAGCTCGAGGTGGGTGATGAAGCTGGAGAAGGAGGAGAGCAGAGGCGAGGAGGAGAGCAGAGGTCGAAGGTTTTGGTATTTCTGTGTTTTTTTTTTTTTTAAACTAGTCGAGTCGGGCCGGGCCGGGCTTTCGGGCCCAAACAAATTCAAGCCCGAGCTCGGACCGACAATATCACTTTCGGGCCGGGCTTTCCTCGGGCCGGTCCTAAAAATTTTCGGGCTCGGCCCGTGACGGTCTTTTTTCGGTTTTTCAGGCCGGGCTTTCGGGTTTTCGGGCCCAAACGCCCAGCCCTATCTTCCGGTATGCTTTCCTGTAACGCTCCTAAATACAGCTTCATGTAGGTGACGCACTCGTGCGCAATATATGCTTCAGCTATACATCCTTCAGGTGCAGATCTGTTTTGGACAAAATCACCGTATTGTCCAAGTTGCCTATAAATCAAGTTTTTAAAGTGTTATGATAATACATTAATACCATATCACATATATTGATGAGGAAATTAACATAAGGTGTAAAATACGTACCTTTCCATCGGATACATCCAAGTGAAGTGCACAGGACCGGTAAGCAACAACTACCGAGGAAGATGGATCATGAGGTGAGGCATGATGTCGAAAAAATTTGGAGGAAATATCTTCTCAAATTTACACATGATATGAACGATGTCTTGTTGCATTTCCCGGAGGTCAGATTTTCTCATTTCCCGTGTGCATACCTTCTGGAAAAATCTTGCCAACGCTACTAACGGCTCCACAACGTGACGGGAAAGGAACGGTCAAATGAAAACAGGGAAGAGACGTTGTAGCAGGATATGATTGTCATGACTTTTCAACCCGTAAAGATTGTTGAATTGTCTGTTCACACACTTGGCTATATTTCCAGCAAAGCCTGAAGGATACTTGGCCCGACTTATCCAATGGAAAATTTCTGATTTATGCTCAGGCTTGACGGTGTAAGGAGCTTGAGGCATTTTTCTCTTCCCTTGTTTCAACCATAGTTGTTTTCTGATATTCATGTTTTGCAGATCAGTGCGAGCCTTAGGACCGTCTTTCGTCTTCCCCTCCAAGTTCAGCGTTGTGCCCACCACACTTTCAGAAACATTTTTTTCTATGTGCATAACGTCTAGGAAGTGACGGATCAGCAACTCACACCAGTACGGGAGTTCCCACAATATGCTCTTATGTGTCTAGAATTTGTACTCCTCAGGCCTTTCAGGTATTTCCGCTACAATATCGGGATGATTGCTGAGGGGCCCAAAATCGTACTCATTAAGCACTGCTAAAATTTCTCTTCCCGTCCATCTTCTGGGAGGACCACCGTGTTCTTCGGTTCCATCAAATGCGGCGGACTCGTAACGCCAGTGGTGATCCCCCGGAAGGAACACACGATGACCCATTCTGCATATCTTGTTGCAATGAGGGGTGCTCCCATAATCGCTGAGGCACTATGGACAAGCCTTGTATCCCCTAACAACGCTGCCCGACAACATCCCATAAGCAGGAAAATCACTGATGGTACCAATAACCATGGCATGCATCTGGAACGTCTCCTCCTTGTACTTGTCAAAAGTGGGATGACCAAAGTCCCACAATACCTTAAGCTCTTCAACCAATGGTCTCATATACACATTGAGACATTTTCCTGGGTAACCAGGCTCCGGAATCAACAACGTCAACATATTATATTCCTTCTTCATGCACATCCACGGAGGAAGGTTGTAAGGTACCAAAACCACCGGCCATATACTGTATGAAAGACTCATGGTGCCGAAAGGGTTGAACCCGTCTGTTGAGAGCCCGAGCCTGACGTTTCTGACATCTGACGCAAAATGAGGAAACTCATTATTTATATGCTTCCAAGCCGCTCCGTCAGAGATGTGTGTCATGATATCTGCGTCTCCCGCGTCCCGCTCACCGTGCCATCTCATAGCTTTTGCGGTGGTTTCTGACATGTACAACCGCTCAAGCCTATCTCTCAAAGGAAAATACCGTAGCACTTTCACAGGTTTCCTATTGCCTGCTCCCGTCAACTTATATCGGTCAGACTGACATATCGGACATGCGTCAAGGCTAGCAAGGTCATTCCCTTCTGCATCTTTACCCCAGAAGAGAACGCAGTCAAATGCGCATGCATGGATCTTAATGTAGGAAAGCCCTAGATCTTTGAGGATACTTCGGACCTTACGGTGATTGGTAGGGTTACGATGACCCTCCTCCAACAACGAAGAAGTGTACTGTAGATATTCATCCACTTGCCTGATAGTCGATTTTGTCTCGACTTTAATCCTCATTACCTCCATCACACTTTGAAGAACTGTCTTCTCAGAACTTGAAGACACAGGGGTCTGTTGCAATGCAATCAGTTTGTTGTACTTGTCAAAGGCAGCAGTGTTGACAACTTGTGGGAAGGGCAGCACCGGGTCATGCATATATTGTTCCCCACGTACACCGCTTTCAAAAGGAAACACGTCGTTGACGAATGCCATTGTTGGATCGTTGGATGTATTACTACTGCCCGCCTAAAAAAACTGCCCATGATCATGCGATCCATCTAATGATGGCTCACCGTGATATATCCAACGTTTGTACTTGGGCCAAAACCCATTACTCTTTAGGTGCTCCCATACTGTCCTAATCGGAAATCGACACATATCACTGCGACACTTACATTTCTTGCACGGGCAATAATGGTAATCATTCCCGTTTACATTTTCCTCGACGAACTGCAAAAAATTCACAACTCCTGTAGTGTATCGTCGGTCATGCTTTGGAAGCGAAATCCAACTCTTATCCAGATCCATATATAGCCTGATAATAATATATATGTATAACTTTAATTAATAAGAAATTAATTAACACATACATATATATATATATATAAATCCTTAATAATTAATTACATTACAATATATATTATTATCAACATCAACTCATATATATATACCATTAATTAACAACCATTATTTAAGTTACACTATATATCAACCATTATTTAAGTTAATTAATTACACTATATATCAACAACTATTAATTAACATATATATATATATATATATATATATATATATTTTAACACTAATTAAAATAACATCAAACTAAAACACATAATTAAACTAAAACTCAAAATCAACTCAACTAAAACTCAAAATCAACATATATACATACATTCTAACACTAAAACAACAACAAATTAAACAAAAAATCACTTAATAAATCAAAATCACTAAAACTCAAAATCAACTCAACTAAATCTCAAAATCAACATATATACATACATTCTAACACTAAAACAACAACAAAACAAAAAATCACTTACTAAATCAAAATCAACTCAACTAAAACTCAAAATCAACATATATACACATGTACGTACCTATATATAGCTCCACAATGTAAGAGAGGACGGATTTCAACAATACCCACAGATTTTTCACTCTTTCTCCCGTTTTTCCCCTTTTTTTTGAAATGAGCAGCTGCTGCCCAGATCTGAAAATATATAGACTTATAGCCGACGAAAATGTCAACTTCGTCGGCCATACTTTCAAAAATTTTCATCGGCTAATGTTTCGGAGAAAGGCCGACGAAAATACAAATCGTCGACTGAAATATGAATATAGCCGACGATTTTTTGAAAATACCAACGAAAAAACAGTTTCGTCGGCTATGGTTAAACTATGGCCGACGATTTTTTTTTTCACCGACGAAAAATAAAATCGTCGGCTATTCTTTAAAATTACCGACGAAAATTTTAATTCGTCGGCCGTTTTTTTTTTTCTTCGGGAAAACCCTTTTTTCTGGTAGTGACTACCTTGGAACTAATTTGACATTTGACATTGCACAAATCTATTGGTCGAAACTCCGCAACCTGCCTTGGAGTCTTTACTTTCGGGATAAGACAAAGATAAATGTGATTAGCTTCTTCCCATGTTTTCCCGTGTTGAAGGAAATTCCTTACTGCGTTACAGACATCGGTACCTACCACAGTCCAATATTTTTGGAAGAAAAAGGGGGACATGCCATCTGGCCCCGGGCTTTTCGATGGATGCATCTGGAAAAGTGCAGTTTTTATTTATTCATCCGTGTATGGCAGCATGAGATCCTCGTTCATCTCATTTTTAACTCTTTCCGGAGTAGCATCAATAATATGATCAATAGCTGCTGCACTTAAAGGTTCTGAGGAAAAAACCTTTTGAAAGTATTTGAGGACAATGGCTTTAGTATCTTCTGGTTTTGTCTGCCAGTGGCCCTGCTCATCTTCAAGACCTCTGATTGTATTTCTACTTCGTCAATTACTAGCTTTTCTATGAAAAAAAGCAGAGTTACGATCTCCCTCTTTCAACCATAGAACTCGAGATCGTTGCTTCTAATACTTCTCCTGCTGAGACAACGTTTGACTGTATTGCATATGTAAGTCCTTTTGAATTCCATATTGCTCCGGGGAGTAAGGGAGGGACATAATGTCGTTTAGTTTGCGTTGAATTTCCTTCATCTCCACGTGTGGTTTTTTACACTCAATTTCATGTCATTCTTAAGGTGAGCACTGGTGGATTGAATCTTAAGGGCAATCTGTTGCATACTATTTCCCCCATGGGGCTTGTTCCATTCTTGCTCCACAATTTGAAGACATTCTGACTTTTCATGCCATAGTTCCTCAAAACGAAAGAGTTTTTTTGCTACGAACTCTCGTTCGCTGTTCTGGTCTAACTTCAACAGAGAGGACAATGGTCAGATTCGTTTGGTTCCAGGGTTAGAACCCTACTGAAGGGAAAACGTTGGTTCCAGTCATTGGAATGAAAGCTATGATCAAGCCGTTCTTTGGTAAATTTGTTACTCCATGTAAACCGACTTCCTATGAAACCCATGTCCATCAAACCAGCAACAGTCATAGTGTTCCAGAACTCCTGCATTGGTGGTTGTGATCTCAGTGGTCCGCCCGACTTGTCAGAGTTGGACAGGATTTCATTGAAGTCTCCTGCCATTAACCAAGGAAGGTTACATTCTTCTGGAGTAAGATTTCGAATGAGGTTCCAAGTTTGGTTACGCTCGTCTCGTCCCGCAAAACCATAGATACCCGTTAGCCTCCATAAGAGATGGTTTTCCGGATTGACAATCTCAACGTCTATGTGATGAGGCGAGCAGGTTCTAAGATTAACCTGGACATCTTCGCTCCACAACATTGCTAGACCCTGCGATCCCTCTCCCGGTAGAACACATATAAAATCTTTAAAATCAATGTTGGAGCAAACAGTTCGGATCGGGTCCTTCTGCGCTAGGGTTTCTGACAGGAAGATGAGGCTTGGTTTGCGGGCTGGTACCAGATTGAGGAGGGCTCGTTGTGTTTCTCCATTGCAGATCCCTCGACAATTCCATACGATGATGTTTCCTTGTAGCATGATGCTACTATGATCGGCGGCACGCAAGCTGCACTTGGAGCGACCACGACGGCACTAGTTTTTTTTTGGTTTTTTATTCCTCGATAAAGGGCAAGCCTTACTTGTTGAGAATAGTTTAGAAGTAACTGTTTTTTCCGCCGGAAAAGTTGCTACGTGATTGTTAGCTAGCTTCTACTTTTTTTAACACTCCACCATGCCACTAGACACTAGTTGTACCCCCATAATCTTTTGTTAAATCCCACATTTTTTTCTGTGAGGAAATTAATCTGATATATGCATTATGGTGGCGACCGAAATTCTTCAGCCATCGTGCATGTACATAATATCCAGGGATTCTTATCTGTTAATCCGGTCCATCTCACTTCCTAAGCTAGCATCGTACCAATGAAATTGAACAAACGTTCTTAATAAATCTTATATATTACCACATATCTACATAAATATTCCCAGTGGTTGTCCATTACTTGACCTAGCCGTTAATGGACAACTAGCTTGAAATCAAACAACCATCAAATTCTATATTGATTTTCCTTAAAATCTTTTAAGCCAGCTCTGCCATTATGTCTTCCGAGAATAATGGGGTTTATTCCTCACAGTACTCAATTCTGCATTTGAATAATGATGTATATCCTGCCCAGAATTTGACTTATAATGAAAAACTTAATCTCAGTGGCAGCGGCAACAAAGGGTATTGGTGCTACGTACCTAAGTCAAGAGCTGAATTTGGGACTAATAATATTGATTAATTTTAGAAGAGCCGCCCACAAGATTGTTAAATTTCGTGAACCGTACAGTTAAATTTCTGGGGAAGTAGTGTCGTACGTACAACGTGATAACGATGATCGATATGACAGGAGGAACGACAAATCATCGTTAAAGAATTAAGGGGGTTGCCATCGATAGATTAGGAGCTGTTTAAGCTGGAATATATATGATGTCATGTACGTTTCACTAGATTAATAAGGTGGACAATGTCGATCGAGTGATCAATCATGATGATAAGGAGGGAAATCAATAAGGTGGGGAGAAATAAAAATTGAAGTCAAACAGATCGAGCCCCTGTTTTCCCAACAAGGACAAAAACTGCACCAGATAATTCATAGTTGGTAGGTCTAAAATGTTGTCTTCTTTGGAAATACTGGAGATTATCTACCTGCATATGAATCTGCAGCGATACATACCTGTATGATCGAAGGATTCCTCAACTTCTTTAAGCAAAGAAAATGGGCACGTTGTTGGGGTTAATTCGGGTTTGTACCGATCAATAACATGATGCTGTCTACGTTGATCTCCATAAGTACTATACTCTTAAAAATATTTAACCATTTAGTTAATGTTTGATATCAATCATAGCTAAAAATTGTTTCAGCGGATCGGAGTGGTTGCTAGCCGAGGTAGGAAACTTATCCATTTCGATATAATAAATGCATGTATACATCACACACACACATACACACATATATATTCTTTCTCAATTATCATATGAATATTTTCTCCTTTTTTAAGAAGATTTACGGGTTGACACATACCCTTGTTGTGACTCAAATTCAGAATCTAATAACTTACTTTTTAGGACAAATTACTGGACACTTCTTATATTTGTAGTGTCTCGACAGTTTAGTCATTGTGTTTTCAATTTTCTAGTAATTGGTCCATTTCATCCAAAATGATTGTTTACCATTTTCCAACTTCCTCAAATGTCCTAAGGTGTTGTCTTAATATTTTTCTTCTTTTTTACTTTTCCTTCTTTAAAACCAAAACCAAGAGAAGACCCAAAATATCTGGGTTTATGATTGTCAATCTTCAATCAAGAATTTTACAATTGCAAACTGATTAAAATCGGAAAAATGTAAATTGATTTGATACATACTGCTAACAAAATCAAATAACATCACTATAGTCACAATGAAATAAAATTGTATCAAATCTCCATCATATCAATTTAAACAAAAATGAGATTAAAATAATTCTCATCATCATCCTTAGTATAACAACACTCTCTAAGCTCCCACGAATGAAATTATATAAATAATTACAATTTCATATAATTAAGCTTACAAACAGCACTACTACACTAGGCTCTTTTTTTTTTTGTTCAATAAGACACAAACTTAATTGGGCTACTTAGCCTTTCATGGTCGGTTATGTATTCTTTAGTTTTAGTTTTGAAGAAAAATGGAAGGAAAATAAGAAGAAAAATAATAAAACAACACCTAAGGGCATTTGAGGAAATGAGAAAATAGTTAACAACTATTTTGGACAGATTGGACCAATTGGTCGAAAATTGAGACTATGAGGAGTGATCAGTTGAAACTGAAAGCACGAGCACTAAACTGTCGAGACTCTAAAAATATAAGGAGTGACCAGTATTTTATCATACTTTTTAAGTAATAAAACTCTATCCCATTTGTCATTATCATATGAATATCTACACCCTCACTACCAGCTTTGACAGAATAGCCGACGAAATTTTTTTCGTCGGCTATTCCAAATTTTCGTCGGCTATTCCTTCTACCGACGAAAATTTCGTCGGCTATAATTCGTTGGTAAAACTCCGTCGGTAATACCAATGGCCGACGAAAAAAACCAATTCGTCGGCCATTCCAACTTTGGCCGACGAATTATGGCCGACGAAAATGATTTCGTCGACCAAAGCTTGGTCAAATATATTAATATTTTAAAGTTATAGCCGACGAAATTTGAATTCGTCGGCTATTTGTTCTGAAGTATAGCCGACGATTTGAGCTATTTCGTCGGCTATTTCGTCGGAATATATTAATATTTTAAAGTTATAGCCGACGAAATAATGTCAATTTCGTCGGCTATAACTGCATTTTGGGCAAAAAAAAATACCGGATCGGAGGAGGAGAAAGAGGAGGAGGAGGAGGAGGAGGAGGAGGAGGGGAAGGAGGAGGAGGAGGCCGGAGGAGGGGAAGGAGGAGGAGGAGGGGGGGGGGGGGGGGGGGGAAGGAGGAGAGAAAAAAGGCGGGAGGAAGCGATTTAAAAGATTTAGAAAGAGAATAGCCGACGAAATTAATATATTTCGTCGGCTATACTTTGGAAAATCAACAGCCGTTGGATCTGAGCCATCCAACGGCGGACAATAAAAAGGCGCGGATCGCAAGAGTTTAGCCGACGAATTCAAATATTTCGTCGGCTATGCTTTGGAAAATCAGCAGCCGTTGGATCTGAGCCATCCAACGGTGGACAATAAGCGGATCGAAGGAGTTTAGCCGACGACATATACTTTTCGTCGGCTAAACTTAGAGAATAGCCGACGAATTACAATGTTTTGTCGGCTATTCTATGAAAACATACTAAACTGCCGTTTTGAGGCCCTAAACGAACTCGAAAGCCCGGAAAAGCCCACACATCGTGGCAAAGCTACAAGTTTGATTCCTGGCGTCGTTCCCTTTCCGGAATGGTATCACAATCGTCATTCGGACGCCGGACGCCAAATCTGCAGTAAACCGGGTTTTGACTTATTTCATTATTTCAACACACGGATTTTATCAGAATCTTGTCATTTTTCAACCGTAGACGTATTTTATTATTTCGGTCATATCTTATTTGACGACATATTTGCATTTGAAGAGTGTACGTATAGTAACTATTTGAAACTATACATTCATTTAAACACTTAGTAAACAAGTTAAGGAACATTAGTGCATATGTTCCGATTTTGAATCTAAAAGTTTGGAAAATCTATTCCAACCGTCAGATATCACCTTTAAGATTAAATACATGTATGAAAAAAAATCCAACTACATCTGACAACGTTAAAGGCTCGATCGGGGCGGTCAACCGGGTGAGTCAACCCTTTAAACGCTTACAAATGGTAATTGGTCTGTCTAAATGACGTTTTTTGGCCTGACCTTCAACAGATAATAGTTTCAAATCGATGAGACGCAACTAATCGTATAAAAATTTTCCTCAAAATATTTACCGGCCGTCAGGCTACCCATAGGAAAACGGAAGTAAAAAACAGTTAACCGCAACATTCGGCACACAGATTTTGTCGGAATCTTGTCATTTTTCAACCGTAGACGTATTTCATTATTTCGGTCATATCTTATTTCAAGACACATTTGCATTTGAAGGACGAAGCAATGGTTTGTCGATAGTGATAGAAAATGGAAGCTGTTCTTTTTTTTTTTTTTTTTTTTTTAATCATAGCCGACGAAATCAAACCTAGTACTCGTCGGCCATACTTCCAAAAATTTTCGTCGGCTAAAGTTTCAGAGAAAGGGCGACGAAAATTCAAATCGTCGACTAAAATATGAATATAGCCGACGATTTTTTTTTTTACCAACGAAAAAAAAATTCGTTGGCCATTCTAGGGGAATAGACGACGAATTTTTTTTTTAGCGACGAAAAAAAAATTCGTCGGCCATTCTTGGGAATAGCCGACGAAAATTTTATTTCGTCGGCCGTTTTTTTTTATTTCATCGGGAAAAGTCTTTTCTGGTAGTGCCTATGCAATTGCAGGCTCTGAATCTTTGATCGATCCTCTATGATATAGATATATATGCTGTAGCTGTGATAAATGGATACGTTTATGGCCCAAAAATTATGGGATTCATAATGCGATGTATTATAACAATATATAAACCATATAGTTTTCTCGATCTTCTGCTTATTAAGAACAATCCTACACAAGAAATTGTGTGGCCAATCAATACAAAGATCATCCGACTGTTTATACAATCATCTGTATTTATATAATTACAATTAGAGAGCATCCTTATATGGGATTATAGCTGTTTGACAATGTCAGTGAGCGTACGTATCAAACAAGGAGGCTGAGAGAGGTGGAAGATTTCTCCATTTTTAATTGCATGTACTCGATCTGTATGTATCTAAGCGCAAGAACATGTTCTGATCCTTATATGATACTTATGTCGATCTATGTGGTCACTGTGGTGTCGTAGCCGTATACAGCCAGAAATTACCTGCTGTGTACGTATAGAAATGAAAGATGAGATAAACAGCAAATTTCGTTATGGAATCGACATGTTTGACTTAAAAACAAATTGGTTAGAAAATAGTATGCTATATTGCAATAAACTATGGTAAACAAAGTAAAACAAATCATGCAAATACATCAAGATAGGATTAGAAAAACCTCAAATTGAGTCGAGGCAAGCGTTCGACGCTCTAACAATCTTAAGACGAATTATTGTGTTCTATTGCGTTACACCGAAAGTTTGAATCTGGTTTGTGATCGTATTTCGTAGTGGCTTTGTGATCTTGTTTCAACTTTTGCTCAGTTCTGCATTTTATATGTTGTTTGTTTTGGGCAATTAGTTGATTCGGTTCTGTCCTATATTTGTTTACTGCAAGTTACAGTTTATTGTTTCTATTAAATTGCTAAGTTATCTAATATACCAATTGGCAGTTAGTTATAGTTTCCATTTCAGATTTGCGAGCATCAGTTTATATCTTTTGTTCCGTTGTATGTGATAGTTGTTTGCTGTGATATTAGTGTTGTTACTTAGTTCATTGAAATTGAGATTATATATTTCATTTCTTAAGGAAAAATGTCGACTGAGAAATCGAGCTCTTCTGTCAATCCATGCCAAGTGCTCCTGCTGTGTTTTCCTCCTCTAGTCATGGTCATGTGGAGAAACCTGAAAAGTTTAATGGGGTGGATTTTAAGAGATGGCAACAAAAGATGTTATTCTATCTCACCACTCTCAATTTGGCAAAGCTTCGCTCCAACACCTGGAACTACTACAGAAACAGTTGCTGCTGCAGATGCATGGAATCATTCTGATTTCCTATGCAAGAACTATATCCTGAATGGATTGGATAATGCATTATACAATGTGTACAGTCCAATAAAGACAGCCAAGGCCTTATGGGAGTCACTTGAAAAGAAATATCGAACTGAAGATGCTGGAATGAAGAAATTCATTGTTGGTCGGTTTCTTGACTTCAAGATGGTGGACTCCAAGACTGTCATGAGCCAAGTCCAAGAGCTCCAACTTATCATACATGAAATTCATGCAAAAAAGATGGAACTCAGTGAGTCTTTCCAAGTGGCTACGGTTATTGAAAAATTGCCACCCTCTTGGAAGGATTTCAAGAACTACCTTAAGCATAAGCGTAAGGAAATGGGACTTGAAGATTTAGTTGTGAGGCTAAGGATTGAAGAGGACAATCGCCGTGCCGACAAGAAGTCTGGAACCATGATGGAGGCTAAGGCCAACTTAGTGGAAGGTGGGCATAAGAGCAATAAGAAGAGGAAACATAATGGAGGAGGATCAGGCCAAAACAACTCCAAGAAAGCAAAGGAGTTCAAGGGAAAGTGCTACAATAGTAACAAGATTGGTCACCTAGCAAAGGATTGCCGTAGTGGAAAGAAGAAGGGCAAATCTGAGGCACACATGGCGGAAGAAGACAAGCTCTCCGTTGATTTGGCAGAACTTAATTTGGCTGCAGTTGTGTCTGAAGTCAATATGGTCAGTAACGCCAAAGAATGGTGAGTGGACACAGGGGCCACACGCCATATATGCTCTGATAAGAGGATGTTTACTACATATGAAGCACTTAATCATGAAGAGCATATGTTCATGGGAAACTCCTCTACTTCCAAGATTGAAGGCCAAGGAAAAGTGATCTTGAAGATGACATCTGGCAAGGAAGTAACTCTCAACAATGTGCTTCATGTCCCGGACATCCGCAAGAATCTTGTTTCTGGCTCGTTGCTGATTAAGAATGGGTTCAAATTAGTCTTTGTATCTGATAGTTTTGTACTTACTAAGAATGGAATGTATGTGGGAAAAGGTTACCTTAGTGGTGACATGTTCAAGATGAATGTAATGATAGTTGTACCAAAGATTAATAATAATAAAGTGAGTTCTGCTTATATGCTTGAGTCATCAGATTTATGGCATGGAAGGTTAGGCCATGTTAATTACAATAAGTTGCGCAAGTTGATTAACATGGATCTAATACCTAAGTTTCACGTTGAAGTAAATAACAAGTGTGAAACTTGTGTTGAAGCAAAACTAACTAAGTCATCATTCCATTCTGTAGAAAGAAGTACAAAGCCTCTAGAACTAATTCACACTGATATCTGTGATTTAAAGTTCATACAAACTAGAGGTGGGAAAAAGTATTTTATTACTTTTATTGATGATGCTACAAGATATTGTCAAGTTTATTTGCTAAGAAGCAAAGATGAGGCATTGGAATCATTCAAGAATTACAAAACTCAAGTTGAGAATCAACGTAGTGGAAAGATTAAAGTATTGAGAAGTGATAGGGGTGGTGAATATGAAGCACCATTCGGTGAGTTTTGTTCCCAACAAGGAATTATTCACCAAACTACCGCCCCATATTCTCCTCAACAAAACGGTATCGCCGAGCGCAAGAACCGTACATTGAAAGAGATGATGAATGCTTTACTTATAAGTTCTGGTGCACCCCAGAACTTGTGGGGGGAAGCATTGCTTTCTGCTAATTATATTCTCAACAAGTTGTCTCACAAGAAGTTAGACAAAACACCCTATGAATTATGGAAAGGCCATAAGCCTTCGTATAAATATATGAAAGTGTGGGGGTGTCTAGCTAAGGTAATGGTCCCGACCCCTAAGAAGGTTAAAATAGGACCTAAAACCGTTGACTGTATCTTTATTGGTTATGCTAATAACAGTAGCGCGTATCGGTTCCTTGTACACAAGTCTGATATCTCAGACATACATGCAAATACGATTATCGAATCTCGAAATGCATCTTTCTTCGAAAATATATTTCCGTATAAAGATGCACAAGAGAGAAGTTCACTTAAGAGGACTTATGATACTGTTAATGATGATAACCATGGAAGTCATCAAGATGGAAATGAACAAAGCTATAAAGAAAATGAGTCTGAACCTAGACGAAGCAAGAGAGCAAAGATAACCAAATCATTTGGTCCTGATTTTCTAACTAACTATATGTTAGAAAGTGAGCCCCAAACTTACAAAGAAGCTATGTCATCTCCCGAAGCTCCATTATGGGAAGAAGCCATTAATGCCGAAATAGAATCCATCATGCAAAACCATACTTGGGAATTGGTGGATCTTCCTCCTGGAAGTAAACCATTAGGTTATAAATGGATTTTTAAGAGGAAGATAAAGGCTGATGGATCTATAGACAAGTATAAAGCAAGACTTGTTATCAAAGGTTACAAGCAAAAGGAAGGCTTGGATTACTTCGACACTTATTCACCAGTTACAAGAATAACATCCATTAGAATGTTAATTGGTATTGCTGCATTGCACAATTTTGAGATACATCAAATGGATGTTAAAACAGCTTTCTTGAATGGTGATTTAGATGAGGAAATATATATGGACCAACCCGAAGGATTTATTGTTCCTGGACAAGAGAAGAAAGTGTGCAAGCTCGTTAAATCGCTATACGGTTTGAAGCAAGCACCCAAACAATGGCATTTGAAATTTGACAATGTTATGAAGTCAAATGGTTTCCAAATCAATGAGTGTGACAAATGTGTTTATGCAAAAAGCACTCAAGATGGTTTTGTCATTGTTTGTCTCTACGTGGATGATATGTTGATTATTGGAAGCAAAATTAGTATGATCAAATCTACCAAGAAAGTGCTTACCAATAATTTCAACATGAAAGATATGGGTGTGGCAGATGTGATTCTAGGAATTAAAATTTCTAGAACTTCGGATGGACTAGTGTTATCTCAATCACATTATGTTGAGAAAATACTAGAAAAGTTTAACAAACTTGATACTAGTCCAGTAAGAACACCTTATGATCCAAACCATAAACTTGTGAAGAACGAGGGTTATGGTGTATCACAAAAGGAGTATGCCCGTATCATTGGCAGTCTTATGTACCTATCTAATTGCACAAGACCTGATATAGCTTACGCAGTAAATAGATTGAGTAGATATACTAGTAATCCTAGTAATGATCATTGGATAGCTATAGTCAGAGTGCTAAGATACTTAAGATACACAAAAAACTATGGACTGCACTATACAAGATATCCTGCTGTACTTGAAGGGTATAGTGATGCAAATTGGATATCTACTGATAAAAATTCAAATGCCACAAGTGGATATGTCTTTACAATTGGAGGCGCAGCTGTATCATGGAGATCTGCTAAACAAACGGTTATAGCAAGATCTACCACGGAATCTGAATTCATTGCATTAGATAAAGCTGGCGAGGAAGCAGAATGGCTACGAAATTTCTTGGAGGATATTCCATGTTGGCCAAAGCCTGTGCCTGCCATAAATATTCATTGTGATAGTCAATCTTCGATTGCTAGGGCACAAAGTGATATATACAACGGTAAGTCTCGACATATACGTCGAAGACATAATACCATAAAGCAACTGCTCTCTACTCGCATTATCACCATTGACTATATAAAGTCAAGGAATAATTTAGCGGATCCGTTTCCCAAAGGTTTGAATGGAGAGCAAGTTTATAGATTATCAAGGGGAATGGGGTTAAAAGCCCATAATTAAGAGTCATCATAGTGGAAACCCAACCTAGCTGACTGGAGATCCCAAGATCTAGGTTCAAAAGGGCCAACTAAACTATGATAACTCGGAGTAGCACTTCGGAGTTATACTTCTTTACCCATGTCCCGTAATGATTAAAGTGCTGCCTGCCATTGAGATAAGGTTAAGCTTTTCTTTTAATGATTCTTATAGCTTGGTTATCCAAGTGGAGTATTGCAGGGTACTCTCAATAGGAAGTCACCTATATGAGTGTGAAATGAGGCCGTTTCTATGAGAATTTTCGAAGGGCTTAATTCTCTAAAGCACTCACGAATACCAGGATTTGTTCAAGGCCGAAATGAACACAACCGATCGAACCAAATATGTCTAGGAGGGTACTGTGCGAGTATTATTGGCTTGGTTTACAAGAACGGCTGAACAGTTCAAGACATCACGTTCACTGATTAGCCAAGTAAATCCGATAGTACTTCACTACGGAAGGTTCAAGGCCACAAGCTACCTATCCCGATGCGGTATCTTTCTAATTTGAACTCTCTTTAGTGTCTGCATTTACATTGCATATCATTGAGCCAATTTCCATTCATGTGGGGGATTGTTGGAAATTTAATATTATTTTAATATTAAATTTCTATAATGAATGGAAATTAGACTTATAATTATCCATTGGGTTAATGACTTAAGTTTTGAGAACCGGCCCACTGTTGAAGCAAATGGGCAGAAGCACAAAACAAGAGTATGTGTTTGTTCAGGTTGCTTCACGGCTCCTCAGAACGAGAAACCTTGTGACCTTTCGATTTGGGTGCAACACATTCTCTTCCTCTTCTCAGACAACCCATGGATGATAGAGTCGTGTCTTCTCAATTCGAAGGGCTGCGGTGGTTGCCTCTTCAAATTGGGACGCGATCATTCACAAAAGGTTCTTCAACATCTATAAATTGGGGGTACTCTCCCTGCGTGTAGTATAGATCTGAAAATTTTGAGTTTTCTATTATTTATAAGCATTCATACATTAGAGAGGATCTATTCATTCATTTGTGAGAGAGTTCATACATAAATTGGTTCAAAGGAGCCTTGAGAATTGGAGTGCTTCATTCACAAGGAGGGAGTCGTTGTATCCTGGGAGACGAACGCTAGCAAACCATAAGCACCGTAGTGGGGCGTAATTCGTCTTAAGGTCAGAGCGTCGAACGCTTGCCTCGACTCAATTTGAGGTTTTTCTAATCCTATCTTGATGTATTTGCATGATTTGTTTTAGTTTGTTTACCATAGTTTATAGCAATATAGCATACTATTTTCTAACACAATCCTACACAAGAAATTGTGTGGCCAATCAATACAAAGATCATCCGACTGTTTATACAATCATCTGTATTTATATAATTACAATTAGAGAGCATCCTTATATGGGATTATAGCTGTTTGACAATGTCAGTGAGCGTACGTATCAAACAAGGAGGCTGAGAGAGGTGGAAGATTTCTCCATTTTTAATTGCATGTACTCGATCTGTATGTATCTAAGCGCAAGAACATGTTCTGATCCTTATATGATACTTATGTCGATCTATGTGGTCACTGTGGTGTCGTAGCCGTATACAGCCAGAAATTACCTGCTGTGTACGTATAGAAATGAAAGATGAGATAAACAGCAAATTTCGTTATGGAATCGACATGTTTGACTTAAAAACAAATTGGTTAGCTGAGCGAGCAACTATTGTTGGCCAAGGTTGTTTTCAACACCAAGTGAGTATGACATCTACTAATATATATCAAAGTCTGCTGTGGCGTTGTCAATGTGTAAATTAAACTTGAAAGCTCGATCATTCTCTTGTCTCTGTGTAAACTGAAGAATTATATCAATTTGCAACTACGTTGAATTTTTTTTTTTATGATATATAGTAAGCGAACAAATTGAATTAATTTTTCGAGACAGAGATACAAGCAACTGCTTTGAAAGAGAATGTAACTTTGAATCATATGATTCATTGCAATGTCAACTTTCTTGAAGAAAGTAATTCAAATACGTATAAACACTTTGAAATTTAGGCAGGCAGGCCGGCCGTTTGCCTAGCAATGAGGAATGAAGACGAATTAAGTAGTAAAGATTAGCCTCTTATATAACAATCCTCAAATTTATGCGATCATGATCACTCGATCTAGCTAATTTGAAGAATCCTAGCTACAAGAAACATCTTCACACATGTCAATATTATTCTCGTTTCTGAATCCTGTCATCAGGGTTGATATAGGTATGTGGCTTTATCAAGATGTCTCAATTTTAAGTACTGTTGGGATGTCAAACAATCCCTTCCCATATATAAGCAATTTTTCTTTTTCGTTCCAATACCATAAAGTAATGCAAATTATAGTACCTGAAGCAATGTATGTAATTATTAGTACCGGACCTGAAATTTCAAAACTAGCTACCTCACTATTACTACTTGACCAAATGCTCCCTTAACTCTCCGTTAGTATACGGATTAAATGTCATTCCTCTTTGCATATCATCTCGTCATTTATATGCAAAGCCACGACAACAATACGTAATTACCAAACTCACAAAAACTATACTTTTGGTAAAAGCTTTCTCACGCCTTAGCTTGACGATTAAATTTGAGTTGACCAAGAAAGAAAAGTACAGTAGATACGAATCGAAGAAATGAAACCCTAGAGACGTTTTTTTTCTCTCTCTCGCTCTGCCAGCTGACTTATGAGTAGCAATGAAGTTGACGCACTTCTAGGGTTCAGCGTTTTCACTAGCTGCCTTCATGCATGCCTTCACGCACCTTGCTATATACGTATCAACATGCAATCCCTCAACAATGCGCGCGCTCTCTTTTGGTTTGGTCCTCAATCGATCGCTTTTCTTTTACTGATGCGTTTTGCTCTTTACTTTACTGAGGTGGATATATACTATATAGGCTCTTTGGCTAGCTAATTCGGTTGCCAAAGTGCCTATATAGTACATACCCACCTCATTAAAGTAAAGAGTAAAACGCATCAGTAAAAGAAAAACGATCGATCGAGGACCAAACCAAAAGAGAGCGCGCACATTGTAGAGGGAAATAATTGCATGTTGATTTGGATAAGCTGATCAAGATCGGGTGGCGATGATGACTCAGAGAACCGATCAATCCCCGGCGGTTGGGTGGTGCATACGACTTCTGCATCATCACAATATGGGCATGGGCATGGGATGGGCATGGGCTTATATACAATATGGCTAGCTTCAGTTTGCATGGGATCAGGCCTGGTATGGGTCTAGCTAATAGTCTTAGGATTGGACTGTCTTAATTCTTTTGTTAATGTTCTTCAATCTGTTACATCAAAGATTTGTAAATTTGTTTACTTAAATAATTACTTTGAATGGAAGTGCCTCTAATTAACTTCTAATTAATAACTTCTCAATTTTGTGCACCGCGATTAGATTGTGTTAACATAGGAAAGATCATAGATGATTCCAAAACCCTAAACCCTACTTGTAAATGAATGTTTTGATGACATGCAAATTAAAATTTGAAAATAACCATTAAAGTTTAAAACACTCATCCAATTATTCATTAGAAAGTCCTCTTTTGGACCTCATACTATAAGATTATCATTGAAAGCTCTCTTTTCTACTATATACTTGGTGATAATATTGGGTTCGAATCTTAAGATGTATACTCTAAACTCAAACACTACTAGATCGGACAGAATAGCCGACGAAAAAAATTTCGTCTACTATTCAAAATTTTCGTCGGGTATTCCTTCTATCGACGAAAATTTCATCGATAAAACGGCGTCGGTAAAAATATACCCGACGACAATAACGAAATCGTCGGCCATTCCAAAGTTATTACCGACGAAAGTACATTTCGTCGACCAAACCTTGGCATAATGCCCGACGAAATTCGTCGTATATTTTCACATATGGCCGACGATATGGTAAAATATAGCCGACGATCTCTTCTGTTTCGTCGGTTATTTGTTCTGAAATATAGCCGACACGCAGATTTCGTCGGAATATATTAATATTTTAAGAGGCATTAATTAGTTATAGCCGACGAAACCGTCACTATTTAACATAGACCACCGACGAAATAATGTCATTTTCGTCGGTTATAACAGTTATAGCCGATGAAATTTGGTAAAAATCGTCGGCTATAGCAGTGATAGCCGACGAAATAATGTCCTATCGTCGGCTGTTCTTACATTTTGGAAAAAAAAAATTAAATTAATTTCTAAATTACCATTCCAAGCAACGTGCAATTCACAATGACAATCCAACAAGAAACACGTTTTTCATTAATTATTTAATTTGTTCCATCCTGGCCACCATCCTGCTGTCCATCATGCTCCCCATCCTGCTGAATGAACTCGGGAGCTCTCGGCATTCGAGGTTCATCTAACGGCTCAAACGGGGACAGGGGTCCTCTCGGAGTCTACGGATCCGCCAGACTTCCAGAACCCCTAGATCTGGAACAACGGCCTCCGAATAGTTGTCTAAATGCATCGGCCATCTGGAAACAAATAAATTAATACATTAATTAATATTAAATTATATTACATTAAATAACAAATTCTAATTAATATAATAACCAATAATACTAACATATTTTAAAACATACTAACAAATTAATATTTATAATTTAACTAATTTTAAATAATACTAACCATTAACATAAATATAACCATTTATATACAAATATAACTATATTTCATCATTAACATATATATACATACAAATAACCATTTATATATTAACATAAATATAACCATTTATATAATTAGGCTACCAATTTATATATATAATTAATTTAACAATTTATATATAATAATTAAAATATACATTAACATATATATATATATATATATATATATATATATATATATATATACAAATATGTGTATATATTAACAAATATATAATAATTTATATAATTAATCTAACAATTTATATATATAACCAATATATATAACAATTTAACACACACTTAAATATCTGTTTCTGCACAAACCCGTAGGCCTGACAGAGACTGGTGAATCTAGATGTGATCTCCTCCTGCAAACTTGCTTACTAAGGGGAATACCAGGCGGGCCGGTCTTCTCCTCTCCGATGCCTAAGTTAGTACAGTTGGGATGAATAGATAACTTAAGCACGTATGATAAGCAGTTGGAGAGATCAGTTACCTATTAAAGAGGGTAGTTGAAGCCCTTATATAGGTGGCCGGGCGTGAGGTCTGGTCTCACTCTTCGATGTGGGACTGGCTTCCTTTTGTTCGCACATCAAAGGGCAGCTCTGGTGACCTCTTTGGCAGGCTGGCGCCCCCGGTCCCCGGGCCCCTGGTCACAAGGTAGACTGCTGGACCTCGGGTCCGGGTGCTGGTGACCCTGCTCCGGGCCTCAGGCCGGCCCCGGATGGACTGGCTGCGGGTCTGTGGGCTTATGTAGCCCTTCTGTGGCCACTGTCAACAAGTCTCCCAAGTTCCTGGTCAAGTGCAATCTTGAATGGGGACTTAATATGTCTTGCTCCTCTCCCGCAGACCCGCAGGGTTACCAACCCCATGGTGCCCAGTTCCCCAAGTTCGCGTTGAAGATTGGGCGTGACCGGACGTTCGGGTAGAGAAGGCGTGGTGATGTGAGTACCTATAATGATGAGGTGTGACCGTTTATGAATATGCCTGCAATACTGATGATATTGTGCTCAAGTGTTACCTTGCCATGAGTATGGAACGTGGTGAAACCCGGACAAGTGCATGGGAGGACAATGTAGCGTTGAGATCCGCCATGCAATAGATATGCAACGGGGTGAAGCCCGGACGAGTGCATGGGATGATGTGGCGTTGAAATCCGCCATGCAATAGATGTGCAATGGGGTGAAACCCAGACGAGTGCATGGGAGGATGTGGCGTTGAAATCCGCCATGCAATAGATGTGCAACGGGGTGAAACCCGGATGAGTGCATGGAAGGATGTGGCGTTGAAATCCGCCATACAATAGATGTGCAACGGGGTGAAACCCGGACTAGTGCATGGGAGGCTGTTATGGGTGAGGACCCGACCGGTGGACTGCCATACCGTAACGAGTCCCCCAAGTTCCAAAGGTGAAATAGCTGCCAACGGCAGGCCGAGAGTAGCCCGGTGACTCGGCCCAGCTTGTGTTGGAATAAGCGTGGGGTAAGATTGCTAGCCTATGGGGAGGCCTGTTGGAGCATGGAATAAGCCAACAGGTACTCCGGTGGGTGTTGCGGCCATGTTGAAGCACCGGTTAACACTTGCTAGTTCTTCTCAGCTTGTGTTGGAATAAGCGTTGAGGTAATGTGCAGGTTTGTTAGCCTGCGGGGAGACTTGTTCTGTGTTAGAGAAACAATCTGCCCGGTGGGGTGGCGTTGAGATAACGAGTCTCGCCATGTATCCCCAAATGTATCACAGTTCAGTGTGATGCAGAGTTTTTATCCTGCTGGAAAAGAGTACATGTTAGATGTAAACTCGCCCGGGTGTATAAAGCCCATGCGTTTCGAAGCCTTGAGTTGTTGCTGGCTCGTCCCTGCCCGCAGGCGAAGGAAAGTGACTAAACCGGTGGAATGCCTTGGAGCCGGTTGAATGTCACATAACCGGTGGAATGCCATGGAACCGGTTGAATGTCACATAACCGGTGGAATGCCATGGAACCGGTTGAATATTACATAACCGGTGAGAGCCACGGAGCCGGTTGAATATTACATAACCGGTGAGAGCCACGAAGCCGGTTGAATGATCATAACCGGTGAAGTGCCATGCAGCCGGTTGGATGATACCTAACCGGTGAACTGCCATGGAGCCGGTTGAATGATACCTAACCGGTGAGATGCCATGCAGCCGGTTGAATGTTACCTAACCGGTGAGATGCCATGGAGCCGGCTGAATCATCATAACCGGTGAACTGCCATAGAGCCGGTTGAATGATACCTAACCGGTGAGATGCCATGCAGCCGGTTGAATGATCATAACCGGTGAACTGCCATGGAGCCGGTTGAATGATACATAACCGGTGAGATGCCATGCAGCCGGTTGAATGGTCATAACCAGTGAACTGCCATGGAGCCGGTTGAATGATACTTAACCGGTGAGATGCCATGCAGCCGGTTGAATGATCATAACCGGTGAACTGCCATGGCTCTTGGGGAAGTGGGGGGGGCTTGATGCCTCGGTTCCCGCTCCTATCTCCCTTAACTGCCGCTTATAGGCGGGACAAGTGGCTGACATGCATTTAAAGAGGAAGCCCATCAGTCCCATCAGTTATGATGGCGTGGGAAGGTTACCGATGCTGGGACACGTGTCAGCAGGGAGCGATCTGAGATGGAGGGCCTGGATTCGCAGGCGTTTGAGTTGCCTTGATTGCGTGTTTTTGGGGGGATTACAGGGGTGCCTAGGGCATCGGACCCGTCTATAAAAAGACCTCCTTTGCCTTCATAACTTCTGTTTTGCTCTTTGGCCCAGAGAGAAGAAGAGAAGGTTGGAGAGGAATCCGGCGAAAGCTTTGTGGAGGTGCCTCGCGATATCCGTGCCATTGCTCAGTGCTTTCGTAGGACGGATTTTCCGCGGTTGTGCATAGTAATTGGTAACTCTTGCTTTCTTTGCTTCGTGTTTTCTCTTTGGTTGGTGTTTTGCGGCGGGGGGGGGGGGGGGGGGGGGTGCTCTGTCGCCGACTGTGAGTCGTTGTGAGCGGGGTGTCTGCGGCAAACTTGTGGAGAGGCCGCAGAGGGCGCTGTTCTAGCCCGTTGCTGACCAGTGGTGGGGTTTTATTTTCTTCCCCTTAGGTTAAATTGGCTTCTGCAAGTTCTGATGGGGCTCCCGAATCGGCCGACAGGCGTCCCGTGGTGGACGATGAGGAGAGATTGGAGGAGTGGCTTGGTTCAGAATCCCCGGAGGACGGATTTTCCGCGGTTGTGCATAGTAATTGGTAACTCTTGCTTTCTTTGCTTCGTGTTTTCTCTTTGGTTGGTGTTTTGCGGCGGGGGGGGGGGGGGGGGGGGGGGGGGGGGTGCTCTGTCGCCGACTGTGAGTCGTTGTGAGCGGGGTGTCTGCGGCAAACTTGTGGAGAGGCCGCAGAGGGCGCTGTTCTAGCCCGTTACTGACCAGTGGTGGGGTTTTATTTTCTTCCCCTTAGGTTAAATTGGCTTCTGCAAGTTCTGATGGGGCTCCCGAATCGGCCGACAGGCGTCCCGTGGTGGACGATGAGGAGAGATTGGAGGAGTGGCTTGGTTCAGAATCCCCGGAGGACGGATTTTCCGCGGTTGTGCATAGTAATTGGTAACTCTTGCTTTCTTTGCTTCGTGTTTTCTCTTTGGTTGGTGTTTTGCGGCGGGGGGGGGGGGGGGGGGGGGGGGGTGCTCTGTCGCCGACTGTGAGTCGTTGTGAGCGGGGTGTCTGCGGCAAACTTGTGGAGAGGCCGCAGAGGGCGCTGTTCTAGCCCGTTGCTGACCAGTGGTGGGGTTTTATTTTCTTCCCCTTAGGTTAAATTGGCTTCTGCAAGTTCTGATGGGGCTCCCGAATCGGCCGACAGGCGTCCCGTGGTGGACGATGAGGAGAGATTGGAGGAGTGGCTTGGTTCAGAATCCCCGGAGGCCGAAGCCGCTGACCGCTCCCGGGGCGGGGTCTCGCCTTCCGGGTCCTCGAGATCTGAGGGCATCCCGCACGGGGTGCGCTTTGCTGGCACTCCGCCCGTGAGCTACACAATCGGGAGTGGGGAAGAGGCCGTGGAGTGCGATGAACCGGAGGGTACTATGAACCCCGAAGAGATTGCCGCCTTCTGGGAGACGTGGAGTATCCCCGATGAGGTGGCGTTACGGCCGCTGAATCCCAGAGAATCGGCCTGTAACCCGAAGGCGGGTTGGGTAGCTGTTCACGGAGACCAATTTCGCCACAGGTTCTCCCTCCCGCTGCCGGACTTCGTGCAGTATACGCTTAGCGTGATGGAGGTGTTATCCAAGCATAAAATACCTGCAAAACAACTACATACAAATAATACCCTTCTTGTGTCGAGTGTAGTATTGACAAGTAGGGATCGTTCTATCCGGGGAAATCAAGGGCTTTCAATCACACAAAGTATTGCATAAAAGGGGGGTTGTCGAAATTTTTAATTATTATTTACTTACTAGTTTACGAAAATTAAATCCTAGATTACTATATACAATTGATCATCACCTTTCACACAATCACCAAACACAAATCTCATTATACATGCAACAAAATTAAAACAAGTAATAGGGGCAGCAAACATATAACGATTTCAAGATTAATTAAGCTCCAATTTAATTAGGGCCAACGCAGCATATCCTAATTATCAAGACATCATAAGTATTTAGAATCCGAAACGCGCGCAATCCTAAACATGGTACTAATCGGTTTAACAACACAACGCATGTAAATTAAACACAAATAGCACATAAGCACATATTGTCGAATTGGAACATGTTAGCAAGTATGGCGTCACCCATCTCACATCGACATGTAAATTTCCATAATTACTCTTACCCTTAGATTAATACATGTCAAAACCAACAACGCGTGTGAATCAACATGTATTAGATCGGAATATGAATTCAACATCTAGATAACACTCATGGCCTTTCGAGTGCATCTAAACATCTCCTTCGGTTCCCCACGAATTAAGAAAATAAACCTAATTGAAATCAAGAAACATGCTAAAGCTACTGCCCATAATACAAATTTAATCACATCACATATATAATTCGGCAATCACATATAAAATATCCAAACAATTATAACAAAGATCCGAAGATCCCATATATGATTATCAATACCGAAATTAAAACCAAAAACCAAAACATACTTCATAGACAAAGTTATGTTTAAATACAAAGTAACAAAAACCAAAATAAAACAATCCATATTACAACCTTGGTTAAGATTCGGCAAGGATTGATGAGATGGTGATCGAATTGATGTGAGGAATGGTGGATTCGGCTTTGCTCTTTGTATAAAATTTCTGAAAATAATTTGGCAGGGATTCGGCAAGGATTTTGTGGAGGGAGAGATGATGATTTTCTGTGCAAAAGCCTTGGTATTTATAGAGGAAGTAACCTAGAGAAGCCAGCCACAAACCAAAACCGAATTGGTTTAGGTTTCCTTGATTTTCTGAATTCGGCAGAATGACCTCCGTGCATTGATTACATCATAACTCTCTCTAGAAAATAGCTATTGAGGTGATTCCAGTTGGGTTGGAAACTAGACTCCCGTAGCTTTCTATCCATATAAGGCTCGAATTCTGATTCATTTTCAGCTGTCCGGGAGAGTCCGTGGAAGTTGAGAGACGTGCACAGGAATTTTCCCGAAATTAATCAGGATTTGTTGCGATTTTCTTCCTCTATTTTCTGCCGAAAATTCCCAAGATAATGGCTGAATAATTGAGCAATATCTCTTTAGGTTTTCCATGAATTAATTCAGCCTAAAATCTTGCACAAAGGATGAAATTCAGTCCACATTCGTAAGCCAAATCCATGTAGAACTCGGTTTAGGTTTTCTACATTCGGCAGACTTGACCTTCGTGCATTCAAACCGGCATAACTTTTTGCTCAGGAAATATTTTGCTGCGATTCCAAGTCCCAGAGAAACTAGACTCGTAGAGCTTTCCAACGGCGTATGGTTCGTTCTCTGATTCCAAGCGATGTGTCCCACAGAAATTCCGGAAGTCAGGACACAGTCCCAGGAAAATCCTGGTAGTCCCTGGATAGGTTTGCTCAAACTGCCAAGTTGCAGCCTTCATTTGGGCGACTTCCCGAACTCCGATTGATCTGAAATTTTGACACAATACACTTCAGCTTCCCAATTATATGCATACCAAATTTCATCAAATTTGGAAAAGGATAGATCAGTTTAGCACGAGCCTCAAAATCACGAAAAAGACATATTTTACTTTATTTCCAGATTTCTATACTTAGTCATTTTTCTGATTATTAAGCACACTTTCTCCAAAACTCTACCAACATGACACTAAACTAAATTATGACTCAATCTTACTCTAAATAGACATAACAAAGCATAAATAAGGGATAATACACATTAATAACGTCGCACATTGTGCTCTTATCATAGCTCTCTGCAAGTGTCCCCCACGCAGCTTCCCAGGAACCAGTGGAGACGGCTGCTGAGCCTCGGTTGCCTGTACGAGTTGTCCGGGATGAGCATGCCAACGGTGAACGAGTTCCGGGCACTGTACATAATATCATTCTCGAAGAAGAGGGGGTCCCGGGGTCGTCTGACCTTTAGCGCCCGACAGTTTCAGCCTATCATCACCCACCTGCCTTCCTGGGTAGACAATAGCTGGAGGGAAAAGGTGGTGATGGGCGGGGGGGGGGGGGGGGGGGGGGGGGGGGAGAGGTGGCAGAAGAGGAGTAAAATGTACCGGGTTCCTGGTGCCTTCCAGCCCCTTGGCGACCAATCGTTCGAACTGTCCGAGTTGGAGCGGGAAAGGATTATGACTATACTCGGATGCTGGGATGATCTTGAGCGAAGCTCTTACAACTTCATTCGGCGGGAGGTGTTGGAGTACTACGGTCTCGGGTGAGATCCCGGTGCATACCAAGGTTTAAGCGGTGGCATTTCTGCTGACCGAGTTGATACTAACCGTTTGTTGGTTTTGCAGGTGCATCTTCCCGGACGGTCGTCAAGCCCGGTAATACGCTATCCATGGATGGTGAAGACCTCATCTCGAAGTTGAAGGAGAAAGGGGAGGCCGTTTCACGGACCTCGGTGGACGAGGAGTCCGGTCGGCTTACCGCTCATGCCGAACCGAGGGCCATGGACGTTGGGGACGACGCCTATATTCTGAGGCGTGTGAAGAGTCGCCCCGCTGCGCCCAAGGCGGGACCCGGAAAGGGCAAGTCCACCGGAGGGCCACCAAAGGTTCTTGGTGGGGTGTTGAGAATTCCGCACCGGCCGGGATCGGTCCCGCTCGTCACCAGGGTCACCCGGTCAGGCGCACAATCTTCTTCACCGGACGACCAGGGTGAGAAGAGGCAGAGGATTATGGACGTCCCTCCCTCCGCACTGGTGACGCTGACCGGCCGGTCGTCAGGTGAGAACTTGGCGAAACGGCTCAAGGTGGTTAGCGGTGCGACGACTGCCAATGGGGACAATGCCGTTGCTGCCTCACACTCTGCCGGTCAGCAGAGTAGCCCCGCTCCTACGGAGGAACAGAGGGGAGGTCTGGAGAGTCCCTTCGTCCGGAAGTTGTTGGCGGATGTGGCCGGCCTTGGTCTGGATGGGCCTGGAGCCCTGGCGAGGGAGAACCGCCAGAATAGCAAGGAGTCGGTTCTCCGGGTAAGAACTGCTTGGTGCCATGGCACTGCTCATAACTGCTCGTTACTCTTGTTGTTTGCTTAATTGGCTCCCTGTTGTGTGTAGCTATTGTATAATCTGTACCAGCCGGACCCGAGTAAGGAGCTGCCGGAGCTGAAGAGGCAGGTGGCCGCTTTGACAGAAGCCCGTGAGCGCTTGGAAGTGGAGAAGTCTAGGCTGGAGCGGGAGAAGGTCAGACTGGAGGAGAGGGCCAAGAAGCAGGTGGCCAAGCTAGAAGAGCAGGTCCGGAGCCTCGAGGAGGACAGGGAGTGGGCTGAGGAGGAGAGAGCCGAGCTGGAGGAGAGAGTGGATGAGCTCCAGGTGGGAGCTGCCGCTGTCCGTGCCGCAGCTGCCGCTGCGGCTGGAGAAGTGGACCCTGAGCTTTACCAACAGGTTGTCCTCAAATATCACGAAAGTGATCAGTTCCTTAAGCTCCTGGAAAAGGCTAGGGAGTCGGATATTGCCGATGCCTATGCGGAGTGGGAAGAGAAGGGGTACCTGGATACCTCTCAAATGCCGAAGGTGGGAGCTAATGAGGATATCCATGAGCAGTCGGTAGAAGAGGAGCAGCCGAAAGGGGAAGACGGGCCTCGAACTGCTGGAGAAGATGCGGCGGCTTCATCTAGAGAAGCTGGTGGAATGCCTGCTGAGGGGCGGGGCGTGGCTCCTTAAGATTTTTGCTCTCCCCCTTTTTTAGAACGGTTTTTGTTTGTATTATTCCTCGGATATAATTATACTTGCACTGGTGGGACCGGTGGAATTTTTCTCAAAATAAGTGGCATACATATATGATGTTATAGTGGTTGAACCGTTGATGTGCCAAACTAACTGTTTGGAGTAAAATGTAAAATGTACCGGGTTCCTGGTGCCTTCCAGCCCCTTGGCGACCAATCGTTCGAACTGTCCGAGTTGGAGCGGGAAAGGATTATGACTATACTCGGATGCTGGGATGATCTTGAGCGAAGCTCTTACAACTTCATTCGGCGGGAGGTGTTGGAGTACTACGGTCTCGGGTGAGATCCCGGTGCATACCAAGGTTTAAGCGGTGGCATTTCTGCTGACCGAGTTGATACTAACCGTTTGTTGGTTTTGCAGGTGCATCTTCCCGGACGGTCGTCAAGCCCGGTAATACGCTATCCATGGATGGTGAAGACCTCATCTCGAAGTTGAAGGAGAAAGGGGAGGCCGTTTCACGGACCTCGGTGGACGAGGAGTCCGGTCGGCTTACCGCTCATGCCGAACCGAGGGCCATGGACGTTGGGGACGACGCCTATATTCTGAGGCGTGTGAAGAGTCGCCCCGCTGCGCCCAAGGCGGGACCCGGAAAGGGCAAGTCCACCGGAGGGCCACCAAAGGTTCTTGGTGGGGTGTTGAGAATTCCGCACCGGCCGGGATCGGTCCCGCTCGTCACCAGGGTCACCCGGTCAGGCGCACAATCTTCTTCACCGGACGACCAGGGTGAGAAGAGGCAGAGGATTATGGACGTCCCTCCCTCCGCACTGGTGACGCTGACCGGCCGGTCGTCAGGTGAGAACTTGGCGAAACGGCTCAAGGTGGTTAGCGGTGCGACGACTGCCAATGGGGACAATGCCGTTGCTGCCTCACACTCTGCCGGTCAGCAGAGTAGCCCCGCTCCTACGGAGGAACAGAGGGGAGGTCTGGAGAGTCCCTTCGTCCAGAAGTTGTTGGCGGATGTGGCCGGCCTTGGTCTGGATGGGCCTGGAGCCCTGGCGAGGGAGAACTGCCAGAATAGCAAGGAGTCGGTTCTCCGGGTAAGAACTGCTTGGTGCCATGGCACTGCTCATAACTGCTCGTTACTCTTGTTGTTTGCTTAATTGGCTCCCTGTTGTGTGTAGCTATTGTATAATCTGTACCAGCCGGACCCGAGTAAGGAGCTGCCGGAGCTGAAGAGGCAGGTGGCCGCTTTGACAGAAGCCCGTGAGCGCTTGGAAGTGGAGAAGTCTAGGCTGGAGCGGGAGAAGGTCAGACTGGAGGAGAGGGCCAAGAAGCAGGTGGCCAAGCTAGAAGAGCAGGTCCGGAGCCTCGAGGAGGACAGGGAGTGGGCTGAGGAGGAGAGAGCCGAGCTGGAGGAGAGAGTGGATGAGCTCCAGGTGGGAGCTGCCGCTGTCCGTGCCGCAGCTGCCGCTGCGGCTGGAGAAGTGGACCCTGAGCTTTACCAACAGGTTGTCCTCAAATATCACGAAAGTGATCAGTTCCTTAAGCTCCTGGAAAAGGCTAGGGAGTCGGATATTGCCGATGCCTATGCGGAGTGGGAAGAGAAGGGGTACCTGGATACCTCTCAAATGCCGAAGGTGGGAGCTAATGAGGATATCCATGAGCAGTCGGTAGAAGAGGAGCAGCCGAAAGGGGAAGACGGGCCTCGAACTGCTGGAGAAGATGCGGCGGCTTCATCTAGAGAAGCTGGTGGAATGCCTGCTGAGGGGCGGGGCGTGGCTCCTTAAGATTTTTGCTCTCCCCCTTTTTTAGAACGGTTTTTGTTTGTATTATTCCTCGGATATAATTATACTTGCACTGGTGGGACCGGTGGAATTTTTCTCAAAATAAGTGGCATACATATATGATGTTATAGTGGTTGAACCGTTGATGTGCCAAACTAACTGTTTGGAGTAAAATGTAAAATGTACCGGGTTCCTGGTGCCTTCCAGCCCCTTGGCGACCAATCGTTCGAACTGTCCGAGTTGGAGCGGGAAAGGATTATGACTATACTCGGATGCTGGGATGATCTTGAGCGAAGCTCTTACAACTTCATTCGGCGGGAGGTGTTGGAGTACTACGGTCTCGGGTGAGATCCCGGTGCATACCAAGGTTTAAGCGGTGGCATTTCTGCTGACCGAGTTGATACTAACCGTTTGTTGGTTTTGCAGGTGCATCTTCCCGGACGGTCGTCAAGCCCGGTAATACGCTATCCATGGATGGTGAAGACCTCATCTCGAAGTTGAAGGAGAAAGGGGAGGCCGTTTCACGGACCTCGGTGGACGAGGAGTCCGGTCGGCTTACCGCTCATGCCGAACCGAGGGCCATGGACGTTGGGGACGACGCCTATATTCTGAGGCGTGTGAAGAGTCGCCCCGCTGCGCCCAAGGCGGGACCCGGAAAGGGCAAGTCCACCGGAGGGCCACCAAAGGTTCTTGGTGGGGTGTTGAGAATTCCGCACCGGCCGGGATCGGTCCCGCTCGTCACCAGGGTCACCCGGTCAGGCGCACAATCTTCTTCACCGGACGACCAGGGTGAGAAGAGGCAGAGGATTATGGACGTCCCTCCCTCCGCACTGGTGACGCTGACCGGCCGGTCGTCAGGTGAGAACTTGGCGAAACGGCTCAAGGTGGTTAGCGGTGCGACGACTGCCAATGGGGACAATGCCGTTGCTGCCTCACACTCTGCCGGTCAGCAGAGTAGCCCCGCTCCTACGGAGGAACAGAGGGGAGGTCTGGAGAGTCCCTTCGTCCGGAAGTTGTTGGCGGATGTGGCCGGCCTTGGTCTGGATGGGCCTGGAGCCCTGGCGAGGGAGAACCGCCAGAATAGCAAGGAGTCGGTTCTCCGGGTAAGAACTGCTTGGTGCCATGGCACTGCTCATAACTGCTCGTTACTCTTGTTGTTTGCTTAATTGGCTCCCTGTTGTGTGTAGCTATTGTATAATCTGTACCAGCCGGACCCGAGTAAGGAGCTGCCGGAGCTGAAGAGGCAGGTGGCCGCTTTGACAGAAGCCCGTGAGCGCTTGGAAGTGGAGAAGTCTAGGCTGGAGCGGGAGAAGGTCAGACTGGAGGAGAGGGCCAAGAAGCAGGTGGCCAAGCTAGAAGAGCAGGTCCGGAGCCTCGAGGAGGACAGGGAGTGGGCTGAGGAGGAGAGAGCCGAGCTGGAGGAGAGAGTGGATGAGCTCCAGGTGGGAGCTGCCGCTGTCCGTGCCGCAGCTGCCGCTGCGGCTGGAGAAGTGGACCCTGAGCTTTACCAACAGGTTGTCCTCAAATATCACGAAAGTGATCAGTTCCTTAAGCTCCTGGAAAAGGCTAGGGAGTCGGATATTGCCGATGCCTATGCGGAGTGGGAAGAGAAGGGGTACCTGGATACCTCTCAAATGCCGAAGGTGGGAGCTAATGAGGATATCCATGAGCAGTCGGTAGAAGAGGAGCAGCCGAAAGGGGAAGACGGGCCTCGAACTGCTGGAGAAGATGCGGCGGCTTCATCTAGAGAAGCTGGTGGAATGCCTGCTGAGGGGCGGGGCGTGGCTCCTTAAGATTTTTGCTCTCCCCCTTTTTTAGAACGGTTTTTGTTTGTATTATTCCTCGGATATAATTATACTTGCACTGGTGGGACCGGTGGAATTTTTCTCAAAATAAGTGGCATACATATATGATGTTATAGTGGTTGAACCGTTGATGTGCCAAACTAACTGTTTGGAGGTTCGGGCGTACCTACCAGCCCTGGCCCTACTCCAGGTCGGGATCTGCTCTCCTTTCCCCTATATACCACTGAAGCTGGCCGTTGCTAATCAAACCCTCCACCGCTGTCTTGAGGGCGAAGCAGCTGTTCGTTCGGTGGGTAGCTTCATCGTGATAGGAGCAGTACTTGCCCGTTTGCGCTTGGGTAAGATTCCCCCTTGGGTACTTTCTCCTGGGCGGTGGGGGGAAGATGTTCCCGTTCTCGTGCAAGACGTCCTCGTATGAAGAGGTTAGAGTGGTGAAGACCTCTTGACGTTCTGCTGGCATGATCGCCAGGGGGCGTTCTTGCCGGTACTGCGCCGGTTTGTGCTCGCCCTGGGGTTTGTCATGATGGGGCCTCTGCTGCCGTTGCCCCCAATTTCTGCTGGATCGGCCCGGTCGGGCACCTCGGTTCTCGCTCCGCTGGCTGGCCTTGTCTTCTTGGCCGGGAGGGGGGTGCTCCTCCCGGGAGTGCTCCTCCTGCTGCTCGTCCCGTTTTCTTTTCAGCAGGTGCTTCCCGTACGTTTCATGGTCGGCCTGAGCATGCCTGATGGCCATCGCCATCAGCTCGTCATACCCCTGCGGGAGTTCTACCCGTATGGCGTAGGAAAATTTTCCCGGCCAAAGTCCTTGTTTGAACGCCATCTCGGCGATACCCTTGTCGAGGTTCCGGACCCCGGCCGTCGCCGTTTGCCAGCGGTTGACAAACGTCCTTAGCTCCTCACCAAGTGCTTGCATGCAGTTGAAGAGGATGGTTGATGTCCGGGCTCCTTCGACCTGGAGGATGAAGCGGCCTACGAACCGGTCGGCCAGTTGCTCGAAAGCTTCGATGGAGTTTGCGGGGAGCTCATAGAACCAGCTGAGCGCCTCTCCAGACAGAGTTTCCTAGAAAATGTTGCAGCATACTGCATCAGAATAGCCCTTGGCGCACGTTTAGGACCGAAAACTGTCCAGACGCTGGTACGGGCAGCCGGATCCCGAGTACGTGAGCTTTAGGGATTTCTGGTTACCAGACCTCCCTGATTCCAGAACCCGGTGCGAGAAATGGCCCATGCGCTCATTGAATCGCGCGCCTTCCATCGGCCGCGCTGTCCTTCTCTCGTTGGCCTCCATTTGGGCCTTTAGTTCCGACACAGAGTCGGTGAGTATCTGTAATACCCGTTCGGTCGGGGTCACGACTTCATCCTCGAATGAGGCGCGCGACTGCAGGGGCGCCGGCGTGCTCATTGGCAAGACCAGGCCGCTCGGGGACTCCGCCCTCCTGCGGTCCCTGGACCTTCCTCCCGAAGACTGCCCCGCCTCAAGGCGCTGAGGTCGGCCTGGCGCGGTTGTAGTTGCCCCTGTCATGGCGGCGCAGCGCTGCTGGCCTCTTTCCAGGGCAGCGTTTAACGTCTCCATTTCCTCATACCGGGCATTGGATTTCGCTCTATCCCGGTCGCCCTCCACACGCAGGCGACCGACTTCTGCCCTCATCGCCCGTATCTCCCCCGCCATATCGTGCCGGTCGGGGCTGTACGTGGTGTCTCGGTCGTTGTCACCGAGCAGACTCTCCTCTTTGTCGCTCGGATCTTCTGAGAATGTCAGCGAGAAGCCCCGGTCGGTTGGTTGGTCTCCCTCCACCGGGCCTTTCCCGCGCATGCTATCGTTGTGTGCCCCGGCGTGCCGGTCGGCCTGGCGCTGCTGCCGTCTTCTTGGTTGCCCTGGTCGCTGCGCTGCTCCCGTACAGCGACCGGGGTGGAGATGAGCGCTTGCTCTGGCGCAACCCGCTGCTCCGTTGCATTTCTTTCCTGGCCCGCTGCTGAGCTTTCTGCCATTTTGGTGATGCTTACGTGATTTTTATGTAAGAGTTTCCCACAGACGGCGCCAATTGTTTCTGCACAAACCCGTAGGCCTGACAGAGACTGGTGAATCTAGATGTGATCTCCTCCTGCAAACCTGCTTACTAAGGAGAATACCGGGCGGGTCGATCTTCTCCTCTTTGATGCCTAAGTTAGTACAGTTGGGATGAATAGATAACTGAAGCACGTATGATAAGCAGTTGGAGAGATCAGTTACCTATTAAAGAGGGTAGATGGGGCCCTTATATAGGTGGCCGGGCGTGAGGTCTGGTCTCACTCTTCGATGTGGGACTGGCTTCCTTCTGTTGGCACATAAAAGGGCAGCTCTAGTGACCACTTTGGCTGGCTGGCGCCCCCGGTTCTCGGGCCCCTGGTCACAAGGTAGACTACTGGACCTCGGGTCCGGGTGCTGGTGACCCTGCTCCGGGCCTCAGGCCGGCCCCGGATGGACTGGCTGCGGGTATGTGGGCTTATGTAGCCCTTCTGTGGCTACTGTCAACAATATCTAAATTATATACCTAAATTATACAATTAAAATAAATTGCAAAAAAAAAAATAACCTAGCGGAGGAGGAGGGGAAGGAGGCCGGAGGAGGAGGGGAAGGAGGAGGAGGACGCCGGCGCCGATTTGAGGAGGAGGACGCTGCAGATCGGAGAAGGAGGAGGAAGTCGATGAAATTCGAAGGATTGGAGACGCAGATCGGCGGAGATGAGCGGCGGAGATGTTTTTCCGGAGGAGGAGAGAAAAAGTCGGGCTGAAAGCGACTTTCAGCTTTTATAGCAGAGAGAATAGCCGACGATTTAAAAGATTTCGTCGGCTATTCTTTGAATGTCGTCGGCTATACTTTTGAAGATCAACAGCCGTCGGATCTGAGCCATCCAACGGCGGACAATAAAAAGGCGCGGATCGCAAGAGTTTAGCCGACGAAATATAATTTTCGTCGGCTAAACTATAGGTCAAACCACTAAGTCAAACCTCTAAACGCTTAAAACGGAAATTTTTCTAGTTAAACGACGGTTTCTGGCCTCACCTTCAACAGATAATAGTTTCAAATCAATGAGACTCAACTAATCATATAAAAGTTTTACAAAATTGATTTAACGAACGTCAGGCTACCATAGGAAAACGAAAGTAAAAAACAGTTAACCGCAACATTCGGCACACAAATTTTATCAGAACCTTGTCATTTTTCAACCGTAGACGTATTTCATTATTTTGGTCATATCTTATTTCACAACATTTTTTCATTTGAAGAGTCTACGTATAGTAACTATTTGAAACTATACATTCATTTAAACACTTAGTAAACAAGTTAAAGAACATTAGTGCATATGTTCTGATTTTGAATCTAAAAGTTTAGAAAATTTATTCCAACTGTCAGATATCACCGTTAAGATTAAATACATGTATGGAAAAAAATCCAACTTCAGCTGACAACGTTAAAGGCTCGATCGGAACGGTCAACCGGGTAAGTCAAACCTCTAAACGCTTAGAAATGGTAATTGGACTGTCTAAATGACATTTTTTTGCCTGACCTTCAACAGATAATAGTTTCAAATCGATGAGATGCAACTAATCGTATAAAAATTTTCCTCAAAATATTTACCGAAGGTAACGCTACCATTAGGGAAACGAAGGAATAAAACCTTTGACCGCATCTTTCGACACTCAGATTTTATCGGAATCTTGTCATTTTTCAACCGTAAACGTATTTTATCATTTTGGTCATATCTTATTTCGCGACTTTTTCCTGTTTGAAGGATGAAACAATGGTTTATCGTTAGTGATAGAAAATGTCGATTTCGTCAGCCAAAATTTCAAAAGTTTTCGTCGGCTAATGTTTCAGAGAAAGGCCGACGAAAATTCAAATCGTCGACTGAAATATGAATGTAGCCGACGTTTTTTGTTTATACCAACGAAAAAACAATATCGTCGGCTATGGTTAAACTATGGCCAATGATTTTGTTTTTCCACCGACGAAAAATAAAATCGTCGGCTATTCGTTGGAAGTACCGATGAAAATTTTAATTCGTCGACCGTTTTTTTTAATTTCGTCGGGAAAAGCCTTTTTTCTAGTAGTGAAATCTTAAGATGTATACTCTAAACTCAAATCTTAAGATGTATACAGTATAGCTATATGATAAAATCCTCATCCTGTCAATAGATAAGAACTTATATGAATTGTTAAACCAAGAAATGATACGCATGCATCATTGCACAAGGAAGTGAAGCAACTAGATTTCACTGATGAAATTAACTTAACATAATTTATACACTCCCATCTCATGAGCTATATATACAGGGGAGAGCATGGTGTTCTTTTCGTTGCGAGGGGAGAGCTAGCGTACTAGTGTTTGCAAGCTGGACAGGGATAGCAACAAGCCAACAAGGCTGTGATTGCCATCGTCTTTGTCGCATACGGTTTGTTTTATATTTCAACTTTCCTAATGTCAACTATTCTGCACCCACAAGGCCACAATCATATAGTAGCGCGCAGCTGGAATTACCCTATGGCTATTAGATTTCTGATCAAGGGAAAACAATAGAAAACCTAGAGTATGCTTGACCAGTTGCCACGATCCACTCGTAAAATTCCATTAATAAGTAATTAATAACAACCAGGTTTTTGTCGAGAAAACTAGACACTCATGGTCCACGATCATCATGTTCCACATGATTTTTTGGCATCATACATGGAAGACAAAGACTAAATATGGAGATGTAGGTCCCAAGACACCTAATCTTGAGGATGAGTTGCAGCATCTTTTCTCGATCTGTGACTTGAAAGTTGAAACCTCTTCAGCTCTCCGGGTCTTGATCTGGGAACTGATCGAAAACTTCAAAGTTTAAGCACAACTTCTTCTCTAATTGTCCTGCGACAGTTATAGCAACTGGTTAATCAGCTTTCATGAAGCTGTCATGGAAACTACGTTATGATGCAGGCGCTCAGTTTAATTACTACAAGTTCAACTTGGACGCCAATTACTCGTCGGCCGATATGGCTATCCATCCGGTCCTCCTGTTGATCGATGATCATGTAAGTATGACTATTTTCTTGTTTTTCATATCTTGTTGTTGGCAATATGACACTGTTATATATACATCTCTCTATGCTTTTCCCGATTAAATTTGTGTTAAACAGCCACAAGCGTGGCTTGTAGTCCACCCTTTGTACTGATACTGTCCCAACTTAATCACTTTTAAATTGTTGAATTTTAATAACAAAAAACCTCAATACAATTGGGTATTATCTACATATTTATAAGTTAAGTATTATTTGCCACTAATCTGAAGTGAGATCACTCATTTTCAACAGTATCGTAACTATAGTAGCTCTACTTTCTCTCACACACACATCAAAGTTCTCATAATATATAGAAGATATATAAGTGAATTTGTCTCCCCAATTTGGTTGATGCTTTCTTCTTTTTTTGGTAAGTCATCGTGATATTTGTCTGCTTTCGTCAATGTAGTTACCATTAATTAGTCCATTACCAATTGAAGACTAAATAATTAAGTCTTGTCAATTACTAGATCAATTACAAGTTGCATTGGTCATTAACTCATTATACACCGCTCAAATGAAATGGTAGAATATAGGACCGCATATTAGCATAGCCAACTGATGATCATGCTTTCCTTAATAATAGTCTTGAACCCAGATGTCTTCCTCCCGAAGATATCGAAATTCCATTCATAAATTCAGTGCGTAGCCGGAGCAAGCTAGCATCCATCTTTCTCCTTTCATCCTTCGTCATGATAATTAAAGACTATATGGAGCTTATTCATGGTTTTCTCTAGTTTGGTACATACTTCGTGGAAAACTGGCCGGAAATAATGGTAGATTTGTTTACGTACTGCCTTCTCTTTGCTTTCGTTTATACATGTTTCAGCTTTACGGGTTGACATAATTACAAGTTTTATTTAGTTATTTACAGATGTTTTAGCTCAGACTCAGTATATAAGGTTATAAATTAATACTCCATTAATCCATCATTTGGTCTTTTTAAAAATGAGCGACAGATAGAGAGAGAGAGAAGTACCAGAATATCTGGACAAAGAGAATAACTAAAAGCCAACGTACATGCAGGTCACTCAGAGATCAGAGTTAGTCCAGCATGAAGGAATGAAGCATTGGCTGCCCTGTATATCGATAGCTCAGATATATGCAATACTCGAGGTCTCTTGATTGGCATGATTATGATTCTACGTACTCAGCAGCTTTCCATGCTCATCCGTTATTAATTTCTCGATCTCTCTTACAGATGTACAGAAGTTGTGCTCGATTTAGGGATTTGAGGTTAGTGTGGTAGGTTTTGAACCTTGTGGTGTTCCCTAATAAATCTCAATTCAAATCGAGCACTGCTAATTCTCGTCTAACTGGTTCTTGTTTGTTATATTACCGATTTACCGATAGGTTTCCTGCTTTGATTGCCGAGACATCAATTCGATCTAATAGCGGGAAGTGACAGTTATCTGGTAAGCAAGGTATGATCGAGATCATGTTGTTACAGATTAATTCCAACAGGTGTATCAAGCTCGAATAATTCACGTAATTAAGGATAGTGTTTCCAATTCAATTAACGCTAAATTATAATTAGTTGATCTTTGCAGATATAAATATGTCCGTTGGAGAGAAAGAGCCAAGAAATGCACCTTCACAATCTCAAACCATGCGGTATCTGCCAACCACGTAAACTGTAATAACTTCCTCATTGCGTTCTGATCTGTGTGCTTAATTAGTGTTTAGCAGATTTGTTGGAAACTAAGTTCAATAGTGGAAGTCAGACACATTCTTCATATAGGGTAATTACCCTAAGCTCAAGCTGACCTCAACTATATATATTGGATTTGACGAGCTCAAAGATAAAGGAAGGGTATGCGAAAATCTAACCGGAAAGCATCGGTTATGGAGACCACGACAGATTGAAGAGACTCGAAGTGAAGATAGAGATCGTAATGAAATGGATTCAAGAGGTTCAAGAGCTAGCAGCTGAAAGAGTTCTCAAAGAACATTGTTGGTACCTCTAAATGAGAAGTAGAATGCTCCCTAAGAGGCACTCAACTGACTCAAGGAGCTAGATCCAAGAGATCGATCAACTCTATATGTGAAAGCTGTTGGGTGCAAGAAGCTAGATGAAAAAAGCTGACCAGGCAGCAAACTTAAATTTAGATGATCATCTCAGGAATTGATAAAATCTAGCAGACCCAACATTGTTGTGGTACTTCTTCTAATTAGTGCAAAAAGACATTTTCTTCGAGGCAAGAAAAGTAGATTAGGCTTTAGCTTGAAGTCCTGCAGAGACCCAAATCTCAGTTTCACTTGGAAGAGGTAAATTTCTCAACATTTCAAAGGGTGTGACTTCACAAGGAAATTTACTCCTCAAAGCACTAGTATGTCTGCGTACTTCTCTCATCCTCATGACAAGGTACATATATAATTCTATACGCTAAAAGTATCAAAAACTAACCATACTAAACATCGATCAGTATCTTTAATCAGTACCACATCGGTTTCGGCCTTATAAGTTTCCGTATTTTCTTGCAAATTTTGGTGGATAATTAGAGATGTCGACATAATCCCAACCTAATATATAAGCAATATCTAAAATGACATATTTCAGAAGTAACTCCAAACATTTTTTTAATTTGGTAATTAAAATTTCGCCTATCTAGCATTTCGTTGATATATATATGTTGGGTGTTTATTAGGCACTTATCTTCCGAATTGTTGGAAAGATCTTCCCTCGCATTGACAAATTTTCTAGATGTATCTCGCTTCATAAAAGAAGGTAAGTCTCAAATTTAAAGCTTATTATCTCCATCCGTCCAAGTATAAACATCGATCATATATATATGCTATACATTTTGGTACGTTTACTAATGGATAATTGAAATGGAAAGAATAAGAATGGGGTTATTCATTGGTCTAGTATGTGTCTATATACTCTACCTCTATATCAAACTAGCTTCTTCTTCTTCTTCTTCTTTTTTTTTTTTTTTTGAAGAATGTAGTCATTCATTGGTCTAAACTCAACCTAGCTTATCTTTATGCATGGAAATAAGTTTACCTCTATATCGAACTAAAGTTACTTGATATTTTTATACATTCATTTTCGACTGCAAAGCTTTTTCAAAAGTAAAAATATCATTCTTGGGGCAGTCTTTAAAGGTATTCATTCATCCTCGTCCTTTTTCTCTATAAGTACGGACTTTCTCAAGCTATTTAGCTTTTTTTTCTTCAAACTTCATGTTGACACTTTTGACAGATATATGTGTAATGGAACTGTGGTATTTTTTAGCAACAGAAAATAATGAAATGGCTATTTGCGCGCAAATGTCTAAAACATACTATATGAGAACTAGCAATTTTCACCGTTACTGGGGAAAAAAAAAACTAAATCCATGAATTGAACCACATACCTAAACACTAGAATAAACCATGTTCATCTCCTTGAATGAACATGTAGTTTATAGTTCCCCACAAACACACCCAAAAAAAAAAAAACCAACGAGTCAACGAAATAAACGTTAAGTATACGTTTTCCCGCCTTCGTGGTACTTTCCCTCAGCAGACAAATTAGAATAAGACTTCAACTGCCAAGGCCCAAGCCCAAATCCTGTTTTGGACAGACCCAACGTTTTCAAGTTTTCAACTACTTTTCTTGAACTCTACTACTTCAACCGGTCCTTTTCAGTCTTTGCTCGAAAAAAAAAGAAAAAAAAGAAAATTAATACCAAAAAAAACAAAAACACATGCAGCCCACCTACTCTCCCTTTTCCGACCACGTCGACCACCACTACGAGTCCTATCTCCATCAAACGGCAGCTAGTCGCTATTTCTTCCGCTTCAGTTTGGTCGCCGTCGCACCGGGATCGATTGACGGGTTTATTCTCCGGCGTCTCCTCAATAGTTTCGCAGATTGCATCCTTACAATGTTCCTGGTTCTCCGGCGGTCCGAGGTGCCTGGAAAGAAGCGGACAGTACTGGAGATTTTACGACATACCTAAACTTTCTGAGGACAAAATTAAGAATATAAGGGAGAATATATATTGAATTAATACGGGTAAAAAGTATTACTGATGATATATAGTTTATAAATTAACTGATACGTGCATTATGATTATGGAGGAAAGGAAGGAGAAGGGTCATCAAGCTTTTACGATTAATCATAGATAGAAGAAAAGGAATAAACTGTCGCTATCGCCACGTAGTTATCTAGGCGTGTTCTGATCGATGTTCTAGCATTTAGGTCAGATATTTTTTTACTTCAGAGCGTTAGAGAAACGCGGTGCATGACGTCAGTACTAAACCCTACTACCGCCGTGACTCGTCTCTGTATAAAATCACATTACTAAAATTGAAGGGCTTCTCATTTTCATTTTCTTTGGTCTGAAGAAGAGAGCATCAGTTGCGATCGATCATCTCGGTGTTCTTCATCTGGAGATCGAGGAGATCGACTATAACTCCCGGTAAGTGTAAATTCTGATGTACAGCTTACTATAGCTATTGATTTCTCGAAGCTAAAATTTACTGATCTCAGAGTGGAATGTGAGATTTAGGGCACAGATCTAGACTGAAAAACCCTAACTTGTCGCTTTCACGATCTTTGTTGTAACAGCTAGCTAGCTAGCTCACGGAAGGATGAGTCACTCAAGCGGGTTGCCTTACAATCCAAGCAACAATGATTTGGAGATCGGTCTGACGGAGGTTCCTTCTCTTAACAATGATTTGGAGGTTCACGTTGAGCGCACAAACCATTGGGTGGTACGTAGACATCTTTTTCATCAATTGATGAATTTTCTTTTTTTGGGTGTAATATTTAGCTCAGTTTTAATTACGTCTTATTCTGTTGCAAATTTAGATGTCTGTCGCTGAAGTTGATTCATATTTCTCTTGTGCATAGTGATGATGATCTTGCATATCTGGCCAGGCCAGCTGACTGGAATTAATGTTTCCCTATGTTTTACTTCAGCTGGGGTTTCTATGCGTCTATTTTTGTCAATGCCATATCAGTGATCTTTGTTCCCTCTAGCTTGTATTTATTTTGTCCATATCAGTCTTTGTTCCCAAACTAGTTTTTGCATTTTACTTTTGTCCTGCTTTCTAGTCCAATGTATATAGTGAGTGAATGAAACTTATATTTCTTTGTCCTGCTTTCTAGTACGTCCAATGATAGATCCTTCATGCTTTGTTTCTTGATTATGCCAAACTGGTTTCCGTTTTACACTTTTTCGTACACTTGATATATCAGCTAGCTTATGCATGTTTTCAGGTTCATTTTATTTTGGATTTATATTGGAGAATCAATGTCGGATCATGCTTAGTACGTACACTTGGAGCCCGTTTCATAAACCATATATATGGGGGAAATAGAGAAAGGTGGATAGGGAGAAAATGTCATAGTGTATGAAATGAAATACTGGCAAAAGAAATACTATCTGAAGTGATTTGTACTTTCCATGCCAGTTTCCATTTTCAGCATTAGTGACCTCCGATCCCTACTCGATCTCCCGGCCTCTACATCCCATATATATACTTTCCTACCAGTTATCTTCAAACCAACGTACGGGGTCTTAATTAGTTGTTGGACACTAGATAGGTCGTCCTAGAATTCTCTTTTTCAATACTTGTGCTAAGCTGAATATTATTTCATTTGTAGCAAGTGAAACTATTCCTGAATGCATTGTATCGATTCCGCCAAAACCTGAAAAGAGCAGAAGAAAAGAAGCAGGCAGAACGGAAACTTAGAGCACACACCCAAGTCCTACGAGTATGTTTTGTAATCTGAAATTACATGTCTCACGTACCAAGCTACGTAGCTCGCTCTCTGCCATATAATGTTTTTTTTTGTACTAGGCTGCGGCTATCTTCAAAGAAGTTGCAGTTCAAGTGAAAGGTATTTCCTATCCTGAAGCTTCTTCTTTTTAGGACTAATCTAATTTAGCAATATTAATATTGTTTGGTAATCAACTTAATTGTTACTTCTGGTTGTCAGGGACTGGTGAAAATTTTCCAATTGAACCAGATGAACTTGCTAGTTTGATGAAGAATAGTGATGTTGATGCTCTGCGGCAATATGGAGGGGCAAGTGCAAAAGAGAAATGAATATCGTACTTTATTTATGTTCATATATGAGCTAGATTAAAGATATATATATGGTTACTTATAACGTATATCTTTTTTGGTTCCCTGCTACTTCCCTTACATCAGAAGGAAGGCTTGGCAGATTTACTGAAAACAGATTTAGACAAGGGAATTGGTGCGGATGATTTACTAAAACGGAAAAATAAATTTGGATCAAACATATATCCTCCCAAAACAGCAATGAGCCACTGGGTAAAGTTTGTTATAGTTGTGCACTTTTGAATTTCGATTCCTACATTTTGAATAAATTAAAATGAACCGTGTTGCATATAATTAATTAACTTGTTTTTTTTTGCAATTGTTCCTCCTGCTGCGTATCTGATAGACATGTCTTTGGGAAGGTCTGTACGATTTCACTCGGATCGTTTTGGTGTTAGCCTTTGTGGGTTCTGTTGTGATGGGTATTCTGGAAGAGGTGAGCTTGGAGTCCCTAAATGCTTATTAATTGTGCTAAATTATACCCTCACTAATTAGCCTTTGTGTTTCTTCTGTCGCTTGCAGACTAAAATGGTGGGATGGCACGATGTATTCAGCCTTGCTATTGCAGCTGCCATGTTCCTTTTCATCGCAGGTACGTTTTAAACTTTTCAACAATATATATATGTTGTTGTAGTATATATACTTTTGAATTTTTTGATGTTCATATACTCGTATATATATAGAGCATTTACCTATCTCACCGGAACCTTTTCAGATACTATATATCTCATCCCATGACCTTTTCAGTCAACATTTACTAACCAAGACAGAAAAAAATTAAACATTTCTGCTTCCATCATTTGTTTGCAGTCCTATCTGACTATACTCAAGCTCGTCTCCAGCATATGATTAGCACGAAGCAGGAAATGAGAAACATGAAAATGAAGGTATATTTCCATGTCCTATTCTTCTCTATATATAGGACCGTAATTGGCGAGGGTGACTGGAAAATCAGATTGAATCTCTTAGAGCAGTCGTCTTAATTAGCAACTTATATCTAGTGTTTGTGTGTAAAATTACTCTTCCTTTTCCCCGCCTTGTTTTTACATACTCGTGTAGAATGATCATCTGGTTTAACAAGACCGCTAAAAACGTACGTATACCGATGAAATTGGATTTGATCCTTGGTCATTGACTTACTGATGTCTCTTATTCAATATGAATTTAGTTGATGATACCCTGAAACATAATATTTTTGTACGGAGGTGAGGTAACAAAGATGCATTGTCTATACGCATTGGTTGTCAAGTTATGTCATATAGTTTTGTTTGCCATAATTGTGCCCTGACAACTACGTGTAGAGTGGAGCAACTGCTTGTTACACATCTCCGAAATGCATTTTCGCTACTCCCATATTTTTCATGAAGGTACTCAGGTTGCTGATGCACTAGCAAATTATATATGGGACACATGTTACTGAGTTGGTTTGGTGGGACTTAACTCCTGATTTTGTTAGTTCTTTTTGTAATTCTGATTGGTTAGGACTTTCTAATTTTCGCTTTTGTTAGTTTTTCCTTTCCGCGTATTGTCTTTAGTTGTTAAAATTTTGTGGGTTTTTATGCGGAGGTGAGGTTTATGTCTCTCCCGTCTTGATGTATATTCTTAGTTTTTAATAAATTTCTCGTATGGGTGAGGTTCATAACAAAAAAAAACTATAAAAAAAATTGTGTCTGTGTAAGTACGTAGTTTTCTCGAGTAGGTATGTAGTCAACATATTGCAAGACAGGAGGATATTACTTTTATCTTTCAGTTAATTAGTTAAATCCTTAGGTTTTATGTCTTATTAAGAATTGAGGCTTCTTGCGGCTCCAATAATGTAGACTTTATTTCAGACTGAAACTCAGTGCGAGTAATTTGTTGGTTGAAATATATATTTTTTATAATAAAAAAGAAATATCAGACAATAGGGTAGAAATAGCAATTTGGTGAACAAAATAGTCGATAGGGAGGGTAGAAATAGCGGTTTTTTTTTTTTGTTGGGAAAAGTGGGGTGGTCAATTCTTGAATTTCATAAGGCTTAGATTTCTATATACTAGCATCCCTACCCGCTTACTCGCGTGTAATCTTTCCATTTTGCTCTTTCCATAATTTCACGTCTTCCTACAATCCCAAATGTTTTGTTTTCCTATTTACTATAATACCTCTCTTGTTTGTTTAACGATATTATCTTATAAAGGGGCAAATTCGACAGTTTACAATTTGATGAAACATTCATGTGTCTGGCTTTCTAATAGTAGAGATGGTGGAAAGTAAAGAAACAAAAAGAAAAAACCTCGCGTACCCTTTGGTATTCTATAGGTCGGGGTTGGGACTCGTCACTTAGGGAATAATTCGAGTCCATAGCAATTCAATTACCTCAATTTAGAAACTAGAAAGTGTTCAACTTTGTTCATCTTAATTTTTCAGGTGCATCAGAATCCAAGTCTCAGTTGAGGCTATTTAACTTCTCTTTAGTCCATTGTCCAAGTCTTCTGTTGTAACAAATGTAAGAAAGAACACAGATTTACGTGGGTCACTAACGATGTGTTAGCTACGTCCACGGACAGAGGAGAACAATTTTATTATCTTGAGGAAAAAGGAATACATAATACAATTAGGTTTAGAACGTTTATAAAACTAAACCCATCGGGGGTCACGTTGCGCCCCCGAACCTCGAAAACCAGGGCGCGTCGCCCCTGGACCCCGACTCACTGACCGGTCAGCGAGATCCCGACACTGTCAGTACTACCGGATGGCTGGTTCAAGGCATATTCTAACATCTTCCTACTCTTGTTTGGAGAGATAATTTTTCATCGATGTGCATTGGGATTAATTGATTGGAATGGAAATATCTGGAAGATCTGTTTGTGGTAGGATTCAATTCATTTGTGGATTGAAGAGTGGCAACGATGTTGTTGCTGCTAGGGAACACATTCTGGAGTAGTTACAGTTGGTTTTTACAATTAGGAGTTCCCTGTATAGTGGATATCCTAGTTTGCAGTAATATGCAGTGCGCTTTGAATCAAGTAAGGGTTTAGAGGCTACTGCCTTGACATGTATTGAAATGATCGACATCTTTGTCCATGTACCACAAGATGTAGTAGGGGTAATCTTACCCAGAGCAGAGGCAAATACATCTCAAATTCATCATCATTTTGTTGTTATATATATGCTTTGATAGTTAGGTTACGTTCTTGGAAAGCCAGAATATATATGTCTTAGCTAGCTAGGGAAAGATGTTCGGCTTCTCTTGGTGGGATACTATATATATCAACCTCACATGCAGAATTGACCAAGTTATTATAGAGTGAGGAAAAGAGCTATGGGATTATCAAATATTGGCTGCTGCTTCAATGATGTAAACCAGGTATAGGACAGGAAGGTTTGGGTAATCTACTAGTCAAAGTTTCTTATTATCAATCTTTTGCTTGAGGATCGTAGTGTTTATAAGCATATAGACGAGAAATTTGAGTATTTGCCAAAGGAAATAGAGTTACTTAGTAATCCATTTTGTAGTTCTAAATCAATCTTATAAAATGTAGACATTTTTTATTTTTGTATTGCTTTTCCCTCACTTGGATACTTTTACTGTATCTGCATAATGGTAATGTGGCAGTATACCTAACCTTTCACCTAATTGTTAACTTTTCGGCTCATTCTCTAATTTTGCAGGTTATTAGAGCTGGTCGACAAGTTGTGGTTTCTAATTGTGCTATTGTTGTTGGTGATGTGATACTCCTTAATATTGGTGATGAGGTTTGTAGATTCATTAAGAATGTATTAATCCTGAAACACACCAACTGATCTGTTGTTTATTTAGTTTGTTCTTTTTTCATCTCACTACCATATGGTCACTATCATCTCACATCATTTTTGAACTATACTATGAGATTAACACTTTACATGGCTTCTGTATTATGTAATCTGTCATATATATATATATATATATATATATATATATATATATATTTCTGAATTTCATTTTAAATGCAAATTTTTTTGCTTCTCTTATTGCATCTCTAGGTCCCTGCTGATGGCATTCTAATCCGTGGTCACTCACTTGCAATTGATAAGTCCAGGGTCACTGGAGAGAGCAAGATTGTGAGCCTTGATGCTTGTTCTGTTTTTTTTTTTTTTTAAATTGAACTCGTCCTTCTTCTTTTCTCCATCTTTTTTTTTTTTTTTTTTTTTTGTATGTTAGTGCAATACATTGTTTCTGCAGTCTCCCGAGGATTCAAGGAAACCATTTCTAAGGTCTGGCTGGAAAGTAGCACATGGCAGTGCTACTATGCTGGTAAAGATTTCATATTTTTCTTCTGTGTACTCCTACTGTACGTCTTGAATGATTCATAAAGCTCAATAGTTGAAAAAACCACAATTTAAAAAAACAGGTCAGATGTTTCTTATTTAAAACTCATATTTTTCATATATGAGTTTTTTTTTACCTTAATACCAAACTAAGCCATTATGTATGGTTGAGATTCTTAAGGGTCTAAGATCACTCTTAAACTAAATTTCACTGACTGAAACAATGTTCCTTAAGGGTCGAAGAAAATTCTTAAAGTATCTTAATTTCACTTACAGTGAAATCATCAATGGGCGTAGGTCAGCAGTGTCTTCAGTAATGGAAACATAATCCTTCGGAAACTTGTATAGAAGTCCTACCTGATTTTCTGTGTAGTGTAGAATGTGATGTAGACTGTACTTCAATAGGAAAGTGATCAGTTTGTGTCCTTGGATTTAATATTTCGGAGCTCTGTAGAGCACGCCAATGGCGCTAAATTCCTCCACAATAGTGACAATACAAATATATTTTTGTTACTTTTTCCTCTTCATTACAGGTAGCTACATAGTTTCTCCAGACCCGTCCAAAATATTAAATCCAACCTTGCATGCTCGTTTCTGGCAGGCTTGCAATTTTCCTTTCTCTCTAAGGGTTTCTTTTATCAGGTAACTGGAGTAGGGATATTAACTGAATCAGGAACTCTCAGGGCTAGCACTGATTCGAAAAACACAGAGAATAAAACCCATTTGCAGGTCAGCTCACTTAACTATTATCGAAACAAATTTGTTCTCTTATTTTAAATGCACGAAGTATTAAACCATAGAGGACTCTTCACAGGTGCTATTAAAGGTGGTTTCTAACTTCATGGGTGCTGTTGGATTCCTGGTTGCTGCCACTGTTGCAAATGTTGTTTGGTTCAGGTAAATAATGTTTGGCTAACTCTCCTGTCTTTCTTTAAAATGCATTATGATCACATAAATAAAATTTCTGCAGAGACTTTACTGGTGATAATTCAAATGGAAGTCCTAAACCGCGAAGTACCCTTGAAGAAGTCATTCGAATCAGTATCATTGCAGTATGTCTATCAATATGCTTGGTTGCTTTATGTATACATATATATATATATATATATATATATATATATATATATATATATATATCTACATTATCTCATACATATGTACAGGTGCGCTGTTTGATAAGTGGATATTTCAGGTTGCCATTTTTGTCGTTGCATTACCTGAAGTGCTTCCTTTAGCTCTCAACATAAGGTAAGTCTGCCTGACAGTTAATTTTAAAGTAGGTCCGACTTTTAACTGATGCTCTGACCTGTATATAATGACTTGTCTATCACCAGGCGAAATTGTCAATTGTGGATTTCAATGATATATCTGCATTTTTATGACAGTTGATCCACTTGTGCACACACTCACACAGTTAACCAAATCCTGTTGATTGATGATATATATAGTGTTCTCTGATTTCAATACTCAGCATGCACTTTTTGCAGTGCCATTTTGTAGTACTGTTGTTAAATATTTGTGTTTTGTGGGTTGATTTGAAATACTTTGTTTCAATTGTCTCATCCTAGTAGTACCTTTCGTATCAAGAGTTCTTATGATGCACGTGCCTTCTGGCCATGGATAAATCAATGAAATTATCTATTTTCTCAACAAAAAAAAAAAATGATCTCCTCCTAGTAAATGGAGACAAATCCACATCAACTGCGATTATGTGACAGTTGGTTTATTTATGATTTTTTTTTATATTTTTTTTTCAAATGATAAGTAGACGTCAATAACCATCATTTGGTCAGCTATTACATGATGAGAATGCCATCACCCACAGTGCAAGTCTTAGCTCTAGTGGGCATGGCTGGGGTGGGTGGAATTAGAGAGATTATTGACTTCTTTATAGTAATGAGGAAAACTGGAAAACATTGTATGAATTATTATCCTTATATCAAGGAATAAAAATTGTCTGCTAAGTTTCTGTCATATGTATTTTATACTTGTTTTTTCTTTCACTTTGATTGTCTTTGACTGTGACACAGCCGTCTCAGCTCAGTGAAAAAGATGAAGGCAGACAATGCCTTGGTAGGTTTACTTATTTGTTTGTGATTCTTCATAACTATATATACACTCATTTCCCAACTAGATATAGTCCCTTCAGTTTTATTCTGGCCAGTATTCTTTGCATTCAGTTCATATGTTTGGTTGAACTCGAAATGTAGGTGCGTAGGCCAGCTGTATGTGAAACCTTGGCCATTTGCAATGATGTACTCTGTGACAAGATTGGGATGACTTTGAACCAGGTGTGTAATTTTTTATTATAGCTCGAAAGTTCCCTATTATGATTATACGCGAGTAATCACAACAAGATGAACTTAATAGTAATCAAGAAGTTAAAACCTTGAGGAGAGTTCTTACAAAGAAGAGAATATAGAGTATGCTAATGGAAATAATTTTTCAATAGTCAAATAAAGATTAAATAGTCAGTCGACAAATATACCAGTGGGGAAGAATTGACATAGATCAGATCATGGCCATTTTTTTTGCGGTAAAATTATTTCTAGCAGTTTAGAGAGGAGGATGCCCTGAAAGTCAAGGGTTTAGGTAAGAAACAACCAGTAACTAACAAGATTTTTGTTTCAAGAAACACCAAGCTCATGTATTTTAGTTTTTATTTTTCTTTTGGTAACCCCTCGGTTCCTACTAACCAATGTATTTGTTGATATTCACATGACATAGATGACTGTTTTTGAGGCCTATGCTGGTGAGAGGAAAATCAATTTTGCTGACAGTAGTCACAGTACGTGCAACTTCTCTCCTAAACTATTATCCTTACTTGCTGAAGGAATTGTTCAGAACACAAATGACAGTCTATCTTTGCTTGGGGTACAGATCTATGCTACTTCACTTAGTAATGTTTTTATTTGTTGCAAAGTCTTAGTACTGAAATATAAAAATTTGATTTTAATATGTAGAGTGGTGATATTCAGGGTTCTGGATCACCAGTTGAAAGGGCCATTCTGCATTGGGGAGTCAAGGTTGTCTTTTCAATTGTCATACTTATTCTGTGTTGCCGCTTCTCATGTATAACTATAATATTTGTAATTAATATCAGTTACTTTGCAGCTGGGAATAAATTTTGATGAGGTAAGGTCTCAGTCTTCAGTTATGCAAGTTTTGCCATTCAGTTCAGAAAGAAAACGAGGCGGTGTTGCTGTTTATCTGGTAAGTTGAACCAATTGTTCTCTGTTATATATGTTGATTCATTTGTCTTGCCTTCCACCCTTTACAATGGCAAGTGGTGCTTCCAAAAACAAATATACAATTGCCAAGTTGCATACATAATCATTTGATGGGTCTTTTTTATTTTTCCATCCTGTTATCTAAATTCTCATCAAGCCACACCATCCCAAGTCCCAACTGTCTGGATTTGGAATACTTTTCATTATATGATGAGAAGATTTAGATTTTGTGTTCTGCGTGTAATTTATGGCCAAGCTAAATTGTTATTGAACAATGTTTATTTCTGTGTTCACAGACAGACGGTCGAGTTCATATACACTGGAATGGGGCTGCTGAAAGAGTCTTGGCCTCATGCTCAAGATACATTGGGGTGAATGATCAGGTCTTACCAATTGATGATGAGAAGGTTGGAGAAATTATCTTCCTTATACTGAATAGTTATATGATATTTAGTGAAGTGCTCTGCTACCCTGTTCAGTGAGATCCATATATAAAATTGTGTGTGTATATTGAATCTTAAGATATTGGAAGACATCTTAAAAGATTAATAATTCACTTGAAACTTACATTATTACCAATTTTAGTATATTTATTTTGGTGATTTAGTTTATACCAAATGTAGTTTTCATGACCATATGTCTCTTTGCAGTTAACTTTTTTTGAAAAAGCTATCGAGGACATGGCTTCTGGAGGTTTGCATTGTGTTGCTATTGCATATAGCTCACTTGCATTGGAAACAGTTCTAGCACATAATAATGGACAACTAACGCAGTGGAAATTACCTGAGGACGACCTCATTTTACTAGCTATTGTTGGTATTAAGGTACTGCATGCCTCCATAAGTACACACACATACATATTGCTTTTCCTATTTTGCAACAAAGCCAATGTTTCTCTAGTCACCAGTTTAAATGTTTCTAATGTTCCCATCTCCACCCCTAGTAGTAAGATCAGTTTTTATATATATTCTTTTCCTTTTCCTCTTCCCATTTTTGTGTATCTGTGGAGGAACACAATTGATTGCTTTAGGTGATTTTTGATATCAGGTTACTTTCAGTGCATGCGAGCTTAGTTCAGATGTCCTCAATTCTTCCTTTCATTGTAGCTTCAGTATGCTTCTCATTGTATAATGCTTATAGCATCATCAGTATTATAAGATATATGCATGGCTTGTTGTTTGACATTCACATGTAATGTTTTTGTGTGCCGGGGGTTGGATTTTATTTCATTTTTTTTAATATAAATTATATTACTGTATTAGCTTAGCTTATGTAGACAAATTGCAGGATGATTATCAACCAGAGATCAAGGAATCAGTGGAGATATTGCAAAGAGCTGGCATTAAGGTACTACTAATAGACACTGTTGTTTTATAATATCAGCATATATATTTCAGAATGCATGTAAGCTTCTACTCATTTTGTATGGTTTAGCCGTTTAGGTTTGTTTATGATTTTTACTTACCTTGAGAAGCCATGGCTGCAATACCTTGTACAAGGCAAAATACTGATGTTTTCCCACCTAGTCCAGTGTGAATATAATGCAATTGCCTGTTTATTGAGCATGTAACAGTGGATTTATTTTAATTTTTTTCTTTCTAATATGACCAATTGGACCTTTATGAATTGGGTTCTTCCATTTTCCATTTAGTTTTTTTTGTTCTCTTTTTCGTGTTCCTTTTTCTTTTTATGTTGGTCTCCAAAATTTGTTCATTACAAGATCTCATTCATTTTAGTTCTTTGTTACTTACCATTTCTTTTTGTCCCTACCAGACAGTTCCTCAAGGTCTCTACTTTCAAATTTGATTTATATGAACCTTCATTTGAATTTTATCTCTTTCTCTGTTTCTTTCTCTTGATTACTAAAAGCTGAATAATTATCACTGTTATCTGAAAATGAACTCGTTATGGAACCTCTGTATAATTCATTCAGGCTTTTCTCTCTTTCCTCATCATGAGTTTTTTTTTTGTTGTTTTTGTTTTCATTTAAATGTGTGTAGCTTCCGGAGGATCTCAATTGGTTAAAAATAATTATGATATCTAAAGAAAATGGTAGTTGTACAAAGATACGTAAGCGCTTGGGTTTAATAATTTCCAATTCAATATGGCTTGGATCTGAAGAAAGTTCTTACATCATGAGCATATATAGGTACGGCTTGTTACGCATGACAATCTTCATACTGCAAAAGCAATTGCTAAGGAATGTGGCGTACTTGCTTCTGATGGGTCAGATGCTAGTCAGCTAAACCTTATTGAAGGGAAAGTGTTCCGAGAACTTTCTGATAATCAGAGAGAAGAATTAGCAGAGAAGATTTTGGTAGGTTGAGAATCTGCACATCTATTCTTCATAGATGATATTGAGGATTAAACTCATTAAATTATTATGAATTTTTTTTTTGAATATATATATCATTTGATATATATATATATATATATACATGCATGTGTAGTTAATGGCACGGTCTTCCCCCAATGACAAGCTATTGCTTGTGCGAGCACTGCAGAAAAGAGGAAAGGTTGTTGCTGTCACCGGATATGTCAGTAATGATGCTCATGCACTACATGAGGTTCAAGAGCATTTCCTTATTTGCTATATCTTCTTTTGGCTTAATTCTGAAAATGGCCCATGGGTGTTCATTCAATTAAGGCCCTGATGTTTTCTTGTTGTCAATAATTGCTCATGTTGCTGTTTAGGATTTATATGTTATATCTGTTTCTTTCTCATGATTTAGGCCGACATTGGTCTTGCTATGGGTATTCAAGGGACTGAAGTGGTTAAAGAGAGTTCAGATATCATAATCTTGGATGACAATTTCGCTACTGTAGCCAAGGTTTGTTTCTTTAATTTGTAGAGAGTGATTCAATGTTGTTGCTTTTTATTTTCCTTTTCTTCAGTATATGTGCTCATATGAATCTCTCCATGCAAAATCCGTGAGGGAATGATTGAATTGATATATGTTCAGTGAGGGATTGTAACTCCAATGGCGGAGAGTTTGAACCTCTTATTCCCTTCTAAATTCTTTCTGAGAGGCAAAATTGGTTTGTATTGAAGGACAGATGTCAGGTCATGATCAGCAGAAAATAACTCAAGCAAAAGTTCTGTTGTCTTAAGAACATATATTAGTTCTTTAACTCTTTACCAAATGATACTCGAGTAAATAAGATAGTGTATATATATAATTGTAGTTTTAGTCAAATGAGGTCCAAAGTAAACCTATAAATGAAATATTGCAACACAGTTTAGCTATAAAACTTGAGGGACGAATATGGTGAGCTGTAGGCCTGCAGTACTGTAATAGTTTAATCTGTAGCAATTAGCACTCATTATAGAATAAGCTCTTTATCTTGTTTGAAGTACTGTTGCAAGGACTTGCATTGAAATTTGGCCATTTTTTCTGAAACCGAAAAGGATTAGCCAATATCTGTTTGGTTTATTCAGAGTCTGGACACACAAAAGACTGTGATATCTAAGTTTTGACATTAGAAGAGGTCTGTATCAGTCATGCTGTTCAAAATAGAATTTAGTGTACCAATTCCTACTACCAAACATGTTTTTTTATATCTCTGGATATTGGGTCAATAACGTTAAATTGCTACTACGTACTATACATGTTTTTTTTTATAATATAAATTGCTGATATATCAATAACATTAAAATTCTTCAGAGTATCAGATGGGGACGATCTATGCATGAAAATGTTTTGAGAGTTATGCAGCAGCAACTCACAGCCAATATTGTAGCAGCAATCGTAAACTGCTTGGCGGCAGTTTACTATCGTCACATTCCGCTCAATGCTGTGCAGGTTTTTTCTATGTTTCTTGCACTCTATTAGTTTCTCTCCAATATTGATGCACCTAAGGATGTAATGTGTTGATTTGTTTACCTTGTCCTCGCACAGTTTGTGTGGGTGAATGTGATCATATTTGGCCTTGGACCACTAGTAATGGCTACTGAACCTCCGGCTGATCACCTGATGAACGTTCCCCCTATTGACCGAGGGTAAGATTTCAATTATGGTGAAGTAGAATCAGTTGGTTTCCATTAAGGATCCTCATATATATAAACCCTATATGTGTTTGTCATGGTATCCTAATCTACATTGTACTTCATCGATCCAAGTCCAACTGTCCGTATGTTTAGAACTTAACATTTCTCCATTCAAAAAATGTCCTTGCCCCACGCTCAAACAACTAAGAAACTATTAGTTTGACTATTATCTTTCAGTCTCTTCACCTTTTCACTGGTATAGTTATATATTTTCTTGCTCTATGGTTGCTTAAACTGGAGCGATATCTATTGAAGTTTTAGTTCACTAGTCAATAAAATCAAATTTTGTGATGGTAATAGTGACGCACTTCTCGTACAATATTTTACAGACAACCTCTTAGAAAATTTATTCTGTGGAAAAGACTGTTGATACAGGTACATGTTCTTTTCTTGAACTAAAGCAACCAAAATGTGTTACCATTGTCTTTTCGCTAATTTTGTTACTGTAATTGTGGCTTGGAACTTTCAGGTTCTGTACCAAATTATTGCCCTGCTTGTCATTAATTTTCAAGGTGGGAGTTTACTGAAAAATTATACCAGAGACCATGCCACCAAAGTGAAGAACACAATGATATTCAACACATTTGTTGTTTGTCAGGTAATTTAGTCATAATTGGTTAAACAGAAAGTATTTTCCTTTTGTTTGTTTTTTAATCAAAATAAAGCTTCGGGGTTTGATTTAGGGTGTTATAATGCAAAGTGATTTTAAATAGTTCTTTATTCATTTGGGTTCTTAAACATCAGCAATTCCTATTGTGTTCTCTGCTGCCTATGTTTGAATTTAATTTTTAAGGTATGTTTTTCTGTCTAAATTTTTCTAGAAGGTACCTTACTAGTTTCTAGGCTTGCCATCAGCAATATGAGGAATATGACAAGCTTCCCGTTTTTATTTAGGATGTTATAAAATGATTTTTGAAAAAGTTCCAAATATTGCATTTGAAACACCAACACTCCCTGATTTTTTACTCATTTCCTTTGGATTCCGTATGCTGCATCACTATGATTTCAACGAATCTAATTTCTTCATATCTCAGATTTCCATTGAATTTGGAGTTCGGAAGACTGGTATAGTGGATCATCCTTTGAAATGGATTACTGCCAACTCCATGTTTCTGGGAGTAGTGGGAATAATTCTTGTGATTCAGGTGTGACACTTGTACTCTTTTTCTTTTCTGTCATGTGGCTTGAAAAGTATTCCCATCTGTTTACATTTTATGTTGTTGTTCTGTAGTTTATCATCATTGAGTTTCTTGGGAAGGCATTTTTCATAGTCCGGCTTGACTGGAAAGAGTGGCAGTTCTCCCTCACTCTTGGTATTGTCGAGTAAGTTGATGATTGAAGATATCTCTTTTTTTTTTTTTAGATAATTACCCAAAACTACAATTTTGTACTCATAATTACCAATTGCAAGATCTGATTTTTTTATACCACTAGCAGGATTTAACACTAACAGACTTTTAATCCGTCCAATGTTAAATGACATAATTAACCCTGAAAATCTAAAAATTACAACATATGCCATCTATATATAATTAAAAAAAAAAAAAAAACCCACACCCCAAACTCTCCTCTTCTCTTCTCCTCTCCTTCCCGACCAAAATCCCTAACCCTAATTTGCGATTGAGCGGGCGGCGGTGGCAGAGCAACGGCGGAGGTACGAAGGCGCGAGGGAGAGAGGCGGAGGCGGAGGCGCGAGGCAGAGGAGCGAGGCAGAGGCGCGAGGCAGCGACCGAGCGAGGCAGACCTCTCCTCTTCTCCTTCCCGATCTGGAGCAGATCGAGGCCGGAGCGAGGCGAGGTTCGGGTGCCGAAGGCGCGAGGCGCGAGGCGAGGCCTGTGAAGGCGGGGCTGCGAGCGCGCGAGGCCGGTGAAGGCGAGACTGCGAGGGCGCGAGGCTCGAGGGGGGAGGCGCGGCGAAGGGCGCGAGGGCGGAGGCGCGGCGAGGCTAGGAGGCGAGGCCGGTGAAGGCGAGGAATCGAGGCGCGAGGGCGAGGCAGGAGCGAGGCTCGACGGCAGAACGAGGCCGGAGCAAGGCGAGGCGAGGCGGGACGGCAGATCGAGGCCGGAGGCGGACGACGAGGATGAGGACGAGCGAGGAAGCAGAGGCGGAGCCAGGGGGACCGAGCACGACGGCGGAGCCGGGGGGACTTTGGCGCGACGGCGGAGCCGAGGGGACCGAGGCGCCACAACTCCTCTCCCTCTCTGCCTCTTTCTCTCGTCTCTCTCGTCTCTCTCTCCCTCTCTACCTCACCCTCTCTGGCTCTCTCTCTCTGCCTCTCTCTCTCTCTTTCTCTCCCTCTCTGCCTCCCTCTTTGGCTCTCTTTCTCTCTCTCTCTCTCTCTCTGTGTGATATTTGATTTGTTGTGTATTGATTTGATTGTTTTGTGTTTGGAATTGATTTGTTGTGTGTTGAAATTGATTTGGTGTGTGTTGGGATTTTCGCTTATGTTGATTATGGTTGAGATACTGAGGATCAGTAATATTGAAACGCGGCGGTGGACGGCGGAGCTACTGAGGGTCAGTAGTATTAAGACGGCGGAACTACTGAGGAGGAGTGAGGGATCTGAATTTTTTTTTTGGGAGAATTAGGATTTTGAGTGGGAGATATTGAGGGTCAGTAGTATTGGAGCGCGGCGGAGGACGGTGGAGCTACTGAGGGTCAGTAGTATTGAAGCGCGGTGGAGGACGGCGGAGCTACTGAGGGTCAGTAGTATTAAGACGGCGGAGCTACTGAGGGTCAGTATATTAGGTTGACTTCTGAGGGTCAGTAGCATTAGGCTCACTGAGGGTCAGTAGTATTAGGTTGAGTTCTGAGGATCAGTAGCATTAGGCTTAATGAGGGTAATTGTGTAATTTAAGACTTAACTGATTCTGTTAATTTTGGATGGAACCTTGCTAATGGTAATTTAAAAAGAGGACCTTGTTATTGGTAATTATGTACCTAAAATTGTAGTTTTGGGTAAAAACCCCTTTTTTTTTTTACTGAAATGATTGAAGAAGTTATCATTAGCTCATTACAGTTTTAAGAGTGTTACCCAAATGTTATTTATTGTTAATATAGATTCTCCTCATTATAAAATATTCTTTATTCTCACCCCACCGCACTGATGCCGTTAAGAATGAAGATGCTTAATGCATGTAATATGTGCTCGAGATCCCTGAATTTCACATCTGGGGTGCAGGATTGTATTGGCTGTCCGGTTATGAAAGAAAAAAAAAAATGGTTATCTCAGTGTCACTAGTTGAATGCACAAGTGACTTATCTTCTTTTGTGTGCTGAAAACTCACTCTTTCTGTCTCTTCCAGGTTGTTGTTCGCACTCCTTCTATTCCTGAAGCACTTAACACAACGGAACCATCATTAAGATTCGATGATGCCGGTGATGTTTAGGGTTCGAAGGATCCATACATCATGGATATCTTGTGCGGTTGAGTTGCAGTAATTGAACTTGGAAGTTGTCTCATATGGTGTATATAAGAAACACACTCTCCCACTGATGTAAATTCTGATACTATGTATCTGTAGTTGATATTATTAGAATACTGCCTTTTGCTTCTACAAGTATGACAGCTAAAAATCATCACCGCATAATTAACCACCATTGAATGCGTGGTTCTCCAGGTCGATTAGAGTTGCAATTATGCAATGGAACTTTTGGGATTGGTTGTTTCTTTCCTAGCTTAGCGTTTCTTATTCTTGGTGTTTTTTTTTATCAGCAATGGCAATTGAACTTGAATAGTATAGGGTGTCTAGAATTTCAGCTTCAGCATAGAGGAAGTTCCTTATACATTCATGAGCTGATCTGAACTCCCAGACTGGCTTATAGTGTGAATTTTGAGTTGCTGACATTAATTATACCTGTTTTTCACAAGTATAGCCTACATTGCATTCTTCGAGTCAAATTGGCCTGATGTAATGCAAGGTGTGGTGAATAGTAATTGGAGTCGCTTTGTTTTATTTTTGGGTAAATTTCTCATATGGTACATGATGTATGGCTAATTGGACACTTTGGTACCCAACGTTTCAAATAGGACAGTTTTGTACATGAAGTTAAGTTTTATGTGACACTATGGAACTTCTGTTGACTTGTTTGTTTAATGTAAGGGGTAAAATTAACATTTAGATATTATTTATAAAAAAAAAATTAAAAACATGAGTGTTATGCATCTAAAGCTATTGGTTATCACCTTGATATTCATCATTTTTTTTTTGTATTTTGGGAGAAAATAAATATGATTTAATTAATTTGTCAAAAAAAAAATATGAATTAAACTTTTGAGTTGTGTTAAAGGTAAAATAATTGAAATTTTGTTTAGTAAATCTAGTATTTGTGATTTGAACACCCACAATAATACATTTGGTTGATGAGTCTTGTGAGTGTTTATATTACCACGATTGAATTTCTTAACTTCTGTTTCCCACATAACTAAAAAAAAATAATTAGAAATGCATGTTTTTATCCCAAACAATTAAGAAAATGCAATCTTTTATTGTATTTTTATAGGTTATACTTAAATGTCAGTTTTACCCCTCATATTTAACAAAGAAGTCAACATAAGTACCAAAGTGTCACATAAAACTTAACTTCAGGTATCAAACTGTCCTCTTTGAAACGTTGGGTACCAAAGTGTCTAATTGGCTATACATCAAGTACCATAAGAGGAATTTACCCTTTATTTTTTTCATATTTTTTTTTAAGAATTGGGTTGAATGTATATTAAGATGACATAATAGCCAAAATGCACCCTGAACTTAGCTCAAATTGTCAATTTGCACCCTGAACTTATAATTGCGAAATTTTACCTCCTCAACTTGTAGAAAACTGCCGGTTTGCATCCCCAGCTCCGTCAAATCTAACGGTTTCCATCCAATCAAGAGTCACATGCCTAGCACATGAGAGGTATTTTCGTTATTTTATATTTATTTCATTTTTTAAATAAATTACAAAAGGAATTTATTTTTTTGTACAAATTATGTCTACTTACTCATAATATTCTTTTCTTCTTCTTTTTTTTTCTTCATTTTTTTTCTTTCAAAATAACGCATACCTTACGTGATATAATTTGTCAATAAGAAAAATTATGTGGATAACTAAATTTGAATTGTCGAACCACTATTTTAATTGATAAGAAACATGATATAATTTGTCTAAGATTAAATAACTCAAATATCTCAATAAAAGTAATCTTTAGGTCACAAATACAATGATATAATTGAAAAAAATATTGTACAAAAATAAATTTCTTGTGTATGTTTATTAATCAAATGAAATAAATATAAAATAACGAAAATACCCCTCATGTGCAAGGCATGTGACTCTTAATTGGATGGAAACCGTTAAATTTGACGGAGAGGGTGCAAATCGGTAGTTTTTGACGAGTTGAGAAGGCAAAATTTCGCAATTACAAGTTCGGAGTGCAAATTGACAATTTAAGTCAAGTTCAGTGTGCATTTTGGCTATTATGCCTATTAAGATTCAAGGAATTATACAAAAAATAAGTACATGCAACCTAGAGCAAATTAAAATCATAACATACACAGTTACAACTAACTAGAATGCTGCCTGCAATAATTGCAAACAAACAAACTTATAAACCAATTGGATGAAGTGGAGGAATATTCCATACTTGTATATATATTCGGATGGGATAAAGAAGAATGACCCCGACTCAGATTTGAGCGCATTAAACTTTTCAGTGTAAGTGAGGAATAGTTTTCGAAGTGAAAGCATGTTTGCTCGTTTGCAACCTTTTTCATCTCCTTTCAGGGAGAAATATTAATTACCGGACTAGTTGTTCTACGAAGAATAAGGAAATGAACTCTCGCGGAAGACGCGACTGAACTGATATGATAATGTTTCCTCTAGATGATCCTATTGAGTTTAATTGACTTAATTCTCAAGTAAAAAAAAAAAACTGCATTATGAACATAGAGATAATTTTTGAAAAAGAAAATTAGACATAGATAAATTACAAATTGTAAATATTTTTTTTACAGATACAAATAGTAATATTGAAACTCGAGTTTTAGATGGTTTTCATCTTAAACGACCAGCGACAGTAGTCACAGTACTGGCAGTTGCAGTTACGAGGAGAAGAAAAAAAAAGTCACGGAGTCGACGATGACGATGACGATGACTATGACAACTCTCAAACCCAAACCGATGCGACCCAAAAGCCCTTACCTTCCCCTTTCACTAAACTCAAGAAGAATCTTCAAGTCCTTGTCTCTCCCCAACCCTTCAGTCGGAGCCCCGACTCTGGTGGATCAATTCGACCCGACAATCCCAATAGAGCGGGCAGTGACTCCTCCCAGCTCATGGTACACCGACCCTTCCTTTTACGCTCAAGAACTTCACTCTGTTTTTTACCGTGGATGGCAAGCCGTAGGTCAGCTTTTACTTCACATTTTTATGTTTTTATCTCTCTAATGAATACACAAATCAAGTGTATTAGCATTTGAATTGGTTTCAATGTTTCAGGTTATATTGAACAGATAAACAATCCTGGGGACTTTTTCACCGGCAGGTCTGGTTTGAAATATTGAAGCTTTTTGATGAATGAGTAGTAGTTAAGTACTGTTTGGATGTTGAGTTCTATTGACTTTGTTGGCTTGGCAGATTGGGGAGTGTAGAGTTTGTTGTGTGTCGAGATGAGCATGGCAAGCTGCAAGGTTTCCATAATGTTTGTCGCCATCACGCCTCGCTTCTTGCTTATGGAGGTGGTCGAAAGTCGTGCTTTGTGTGCCCTTATCATGTTAGTTTTACCTTTTTACATTTGAAATTGCTCCGTGTTGATTTCTAGAATCTATTTTGTTGACTTGCATCAGAAGAATTACAGTGTTGTTCGTCGCGATTAATGAGTTGCAAGACGTTTACCTTGTATGGATACCTGTTGTGATTTAGGAGTTTGAATGAAACAAATTAACATTCATCCCCTTCTTTATAGAAAATTTCAGTAACAGCAAAAGTTATAAAAAAGTGTTTTTTTTTTTCTCAAAAGAGGAATAGGCATGTTGCTGGTATTTTGGTTAGGAACTTGTTTATTAATTATTTCTCTACATGATTTGCAGGGGTGGACATATGGATTGGACGGTCAACTTCTCAAGGCAACTAGGATAACTGGAATACAGAACTTCAACAAACACGTATGCGCTGAAATTTTTTCAATGCAATTACATTTCGCTGTTGAATGTTCACTGTCTAATGGGGGGATAATCTAGCTGATTTGTCTGACCATGAAGGGTAGGAGTTTGGGCTTACACCAGTAAAAGTAGCTACTTGGGGACCATTTGTTCTTGCAAATATGGAGCCAGAGGTTGAAAGTGATGTAGATATCGTGGAAAGCAAATGGCTTGGGAGCTCTTCAGACATACTGAGTAACAATGGGGTTGATTCATCATTAAGTTTTGTTTGTAGACGTGGATATACAATTGAATGTAACTGGAAGGTACAGTTCTGTACTTCTCTTATTTGAAACTTCTACCCTATTTGATTATCTCTTTGAAACATAAGTTAGATTGTTTACTGTTGTAATAATCTTTCAGGTCTTCTGTGACAACTACTTAGATGGGGGATATCATGTGCCTTATGCACATAAAGACCTAGCATCTGGTCTTAACCTCAGCGGTTACTCTACCACTGTATGCTTACTTCTGAGTGATTCAGTTACTGTTTCTTGACCAAAGATTATAATGTTGGTTGTCTCATATCTTACTTGCTGCTGATAAATATAGGTATATGAAAAAGTGAGCATTCAAAAGTGTGAAGGTGGTTCAACTGAAAAGAAAGATGACTATGATCGGCTTGGATCAAAAGCTCTCTATGCTTTCATTTATCCCAATTTCATGATTAATCGGTAAACTAAGCAATGGCTAAAATGGCAAACCAAGTGAAATCATGGCTGTGACTATATGTTACTTCTCCTTTATATTATTGCAGTTATTATTACTGAACTTGGTTTCGAATAGGTATGGACCATGGATGGACACAAATCTAGTAATCCCTCTTGGACCTAGGAAATGTCAAGTGATATTTGATTACTTTCTTGAAGCTTCTGTCAAGGTAATTTATTCATTATTTTGTTTCTTCTTTGAATGGGTTGTTCTAGTGTATAGTACCATAAGTACATTGATAATTTCTGTATATAGCGGTGCCAGTATTTGTATCTGTATAGAACGGGTGAAAAAATTCATATTTTCTTTTGCAAATTAGTTTTACTAGGAATAGCTGAATAGATTAGAGAGTGACTAATATACCCAGCATCTGCTATCCTTTTCATTCTCTGCTATCCTATTTACAAAAACCAACATTGGATATCCCAACGGAAAAAACCCACAACTGAAGATAGGTTATCGTACATTTGAAACCTTACTGTTTCCATTAGTGACTTTGATTTCTTTTTCTCGGGTTCTCAGGATGACAGAGATTACATAGAGAGGAGTTTGAAAGAGAGTGAAAAAGTACAGGTAATCGAATCATAATCAGTTCATTATTTCTCATCCATATTACGTGGGGGCATATTGCCAATTTCAAACTCCATATAATTTAAACGCTTGATGCATAACTGGTTGGTTGGTTGATATTCAGATGGAAGATATTGTCCTCTGTGAAGGTGTTCAAAGCGGTCTCGAGTCGCCCGCATACAATGTCGGGAGATATGCTCCGACGGTTGAAAATGCAATGCACCATTTCCACTGTCTGCTTCATGAGAGCATAAGAAAATGATCTGCCGAGTTTCCTCTCTTTTTCGCCACTTTTCTTGGTTCGATACCATTTGAAAAATAAATAGAAATTATAATCTATTTGTCCCAAGGATTTGTATCATAAAACATATATAAATTTTTGGTTTTCGAATGTGACTATCATAATACCAACTAGCATGATGAGTTGCGAAACAACAATTCAAATCACTCTGCCTCCCGATATTGAAGGGGTTATTTCATATGAAAAAGTTCTACTCGGCTGTGTTGCTAGAATCGCAAAAGGTGAGAAGGTATTGTTGTCTCCAAAATGCAGCATAAAATAAAAGCTGCACATCAACATGCGTTTTATATTAGCAAACCATCATTGAAAATCAGTATGAAAACCACAAACCAAAATTCTACATTTTCAGCAACTGCACAAGTAACCAAATAACTATTGCTTTTGTTTTGTTAGATTGGGGGGTTTGACGACGGCAGTAAAATATCCCATATACAACCACCTAATCAACAAAAGATGAGTTCCGTGAAACGTGTGCTCTGCGTTGTTAGCCAAAACCAAAAGGGGATGCAAATTCACAACCATATTGCTTAAAGCTCCACACTTCCTATTGACTAGCCTGGAAGACAAACAAGTGAAAATAAATAAATAATAATAATCAGAAGCTGGAAAAACGGACTCATAATAATTTGAAGGGCTAGATGCTCTCACCTCTGTTCTCTCCTTTTTTTTACGGAATAGTCTGGTGAAAGACTTGAAGACACTACTCCTTGTAACATACTTGTGGAAAGGAGTTTCAGGTACAGGAATGAACTTTCCAACAACAGCAAGAGGCCAACTGCAAGAAAATAAAAAGAGTGAGACAGCTATAACATTTGCGTTTGTTTTATGATAATTATAGCACGAATCAGAATTTAGTCAATACCAGTTTTCTTTTTTAAATTACCTGATAAAAGCGATAATAACAGAAATCAACCAATGCTTCCAGTTAAGCCGGACTGTTGTAGTAAACTTCCCCAGGAACTCGACAATGAGAATCTATATAAAAAACACAGAATATTCAGAACCACTGCCAGTACCATTGGCCATTAAGGACCCCTAACAGGACAAGAGCATATAGGTCTCTACCTGAAGTACAAGTGTAATTGCAACTATTCCCATAAAGAGGTAGTTTTTGGTAATTCCTTTGAATATGTTGAATTCATCAGGCTTCCTTGCATTGAATTCATTGAAAATCTGCAATGCGCAAAATGCAACTTAATTAAAGTAGTAACATACCATAGCAGAGACAAGTGAAAAAATACAACTAAGATATAATCATACAGGTACTCTCAAAACAACCCACAAAATGTGCCCATGTTGGACAGAAATATGAACCACTATTACTGATCCGTTGTGGTCATTGAAAGAATTATTCAACAGAATGCATGTATTGATGCCAGAATGCAATGGAAATATTAATTACTTTTCAGATAAGGTAAGGACTTACTTGACAAAGGACAAATGCATTGAATATCAGTGTGTTCTTCACTTTGTCCGCATGGTCAGTAGTATCATGTTCAAGATTGAGAATACTTTTCCCTCCGAAATTGAGAATAAGGAGGACAGTAATTTGGTAGATAGCCTGTGTTAGAATAACCAAAAGTTAAAGATCACTAGAGCATTTTCTACAGTAAAACAACAGGAATAACGACTATTTTTTCTCAAGGTAATCAAGAAAAGAACATGTACCTGAATCAGTAGGTTCCTCCACATTATATTTGTTATTAGCGGTTCCCTGTAAAACCGTAATGGTACAATTAGAGGTAAATATAGTTTTGCTGGAATGACATCAACATTCAATCAATATGCACCCATTAAAGTGGTATAGCCTTCAACCAATGTAAGTATATAAGGTGAACACCACCCAAGAAGTCTTACCTTCGACCAACAGGAGGTCTGTCCATAAGATGATCTGTAGGAGGCTCAGTAGCCAATGCTAGGGCTCCAAGAGTATCCATTATAAGATTCACCCACAGAAGCTACACAAACCAGAGGCGAAGGCAAATCAATAGGTGCACACATGGAGAGAGAGAGAGAGAGAGAGAGAGAGAGAGAGAGAGAGAGAGAGAACCTGAACAGCATTTAGTGGTACTTCACCAGAGGAAATTGCAGCCACAACATTGATAACAAGTGCGGCAACATTGACTGTAAGTTGGAATTGGATGAATTTCTGAATATTTGCATACACAGATCGCCCCCATCGAACAACCTACACCAATCAAGCAAATTTCAATCATAACTGAATCAGCACCATACAATAAGAAATAAGAATCACAAAAATAACATCAATATAGTAATAACAGCAATAAAAATCAACACTCTGCATATCCAATTCTCTCTTATTCAAGGAAAATTGATATCAATCTTGAATGAATTGCAGGCCTCACAGATATCAAATCTCATGATCACTAAATTGCCAAGTAGACAGTTTTAATTCTATGTAGAAACGTTATGACCACTGAAAATAAAGAGCAACATAAACTTGAAAACAAAATGTTCCATATAACTACTAACCTTCACAACTGAAGCAAAATTGTCATCCAAGATAATGATATCAGAACTCTCTTTGGCAACCTCTGTACCTTGAATACCCATAGCTAGACCAATGTCGGCCTGGCCAAAGATTCCAAAATAAAAGACCATTATAATCTACAACACTTGGTAAAAAGGAGAATGCGACTTCAAATACAAAAACATAACTAATAAAAGTCCAATCAAACCTCATGTAATGCAGGAGCATCATTAGTGCCATCTCCAGTAACAGCAACAACTTGTCCCCTTCTCCTTAGTGCTTGCACAAGCAGAAGCTTATCATTGGGAGAGGATCGTCCCATTACCTATACATAACATAGATAATAAATAATAAATAAATCATTTTACAAATGCATAAGCACGGGTTAATCCAAGAGAATAAACTAGTGGATAATCCACTAATCCAATCTTACCGAAATTTTCGGAGCAACCTCTTCTCTCTGCCTCTCAGAAAGCTCACGAAAGGCTTTCCCTTCAATAAGAGTTGGCTCACAAAGCTCTGAATCAGGAGTCAGTATACCACACTCTAATGCTATCGCCTTTGCTGTCTGGACATTGTCTCCAGTAACCATTTTTACCTAAGGCATATAAAAAAATTTGAAGGGAATTTGAAAATCCAACCCAACATGCTTTAATGGCAGCTCTAATTAAAAGTAAAATCCCACTAAATATTTATGAAACCCTTTAACGATTAAAAATGGCCCATTGGATTTTGAAGGACCAGGAAACACCCTAAAAGAATGCAAGGAAAGTATAACTGTAAAAGTTGAACTAATTTGGGAGCGAGAGAAGCTAAACAAAGCGGAGAAATTAGGTCCCTGAATCGTATCTTAATTAGATGTAAACATCCCTTCATTTGAAGAATATTCATTCACAGTATATTATTGGAATGAGTTGAAGTATACCTTAACGCCAGCCTTCTGGCATAGTCTAACAGCATCTCCAACACCAGGACGGCAGGGATCCTGCATTTTTCAACATATTTGGACACAAGTTAAAATAACCGAATTATACTTGGAAAGTAAAAGTTAGTAGGATGGGTAAAAAAGCCAACAATGAGTCTGCAGACTCAAATACTAGATTGCCTACCACTAATAGCAGAGAGGGTCTTTTTTTTTTTTTTTTTGGTTCTGAAAGAATCGCTATAATTGCAAAAAATTGTATTACATAGTATCACATACAATCAAGTGGAACATCAGACCGGCACAAAACCTAAGATAAAATCGAGCTGTCTCTCCATTGACACACTTAAACCCACCGATTTGCAAAATAATGGAAAACAAGCCAGAGGTGTAACCTAGCAAATTAATTGCATATCACAGTAGGACACCCAATTACTTTCAAACAGTACCAATCCATGTGCATATGTGTAAACTTGTGGAGGCACTACCTTTATACCAACAATAGCAAGTAAAACAAGGTCATCTGCAGGCAATGCCCAATCAGCCAATTGTTGTTCACCAGTTGGAACATTTTCCAATTCATATGGTAAATATGCTATAGCAACACAACGCAAACTACCACAAGCCATTTCCTCAATAGATTTCCTGAAAAACATACGCTGCAAACAAAGGCATATCCTATTAGAGGGAGCACTTAACACATTTATGCAGTATAAATAAGTAACCAACCAACCATTTAGAACAGACAGATAAGTTCTTATTTGTGATACCCTTTGAAATGGTTTAAATTTTGGCGAAGTTACAATTTTCTTTTAGCTTAAGAAGAAATTGTGATTACAAAACTAAGTTAACAAAATCACTCAGTAAGGAGAAATTAAGCAAATAAACATAACGGTGCGTATAATATATAACTGTTTTCTGTAAAAGCCAACCTTGTCATCATCCATTGCTGCCACCTGATCATTGTTGTCAAGATATCTTGTGCATGAAGCCAAGATTATTTCAGCAGCACCTTTCCAGTGTATATGAACTTCAGAGTTTGGCTGTATATACAGAAACACAATCACACGACAGTTGATGGGGATAATTAAAATGCCATCCTTTGCCATCTACTGAAATGAAATTCTAATATATGTCCTTCACTTTAAGAGATACCCAAAAGGCACAACAATGGGTTGTGAAATTATAGTAGAACCAAAAAAATTTATGTTTATCAAGTACAAGCACGACCACAACTAGCATACAAAATGTAGTCCTTAAGAAATCTGAAGAGACTAAAACATAAATTTATCAGTCAACTTTACCAATTTAACTGCTACACCGCCTCGTTTTTTCTCAGAGTTGAATGGGAACACATGAAGAATCGACGATTGAGACCTGGTCGCTTCAAAATTCATCCCAAGCTGCAGATAAGGTTCAAAGTCAAAAAGTTTAATAAAGTTACAAATGAAATGACGTGATTTTGAAAACCGAACAAGAAAGAACCTTGAGTGCCCACTGCAGAATTGCCTTTTCCGTTGGTGATCCAGTAATCTCTACATCACCACCGGTCTATCAAAAAAAAGTAACAGCCACAAAACGTTAAATATTTAACCACAAATTGGAAAAGCTTAATATCCTATGAGAGACTAACATACACAGAAGCAAGACAAATACTTCTACGCATACCTCAGGCACATAAACATTGCCAGTTGTATTCTGAGCGATCCCTTCAATAATCAAAGATGACATATGTGGTGACAAGTCTGGCTTGGTATCATTGTTATTGACTTTCTTCAAACAAGCACAAGACTCAACAACAGTCATCTACATTCAAACAAATAAACTCCATTCAATATGGTTGATATCTAGCTCATCATCTACAGTAAGTTAAGTAATAGTAGGTCAAACCATCCCAAAAGTATGAATAATATAAGGAAAAGAATCGGTCTAACATAGCTCACCTGGTTCAACGTTAAGGTACCAGTCTTATCACTGCATATAGTAGTGGCCGAGCCCATCGTTTCACATGCAGAAAGCCTACGCACCTGCATTTTGAATTCCATTTCAATTTCATAAGCCCAAAACTTCAGAATCAATGTAGGTGTCGATGTAAAAAGAAAAAGTACACATACCAAGGCCTTATCTGCCATCATTTTTCTCATTGAGTAGGCCAGTCTGTCAAGTGGGGAAAGAAGGAATCATGAAAGATGAATGAATTGTATTATACATAGTAATCAAAAATGCAAACATGGCTCAAATTTAGATTTAAAGACTCATGACCAGAACTATTCAAGTTAATTTTAGCATAATAGGTTGAGCTTACTTACGTTAAGGTAACAGCTAAGGGAAGGCCTTCAGGAACAGCAACCACCACAATGGTGACCTATCATCATTCACATTAGTCAGGAAACATGCACGGTAAACCAATACAAGGAAACAATCAGTCATAGATATTGACATACTGCAATAGTGACAATTTTGATGGCTCCATCTATGGCTTCCTTAAATTTTGTCTTCCCGGCAACAAACTGACTAGTTCCATTTTCATTCAGTGTATGGCCAGTAAAGTATCTGCAGAAAATATGATAAGATCATAAATCTTGTCAGTTCTGTTGTGTACCAACACAGATACCAAATATGGTCTCACATATCTGTTGTTTTATGAAACGTTAATATTATTGCAACAAATCAAAGTAACCATATTCACACAAAATTAAGCATGAATGATCTGAAATTAGGTAAATATAGAATATCCAAAACTCAGAACCGTCCACAGATATTTGGCTTGGGTCCATTCAGTATCAAAGATATATCTGTGTCTGGATCTGACTGGGATACATCATGACAAATTTTATGCAAATTTAAAACATATCCACTTCAAACATTTGTATAGGGAAGCGAAAGTTGGCCAAAAAAGGAATTCACCTGACCAATAGGACAATCAAGACAAGAAAGGCTACTGTGAGTCCCACAATACCAATGAAGGTAGCAATCCCGTTCAACCGCACCTAATAAGAGTCAAATATAGTTAAGTACAGAACTCTAATACAGTACACTTTTAAATAACAGTTTATTAAAACTGAAAGACTGACCTGCAAGGGTGTTTCTTCACCAGTGTCTTCCGAGATGCTAGCCATGAGTAATCCCCATTCAGTATTAATCCCAACACTGGTTACCTGAAGATAGATTACAAACAATAAAATACTGAACCAGGAATTTCAATTGACCAAGTTGATATCAAAATATATAATACACAACGGAAACAATGTATCTAGTAAAACTAAACACATAACAAAAAAAAATATATCATTAGTTGACCTGAAACAACACTAATTTTCTGCACGCACAATGCCAAGGAAAACCTTGTTACTAATTGATTACTGAAAAATTATCTTTACACACAATCAAACTCACATATCAAGCAAACCTGCTAAACTGCGGCATTTTTCCGTATAAACCTCCCATAATTTAATAAGTTTCTTTTTAAATCCTTTGCTTTTATCCAAAACCTGACTTTTATTCCCACTCCCCAATGCTGAATTTTGAGGCATGATAGTTAACCAATCAGATGTGATACTGCTTTCATACCCTAGCTTGCCTTGCAAGTTGGGAACTTTGGATACTTCAGTAAACTGGAGGGAGGGAGAAAAACTAGAAAGTCCACATGCAGAGAAGGAAATGCTAATATCAGAATCCTTACCAGCATAATACCATTTCCATCTGCTACTTTGCAGCCCGACATCAGAAATGGTTCTTTCGAGTCCTTGCGAACCTGCAAAAAGACAACAAAAACTTAGGAAAAGTGAAAAGGTTACTAAATCAGGGTACAGAGAACAGGCATAAAGGCTCACAATCTTGGACTCGCCAGTCATGCTAGACTCATCAATTGAGAGTGAATGACCAGTGATTAAAACCCCATCAGCAGGAACCTGAAAAATAAAATCAAGTAGACTATGAATATTGAACAGTAATGGTGATATGTACAAACCGCCAGCAAGATATACCTGATCACCAATGTTAAGGGGGATAACATCACCAACAACAAGATCATAAATTGAAACCTCAACACGTCTACCAGCTCTGATAACCTGAGCACAACCAAAAAAATGAAATGACACAGAAAAGAAAACATCGAGGTGCCTGTGATACATAATGAGACAATGAAGACACACCTCAATTTGTATATTTCTCTTTTCCTCATTTAGATTCTGGAACTGCAGAGATTGTTTGTAGTCACTAATGGCTGCGGGTATAAAAAAAAAACATGCAGTTGAAGAGTGTTGTTCATCACTTCAAAGATTAGATCCTCCAATGTATTAAAAGCATTCAATTAATATCACTCCCAACAGAATTACAGTGAAAAAAAAATACAGTTACATATCACATATTCTTAATATTTGAGCACGCTTAAAAAACATGCAACACAATTTTCACGTAGTATACCTGTCACGACAATGACAAGGAGAACTGCAAAAGCAATGCTGCCCCCATCATACCATCCCTTCTTTATACCCTATCACAAACAAAGACACAGAATCTAAACACTCACTGATGTCCGAAACATACTGTGACTTACAATTGTTCCTTATCATTTATTTATTTAATTTGTAAATCACTCTCACCTCTGTTTTTATACCCAGCGCTAAAGAAGCTGCGGCAGCTACCATCAAAATGATAAGAGTAAGATCTTGGCAAGCTTCCCAGAGAAATCGCTATCAGAGAACAAAATGAAAGAAAAAATAAATATAACAATACCGTAATTAAAATGTAAACTAGGCTAACTTTATATCAAAATGTACCCAGAAACTCCTTGGTTTTTTCCGGGGATATGTGTTGGATCCATATGCATTTTTTCGTTTTAGTAAATCATCATCACTTCCAGGAATTCCCTTTTCTAAACTTGTTTTCAATAAATCCCCGAGGCCTTTGACCTGATGTAAAGAAACAAAACAATAAGACAAATAACAACATTAATATACAGATTCAGATAACAAAAGAGGTTCCTTGGTAGACTTACCCCTCCATATTGCTGCAGAGTAGTAAAATTATGATCCCTTGATATTGAAGCTAATTCTTCTTGTCCAATTGGAAATTCACCAGCAGAACTTGGTTTTGGTGGCACGGTTCCTGAAAATAAGAATGATCAAATCAGTTATAGATGGAACAGTATCACATAAATTTGTATAGCCTTTACAAATAAAGATGAAGAAAAATTCCAGAAGGGACGTACCATTTTCCGGTGGTACAGACTCCTTGAAAAGAAATGCAGCCTAATACAGAGGAAAACGAACATTAGCATACGAATATCAAATCAATAAAATTAAATACTTTTCTATTGAAATAAAATTACTCGTATGGCTTGTGCATGTGCTCTAATCTTCCTTAACGTCTGCTTTTTCTCTTCCTCCTTTTTCAAGTCTAAGGTGTACCGGAATCGACGAGAAGCATTTAGCACAAGTGCCGCTTGCTACAGAGAAATTAAACTCAGTTTAGCCCATGCCTTGATTAATTGAAACAGACGAATTTACTGACACGCAGAATACATTGAGCAGCCAACAGAAACTTTACATCTTAGCTGAGCACAACACATACGGGCAGTAAAATAAGACATTGCAGACACATGAACATGGCATGTAATAATGCAATGAGGTGTAAAAGCTAATGCGTTCCCACGTAGAAATACACACATAGATTATTAGAATGGCTCTGACTATAGGCATCACAATAGGAAAAACAAAACCAGGCATATGCTTACCGTGTTAATATATTATTATTATTATAAGACTAGACTGATTTTCTCCATATTTTATATGAGAAAAGAAAATACAACATACAACTTGAAAAGACGGACTTCTAATTTTTTTTTATAGTAAACAAAATTTTAATAATTTAATAAAATAAAAACTAGAAAAGTGGAAAAAGGTAAACACTATAATTAACACACAGAATCACCAACACAAAGGTTAATCAACCAACTGCAGCAGTTCACTCTGACTAGCAAATATATGTGCTATTCTTAAAAAACTAAAGATATCGATGCCCATAAAGCTTCCTAACGCACAGTGATGTCAATGTCAATCTCAGTGACACTTAATATATTGTGCAGCCCAGGAAAAGATGAATCCCACAAGATACCCCTCCCCTTCCATTGTTTTAAGTAAGGACCAGCTAGGGTTCCCAATTTGCAGTATCAGCCCAACAAGCTGGCTCGCTATTGTTATGCCTACCTCAACTGGTGTTCAACTTCTTAATTGGCAAAGTCATAATGTAAGGTAAGGTACATAACTTCTTTCTTGTAGTGCTCATTTTTCTGTTTTACCTCACTACTTTCCAAACCCGGCAGATTGCATTCAGATAATGATGTACATCAAACACTTCTTACCCATATGTTGCTCTTGATTTTTAAAAGGAATGGCCTGTACAAGCTCTGGTAACAAACCTAAGACTATATCACTAGTTCGACAAACTATTTACCCTCAGAAACCATAAAATCCCCTAAATCTGGCGTTTTGTCTTCAATACCAATAGTGCAATGTATGGAAAACCAGCAGCGAAACCAACCAAAACCGAAAACAGCAATTGAAACATCATACACTAAAACAAAAATGGCCATATCAAAGCTGCAAATCGAAAAACCGAAAACTGACAGAAATAGAAACGTGAACCAATTGAAGAACACACGTCACATGACATAGACGGCGGAGAATTCGATGAAACACAGCTATAGCCACACCAAAATTCATAGCAAAATTCACAGCAGAAATTGAAATTAGAGTGATAAGAAAATCCATACCCTCCAGCGCCGGAGACGGTCGACGGAAGCGTGCTTAGTTCTGGTGATATCGAAAACATTGTTGGAGTCCTCGTCGTCGCCGGAGCGGTTACTTCCGGCTTCCACGTCATAGTTGTTTTTCTGGTTCGGCGAGCCAATTGAATGACTCATCTTTCACAAACCTGTCGCAGTAGAGATGGCACCGTCTGTTAACCTCAAGCCACTCCTATCTCACTCATCAAAACTCTCCGATTATCTGACCGACTCTCAACTCAATCTAAGCAATTCACAGAATTCTAACCACCACAGTAGTTTTGCTTCAGTCCTACTTTAGTAAAACCTCTCAAGAATCCACAGATTTTCTAAGTAGAGACAAATATAGGGTTTGAGATAAGAAAATATTGATTCTATTTATCTCGCCGTACTAGCAGAACCGACGATTAAGCTCTCGCTTCGTTTTTTCTACGGCGAGCGTTTGCAGTTAAAAAAAACCCTAGCTAAAAGCTCACTGTAATAAACAACAAATCTTATCTTCTTCAACGACGGAGATGTAGCTGTAGTGGCTAAGAGCATAAAAGTTTGAAAGAAAAAATCCTAACTAAAGTTGAAGGAGGAGACCAATTAAAAAAGAAGGGTGTTTATATACAGAGACCGGGTCCGGTCTTTGTATATTCTAGCAAGGTGAAAATTACTTAGAAACTTGGTGGAAGTAGAGAGGAAATGGGGAGTATGCGAATTATGAGGGTAAACGAAACGAGAATTTTGCGGTTTTGGGTAAAAACGAGTAACGCCTTTTTAAACGCGTTATTTTGAAGAAGGGTGAAGGGTCCGTGTCAGATGGTCTCGCCACGATTGATGGGGGCTACTGCGAGTTCTTGTTGGATCGTGGTTCCTTTACTTTGCTCTACTGATTTTCCCCTTTTTCTTTTTTTCTTTTTCTTTTTTATATTTAGGTATTTTTAATTCGAGTGTTTTTAATTTTTTTAATAAAAATGAAGAACTTACCCAGTTAACGTTGAGAAAAGAATTTGCAGAAACTCTCCGCATAATGAATTGATCAAGCTTATTATATAGTTTAAAATTTTACAGTGTACTAAAATTAAAGACTCATTAAGCAGTATAGGTATGTTTGTCACATAATAATAAAAGTGAAAATCTTTTTATATGATAACCTATGATTTTAATTGATGATGACTATTTAGTCCAAAGCTACACAAATGACTTGATGAACACTACACATCACAAAATTCTATGTTTAAGCAATCGATTGCTTACATGATGTCACTGGTAGGAGACACTACTATCTTATCAATCTTTTCTGACCTACTTGGAATTTTGATGACAAAAGCATATGTGTAATATCAGAGTGAATAATATGTTCAGATGGATGTTAGGCCTGATGACAGAACGGAGAAACGTACGTATGTTTAAACCTTGTTTGTCAAAAGATTTGGTCTTTGATACATATAAAATGGAGTTTTAAATATCTCCGACTCGTGTCGGCACCGCAGATCAAATTTGTTTAGTGGAGGACGTGTCTGTCTGATACGTAGGTCGGCAAAATATACAAGTGCGGAAGTGCCTTGTGGCAGAAGAACATCGGTAGCACACACTCGAGCTAGTGGCATATAGAAAATTCATCATCAAAAGAAGGACGAGCTAGACGCTTCTGTCTCATCGCTGGCCTTATCCTCCAATAATGCAATTCCACATAAAGAAAACATGGATGAGTCACTCATAGATCATTTGGCCGTTAACGTACGAAAACTAAAATTCTTTTTTTGGGAGGTGAGCTAAGAAAATATCCAAATTCGGGTCATGGCCGTTAATGGATGGGTTAGTCCTGTGGTGGATACCGTATTCACTTTCAGCTTCTCCATCTTCACTGCTGGCTACTTTTCTTGCGAATACGATCCTGCCTTTTTCTTTTTCTTTTTCTTTCTCCTTTTCCTTTTCTTTTCTTCAGATCGAGAATATTTCCTACAACGGTTGATTATTATAAGCATGGCCTATTGCCGGACGAAGGATACCAGAGATGCCTAAGCTACCTTCCAAATGGAACAAGAGCAGCTGGCCAACGACCACACTGTCTATTATAACCACTACATATGCTCGTTGCCGACAATTTTAATTTCCATCGTAGTTGTCCAAAAAACACGGTCTACTAACAACGGTTTCTTCTTTGTCACCTAATGTTTCAGACGGACTTCGAGCTCAGCTCTCATGCAAATGCAAATTAACATTATCATGAAGTACTTGTACGTTTTGATAAGTTGGAATTGGATAAGAATGATCGAACAGCTACGGCCGGAAAAAGAACTCATGATTTAAAGGGCCATATGCATGAGTGAAGGCTCTGACGCCAGATAATTAGGAACGATGATATGATTAGAATAGAAGGAAGTCTAGATATATAGGAAACAGGAATGAACGAATGCTGTAAGAAGTTGAGGGAATGATCTTACCTACCGGGGAATTAACAGCAGTCTTGTTTCTCTTCAAGCGATTGGTCTGTAATTAACTGTATATATATTATCTGCAGAAAATGAAGCTAGCTTGACGATGGAGAACTATGGTGTCTGGCAGAGTTTTTTCCTTGCGCTAACTGAGAATCACAACAATTTCAACAAACGCAGAGCTTTAGAGCGGCCAATGAAGCGCGTAATGTTTTCAGTGTTCTTTCATTTGAAGAGAAATGTCTTTATATAACGGGAAAATGATTTGGGGCTGCCTTCCATTTGTGGCCTCAATTCGATGTGACATGCAATGTCATCAGTACACATCACTATTTCATTAGATTAGTAATATATGCAATGGTTCTGAATATTCTAAATTTAATAACTAATATAGCCTTTAACCTTTTCAAATATATAAGAAAAATAATAAACCTAATTAATATTTGATTATCAATTGACCATACATAAATAATTACGTACGTTTTTTCTTTTTAAAAAAAATTAAAAAAAACTTCTATCCTAAAATCATTGAAACAAAATCAGTTAAATAGTATTTCCTTTTAAAATAAAAACTTTCTATGATAGGCTCTCAATGTATGGGTATTAGTTAAATAGACTTTATCAAAAATTAATTATAGCATTAGTAGTTTCTTTAACTAAATATAATTCTTTCTACATTGCATTTTACAACAACCACAATAATTAGCGTATAAAATAGATAATATTTGTTTTAGATGTAGTTACTACTTTACGTACAACCTGTAATTACTGTTCTTTGAATTAATTTATACATGTTACCACAATATGTTATCAAATTAGTAAACTATTATGTTTTGACTAGAAATAGGTAATGTCTTAATTAGTGTAATGAAGTTATCTTTTATGTAAATAAGTAATATTTTGTGTAATTTTCATTATCAATGTAGTAATTACATTTAATCAACGAAATTTACTGAAAATTATAACAACTAATGTATAAAATGATATTTATGTTCTAATCTTAGTAATTACTCCACCTACAACCTATTTACTAATTTATGCACAATTTACAAGTGTGACAACATATTAGTTATCAAAGTGGTAAATTTTTATGTTTTTATCATTAATCAAATGCTTACTACATGCAACAACTAGATAATTTACCACAACCCACAACAATTGATACTAAAGTGGTAAATTTTGTTCTAGTCGTAATAAGTACTCCACCTAAACTAATGTACTAGTTTATAAACATTTTAACAAGTGCGAGAACAAATTTGTTGTCACACTAGTAAATCTTTATGCTTTTATCATTAATGAAATGATTACTACAATAACTACACGTTTTAGCACAATTTACACTTATTGATGTGAAAACAATAATTTTTGTTCTATTTGTAGTAATTATTTTAAAACTATATCATTTACAACGATTATCAACAATTTTACAATTCCGACAACATTTGCGTGTGTACGTGGTAAAATTGAAATTTGACCAAAAAATATATAAAATCTCATTGTTGTAATGTGGTTCTCCACTTGATAATTAAGGTTCTCCATTTGATAAAAGTTGTCCAAATATGATATTTACATTTTTGACAACTCAATTACAGTTACCACAACAAGTGTTGTCATAATTATAGTTCTACCATGTGTAATTTATTATTCTGACCATATTTGTTACACAATTTTGAACGATGTTACTTATTAAGAATTAATTTGTTGTACATATGGTAAATTTTATTTTTAAAATTGACATATGTCGATATTTAATTAGATAACTTGTTAACCTATTTAATAGATTTCTACTATATTATTAAAAGAAATTAAAAAATATGGGTATTGTAAAACTCAAGATACTCTAGATGACCCCGAAATCTCCCAACCTGAGGTGGACTCAAATTAAAGGTGCTCGTGTGGAACATCAATATAACATATGTATTGATTAGCTAGACTGTTATTTGCATTTCAACACAACTTCGCCATCTCGATTTGTATTCTTTAACTTCAGTATTGGGTTATCTTTACCCACAACACGTACTACTGGACTAATAGCTAGTCTAGTGTCACGACCCGCCAAGTCGGCATCGACATTGCGAGGTCGCGACAGAGGCTGCGCGCGCATCTGCGAGCGCGACGTGACACGATCTGCCTATCCCCTTGAGCACGATCAGACTAAGCGGTGCTCAAGGATATTTCGGAGGACGACAAGGTGTTCACGAGTGATCCGGAAGACAGCGGAATGTTGTGGACATTTCCGGAAAGGGTCAAGGCATCTCTATGCAGCTCCGGAAGGCTGCGGGTGTCTCCGGAAAGTTCCGGGCAACTCTAGGCAGCATTGCAGCACTGTGCAGGGCAGTGCAGGGGGCAGCAGCGCTGTGCAGGGCAGCACAGGCGTGGGCAGGCTGCTGGGCAGGCTGCTGGGCATTCCGCGAGGCTCTAGTGCAACCTCGATCACTCTAGAACAATCCGGGTCGATGTACATAGCCATAGGCATGTAGATGTGTATAGAAGCATCTAGGCACTGTAGATATCTAGAAAAATCTAGAGGCTGCCGTGGACTGAGCTTTGCCTATATATAGGATGTCGGGCATAACTCAGCTTGGCACGAGGAAAACACTGATTTCAGAAATATTTCAGTTTTGTAAGTTTTCTTCAAGGCTCAATACAATTTGATATTCATCACCGATTTGGTATTCGCTCTCACTTTAATTCTTGGCGAGAGGTTGTTCGACGTAAGGAAGGCTGACTTAGCAAGGAGTGGTGCTAAGGCCGCACGAGCAAGCTAGTCGCAAAAGTAAGCTCGTGACAGTTGGTATCAGAGCCACGCTCGATACAGCCGTATCCGACACAGACGCGTCCGATACTTTGTCCCAGTATCCGATACAAAGGGGAACGTATCCGATACAATGGTGAAGACTGGTACTGCTAGGTCTTCCGAGATTGTCAAGAGTGGCACTTCTCGGATAGACCCTGCCGAAGCCGCGACACAAGCAAGTGGCCGCGAGGAAGTCTCCAACGCACCGACCTCTCGTGGGGAGAAGTCGAAGGAGTTGATAGCTGCCCTTGATTCACGTCTTGGCCTCGTTGAGGCAAGCGTGGTGGGCAACGGTGCCCAAGTGGAGGAGATAGGTCTCCGTGTGGAAGATCTAGGCCAAAGGGTGGACGGCCTAGAGGAGGAGGCTGCGACTATCCACTCCGCAATTAAGGACATGCTAGTCCAAATGGAGGCGAGGCTACGCGACGAGTTCAAGGGTGAACTCGCCCAAATGCGCCAAGTTCATGAACGGGAACTAGGCAGCGCGCTTGTCCGCATGGAGGAGATGCGGGAGGAGCTGGTCCTATGCAAGCGCGCGATAGCGGCAGGGACAGGCAGCAGCAGCGGGACCGTGGAGGCAAAGCACATTGAGGTGCCAAAGCCCAAAAGTTTCGGAGGCTCACGTAACGCGCGCGAGGTCGACAACTTCCTGTGGGGGCTGGACCAATATTTCGGAGCCGTTGGTATCTCGGAGGAGGATGCCAAGATTAAAACCGCGGCACTCTACCTCACCGATATTGCCATGCTTTGGTGGCGACGGCGACGAGGTGATGTTGATAAAGGTACGTGCACCATCGCTACCTTTGATGACTTCACTAAAGAGCTTAAGAGGCAGTTCTATCCCGAGAACGCCGAGGAGGAGGCAAGAGCTCGATTGCGAAGGCTTAAGCACTTGGGGACTATTGGTGATTACATTACGGAATTCACCAACTTAGTGCTCGAGATCCCCGACATGTCCGATAAGGACGCTCTCTTCAATTTCATGGATGGACTTCAGCCATGGGCCAAAGTCGAACTTAGGCGACGTGGGGTGCAAGACCTTGCGACAGCCATAGCAACGGCCGAGAGCTTAATCGACTATATGAGTCGGGAGGAGTCCACGAACAAGTCGAAGAATAAGAAGAGTGGCGATGTCAATGGTGGGGGAGACGAAAGCCAAAGCGAGGGCGAGCTCAATCACAAAGATTACTCGGCAAGGGGCAAGGATAGAGGTCCACGCAAAGAGTTGCCCCGTCGTGAGGGTTACGCGACGCGGGGCAAGGACGAGGACAAATTCTGAAGCAACCGATGCTTTCTTTGCGATGGCCCGCATTGGACGAGATACTGCCCGAAGAAGAAGGCGCTGAGCGCAATATTAGGGAGTCATCAAGAGGAGGCAAAAGCCGAGAGCGGCAATGATAGTGCACACATTGGGTCAATGAGGCTGCTGAATGCGGTGCAATTCGCCCTCTATGTCGACGTTGTCATTGGAGGCAAGCCAACAACGGCCATGCTCGACACGGGTTCGACAAACAGCTTCATCGCTGTGGAAGAAGCAAAGAAGCTGGGACTTAGGTGGAGCGACGGAGGGGGTTCTGTCAAAGCCATGGATGCACCAGCGCGACCCGTTCATGGCACAGCCCGAGGAGTCAAGACCAAGGTGGGGACTTGGTGTGGAAACTTAGACTTCTCGATCATCTCGATGGATGATTATAAAATCATCCTGGGGTTAGATTTTCACGAGCAAGCCAAGGCATTCCTGATGCCACACTCCAACAAGTTATGCATCACGGGGGGTGATGAAACTTGCGTAGTACCCATGAGGCGGGCTACAAGGCAAGATTTGCAAGTGCTATCGGCATTGCAACTGTTGGAAGGCGTCAAAGGGAAAGGGAAGGGCCCAGCCGCAGTTGCCAAGGGAAGGCACGAGCAGAAGAGGTCAGCTCGAGCGGTTTGTCCGAAGGCTGCTCCTGGGACGTCGAAGACGGCGGTTAAGAAGAGGAGGCGCAGGGAGTTCAAGGAAGGAGACCTTGTACTCGCAAAATTCTTGCCGCGACACTCCAGAACCGAAGGGAAGGTTCATGAAGGCCCCGTACGAAGGTACGAGGGGCCGTTCAAAGTGGTCGAGCGTGTGGGCAAGGTTATGTATAAGCTTCGTCTGCCGCCGAAGTTGGGACGTCGTGAGGTCTTCCACGTCAGTGTGCTCAAGGCATACCGAGGAGACGAGGAAGACGAACAAAAGGGAATCTCGCAACCGGCACCGAGAGTCAGCGACAAGGAAAGGGCAGCATGCCGACTTCAAGACGTGCCAGGGCATATCTCATAGAGGGAGGACAACCCGTTGCGAAGACAAGTTGGGAATCCGAGGGTGCGGACATCCCCTAGCGCAGCGTGTCCGAGGGGTCGGACATCATGCAACGCTGCGTGTCCAAAAGGTTGGACGTCATCGGGTAGTGTCGCGTGGGTAAAACGAGGGCACCGTGACTCCCCGATAACCCAAGGACGCGACGAGGGCGTCGCGAGCATAGGTGGGGGAGAATGTCACGACCCGCCAAGTCGGCATCGACATTGCGAGGTCGCGACAGAGGCTGCGCGCGCATCTGCGAGCGCGACGTGACACGACCTGCCTATCCCCTTGAGCACGATCAGGCTAAGCGGTGCTCAAGGATATTTCGGAGGACGACAAGGTGTTCACGAGTGATCCGGAAGACAGCGGAATGTTGTGGACATTTCCGGAAAGGGTCAAGGCATCTCTATACAGCTCCGGAAGGCTGCGGGTGTCTCCGGAAAGTTCCGGGCAACTCTAGGCAGCATTGCAGCACTGTGCAGGGCAGTGCAGGGGGCAGCAGCGCTGTGCAGGGCAGCACAGGCGTGGGCAGGCTGCTGGGCAGGCTGCAGGGCATTCCGCGAGGCTCTAGTGCAACCTCGATCACTCTAGAACAATCCGGGTCGATGTACATAGCCATAGGCATGTAGATGTGTATAGAAGCATCTAGGCACTGTAGATATCTAGAAAAATCTAGAGGCTGCCGTGGACTGAGCTTTGCCTATATATAGGATGTCGGGCATAACTCAGCTTGGCACGAGGAAAACACTGATTTCAGAAATATTTCAGTTTTGTAAGTTTTCTTCAAGGCTCAATACAATTTGATATTCATCACCGATTTGGTATTCGCTCTCACTTTAATTCTTGGCGAGAGGTTGTTCGACGTAAGGAAGGCTGACTTAGCAAGGAGTGGTGCTAAGGCCGCACGAGCAAGCTAGTCGCAAAAGTAAGCTCGTGACAGTCTAGGCTGTCTAGTACAATATACACAACTTGGGTCTCTGTAAAAAAAACCAAGGGAATTCAAGGTGAATCTTAGATTTAGAATTGGTATGGGTTTAGGGACTGTAGGTTCATGTTTTTTAATTATTTTCTCGGCGGCTGCATGGTTCAGTCATTGTTTTCTAATTGTTCTTTGGTGACAATAAGTTCATGCTTAATTATTTAATTATATAGGGTCTTAGTTTAGGATTGACGGAATGTATTCTACATATTTCATTGCAATTCTTGAAGATGACGAACCAGATCCAAAATTTAAGGGGGGAACGAGTCTTAGGGGTGTATTGTATTTGAATTTCCATGGTATTTTAAAGATTATTATGGATTCTAGAAGTTTTGGGGTATTCAATTTTGATTTATAAAAGAAGATTTTAAATCCACCAAAGTCTGAGGGTATTCAATAATGATTTCAATTAACTTTTAAAAAGTCTATAGAAGTTTAAGGGTATTCAAAAACTTTACGAATTTTGAAAGATTCATTAAATGATGGATTTACATGGATTATTTAGTGTAAATTGTAAAAAAAAAAAAAGGTTTCATCAATCCAAACTCTAGACTCAAGATTTCCATGGATTTTTATATTTTTTTTCTTTTCATTACTCTCTCTCTCTCTCTCTCTCTCTCTCTCCAAATAGGGGCTAGCTATACAAGTTCGTGGTAATAAAAGAGTACAACGAGTACATGACAACGACCCCAACTGTGTTCCTCACGGTCGCATATATCAGAAAGCTCACGTCTTTCATAAGTAATCCTATCAATTAACTTTCCAGAATCAACTCGATCTAATCTCAAATTTTATCGACCAACCTCTCTCTCTCTCTCTCTCTCTCTCTCCCTCACTAATCTCGTCATTTCCATGGATTTATAATTTTTTTTCTTTTCATCATTTTTATCCTTATACTTCTTCATTCTCCATAATATACATGTCTAGTTTGATACGCATATAGAACTACTTAACTTGGAAAGATTTCATGTTAATTTTTTGTTTATTTACTTATGTTACATGTTTATGTTGATAAAGTGATTAATGATAAAAAAAATTGTCAAAATATAAGAGAATCCATAAAAGTTGTATTTTTTGTTTTCACAAGTCCTTAAAAGTTTTTCTTATAAATCTACGGAAATCTAGAAGATTTTATAAGTCTGTATAAATCTAAGAACTCTTTATGAATCCATCACTTAAAAAAAGTATGCATAAATATGAATACAATACACCCCCCCTTAGTTTAGGATTGACGAAATAATTAAGAAATCAAGATTCTTCCCTAAATCTTAGGCCTCATTGAGGTCTTATATCAGTGCCCTTTGATGAACAATTAACGACCATGCATGATCCAATAAGACTTCAAACCCAGTCAAGAAAATGGCTCATCATAACGCCATAACGTATACGCAGGGTTTAAAATCTCTGCGATATATCCGATATCTTTACCGATTTTTTTTTTTCGGTCGACCGATATATCTTTGAGGTAAATATCTTCTCTTTTCCCGTATCTACGATATATCTCCGATAACTTAAAATATCTCCGATATTTAAAATATTTGCGATATATCTCCGATATTTTAACGAAATATCTGTAAAATTTTCCAAAATTTTTTTTTCTCGATATTCGAGAATGTTTAAGAGAATAGTAATTGAATAAGTAATCAGTGATCAGTGATCAGTGATCACCTCGAGGGATATAAAAAAATGAGTACTCCAGATTCCCCTCAAAACATATCCGGATGAGAGAAGTGACAGACAATCTAGATAAATATTGGTGAGGAGTGTTCTCCTCGAGGAATATGTATGAAAGTAAGAAAAAAGTAATCACCTCGATTGCTCAAATAAGTAATTGCCTCGAGTTCTCGAATAAGTAATCGTCTCGATTACTCGAATAAGTAATCGCCTCGAGTTCTCGAATAAGTAATCGTCTCAAGTGCTCGAATAAGTAATCTCATCGAGTTCTTGAAAAAGTAATCGTCTCATGGACTCATAATTAGTAATCGTTTCGAGTTCTCGAAAAAGTAATCGCCTCGAGTTCTCGAATTAGTAATCACATCGAGTTCTGGAATAAGTAATCGCCTCGAGTGGTCGAGGAAAAGATAAGACTTTACGTGATAAACAAGCAGAGAGTGTGGTAAATGAAAACAACTACATCGATCTTTTTCATATTGCGCAAAAACAGAATCGGCATGGCAGCAGGACTAGATGTGCAATTGATGATCAAAATACCTCATCAGATGTTGCTTCAGTTGCCTTAAGTTTTGATTCTATCAGTTTAGGCACAGAGCCTAGTGGGACGTCCAATGAATCGCATGAAGGCAACAATCAAGTTAGTTATAATATTTTTGAATATGGTCAATATGGAGAAGTGCATGACCAATCATAAAGTTGCATTCATCCTTACTATCCCATTATAGGGGATACCGTCGGCAGTTCCAAAGAGATACAGTAAAAACCCTCTAAAGTGATCCCTTCTAAAGTGATAACCACTCTAAACTGATAAAAAGTCTCGGTTCCAAGTCGGGACCAGTGTTAAAATTTAATAACCCCTCTATCGTGATAATTAATATTTTTTCAGAAAATCGTAGTGCTAAATCTCGGTCCCAACTTTCGCATAAGGTGATATTTTCGATTAAATACATATTTTTTTTATATATTTTACAAATTTTGTCGAATCTTGTCGGTCATTGTAACATGGAGAGATTGCTTCGGAGCCATACCTATGGAAAATGTTGATAAACTTAGAGAATGTTATCTAATTTATAAGTAATTTCTTGGGGTGAAAGTGTTAACATACATGAATGTTAGTAAATCTTTTGGAAATCCAAGAAACCATTGAAACTTTGGTGAGTTGAATATAGACAAAGAAATAGCTACATGAATGTTTAATTTTGGTGAGTTGAATATAGACAAAGAAATATGTATATGTTCAAGAAAGGTTAATTCCGTAACTTCCGTGGTGTGTCTTGTCCTAATAAGGCTAGTAGTCTAGATTCTTTATTAGATAGAGAATCCCTGATTACCAAGATACTTGCTGTAATGCCTATATAAAGGCTTCCTTATCAATCAATAAAGATACAGTTTTCCTATCATTCTTTTATCCTAGAACACGTTATCAGAACGTTGCTCTAGCCTCCCATCTAATAGCCCTAAAACCCTGATTCCGAAAAAAAAAAAAAGTTTTTTTTTTCGAAACCCTAAAACCTACCGGCGCCGGCCGCCGTCCTCCCTTCTGGCGCCGTCTACTTCTTCTCGGCAGTACCTGCGCTGCCGGCCTGCCCCCCGCCGCGCCGCATCCTCACGCGTCGCTCCCTGCTGCCTCTCAGCAGCCCCTGCCCCTCGGCCGCTCCCTACTGCTGCTCGGCAGTCCCTGCTTGGCTGCAGCCCTCCACCCCGCAACCTCCACTCGGCAGCAGCCCTCCCCGCTTGGCAGTCCCCGCTCGGTAGCCCCTCCCTTGCGTGCTATCCTTTGCACGCATCTCCCGAAGGTCCAAGATTGCTCGTGATACGACCCGAACCTCGAATTACCTTTTAACTGGTTTATTTCTACTTTTACTCCTCGGGAATTGTTTTCACGATTTGAAAGTTCTAAAGGTTGACTTTTAAATAAGTTGACCCGGCCAAGGATTTTATTTCTTGACAAGGTAGAGCACGTTGAAACGAGTTCGTGGACACGTGACACGTTTAATTTGGAGTTTGCAGGAAAAAGTTACGACGTAAAAACGGGATTTTGTCCGATTTTGGACGAGTATAAATAGCGGGAATGGAAAAATTTCCCAAAAGGGAAATCTCCAATTTTTTTTCTCTTTTTCTTTTTCTTTTTCCTTTTCTTTCTTTTCTTCTTTTCTCTTTCTCTCTCCTCTCCCCCGACTCCGCCCGACCTCCGGCCGAAGCTCCACCGTCCGGCTGAACTGGGCCGGCGCACCGGTCACGTTCGGACCGGCTCGGCCTCCTCTTCACGACGGTGGCAGCGGCGAGGCGTCGTTCGCCGCCGTTTGGCCGGGCGACGCCCAAACCCGAAATCCCCCGATCGGATGGAGCTCTCTTTTATGGCCACGAATCGGCCCGATTCCAAGAGGGGAAATGAAGGTCTCGATCCGCACACCTTCTCCACCAAAGGAATTGCACCAATTCGTGACAGGTAAGGAGAATTTTGGATTTCAAAATTCTAGGGTTTTTGTGAAATTGGTGGAGGTTGTGTATTTGATGTTTTTGGTGTATTTGGAGGTTGAATTCGGGTTTAGGACGTTGATTGGAGTCGTTTGAGTGTAGTTTGGGGTTCGATTGGTTGAGTTTTGGAGAAATTGGAGTTTGGGATTTTTTGGCCGCCGTACCGGCCGTCGCGTAGGTTTTTGGCGGCGGAGGCGACGGGGATGAGTCCCCGAGGTGGTGGCGATGATGCTGTGAAAATTTGGCGTCGATTGGAGGTGGTTTCGGCCTCCTGTGGCGGCGCTGCTGTTCCGGCGACGGTGGCGGGGGCGCCACTGTTCCGGCGGCGTAAGGAAGAAGATGAACAGTAACTGGTAAAAAGTAAAAAAGTAAACAGTAAAAGTAAATAGTAAACAGTAAACAGTAAATGGTAAATAGTAATTAGATTTTAACCATTTACTGTTTGACTTTCAGAATTACTGTTTGACCTGGAATAATTACTGTTTGACTAGTAGTTTTTACCGTTGACTTACCGTAAGAAAGTTAAAAGCTGATTAAAAGGGTTTTACGACGGAATAACTAGGAAAAGAATTAATCGGACACGGAGTGGGTGTCCTGAGTAATTTCGGACTTAGATTATTCGGTATTGAGGCGAAATTCCTATACCGATAAGTGAAAAAGGAAAAATTGGAAGTTTCGGATGAGTGAGGACGTCCGTAGATTTATCGATTATAATTAAATTCCGAGTTTCGTAATATTTAGAATTTCGTCCCTGTTACAGGTCGAGAGGTTATTCGACGGGACGAGAGATCAGATTAGCGGCGCGCTCGGCAGTACTGTGAGTGGATTTTTATTTTGAATAAATGCATGCATAATTGTTTTAATGAAATGAAGTTTATTTTAAATAAATGCTTTGAGAAGCATGAGAATTCATATAATTAAAATGAAATGATATTTAAAGAAATATATGTTTTGGGGTTATGTTTTACTACGATTTTAGTAGTACGTGATTTTATTCGGAAACGAGGTTTCCGGAAATAATATGTTTTTAATTGTCCATAATTAATCATACTGAAAAGTTTTAATGATATTTAAATGAAATGACCGGAAATGAGATTTCCGGAAATAGTCGGATTCGATAAATCATACTTAATCGTTTTATTGTATTTTATATTTGCACGACCGGAAATGAGATTTCCGGGGAGTTTATCATTTCATTATTTGTGATTTTCGACATGTGAGATGTCGAAATTATATATCATTTTTTATATTTATTTTATGACATGTGGGACATGTCGGATGTATATATATTCTTTTGAGGCTACGAGTTTATGTGATTATATATATATGAGCCTCAGATGTACGGTCGGGGACTGTACGGATTTATATATAAGGGGAAGCGTATTTTCGGTTTTATTTTCGGATTTTCACCATATCAGGGTCCAGATATATATTGATGCAAGCTAGCTTATTAACCTCATCCCACGCGAGGTGACGACTTGACCATATAGGTCAGATTCACGCTCGGTGGTTGACGGAGTGTGGTGTAGAGGTTCAGCGTGGGACGCGGACGCTATAGAGAGTCTTGGAGGCTCTGACCCTTAGTCTTGGAGGCTATTATTAAATGGTGGTAATGACGTTCCCCTATTTTATTATATGATATGACCAATGGGATTGGTCAGGATATTATATCATTTGGGTTTCGGGAATATTTTCTCTATGAGACTTTCTGTTATTTAATAAATTCCCGAACCAGCGGGGCTGGGGTTTTTATGCGACCAATGGGATTGGTCGAGAAACATCACAAATGGTTTTCAAAAGTATATTGTTTTTGAATACATATAAAAAGAATAATTATTTATTTATTTGATTTTATATCAGCGGGGCTGATGATTTTAAATATGATTTTCTTAAAACGTGGGACGTTTTATTTATAATGCATGCACTGTGGTTTTATTTCCAAAACTCTGGGAAAGTAATATAATACTTTCGTTTAAAGTATATATTAAATCATATTATTTTTATCCACTCACTCTTAACGTTTTTAAATTACTTTCCCCTGGGCCCTTCGATTTAAATCGCCCAGTGTGCAGACTAATAGTCAGAGGTCAAGAGTACTCGGAGTTGAGGCATATCTGTCATCCTTGTTGCTTCCGCTAGGTGGGATCTGTGATCCCTTACTCTTTTATTTTTATATTCTATTTCTTGTTTTGTAATTCCAGTTCATTGTATTAGATTGCTCTGATTACCTGTGAGCCAGTTGAGTTAGATTATTTTGTAATTATTTGTGGCGGTTGTTGTGATTTGGGGAGCAGGTGGCTCCAGGTGTTGAGGATGAATCTGGATTTAGAAGTGTTTTTGGTTGTTGCAGGCCTTAGGGTTGTCCATCCTAAGATTGACTTTATCGATTTATCGATAGAGTTAGTCTTAAGGTGGTCCCCGCAGGACGTTATCCAGATTTCAGGGTGAAATCTGGGGCGGGTCCTGTCAGCTCGCAAACCTAGCAAACGCTCTTCCAGGCCTTCTTCGTTGCTTAGAAGAAATCAAGAAAAGTCGAAGAAAACAAGCTTCCCCCAAAGTCAAGTTTCTTTCGATCAAGCTTCAATTGAAGAGGTAAATATTTATAAACGTTCCCGTTTATGAATTTTCAATAGTTGGGTTGTGTTTTCTTCCGGGACCTTTCCGTGTCCCCGCTACCTCATCCCGATTCTTACGCTTCTCGGGACAGCATACGTGGATTTCATCACCCCGGTGCCAACGTTTATCGGGGTAACTGTGATGTTACCGTCTACCGTTATGCTTGTGACTGTGATGTCACTGTGAACCATAACGTATTCTTTTCAAAAGAAAATAAAGGGAATATATCGATTGTGACTTTAGTCACGTGAAGCATCGATTTATGTAACCATAATATATCTTAGCATTGTTCTAAAAGACGAAAAATCAAACTTGATTAGTATTCAACATACTAACGTCTCCCTATTTGTGTTTTGTAGATGACGGACACTCAACGTCCAGAATTTGACATCTTGGATGTCCAAGGCAAGATATACAAAAGGTGGGTCTCAGATGTTGAGAACACCTTCATTGGCAAAAGATTTACAGCCACCATAATCCCTCCTGAGGATGAGAATATGCAAGCTTCTCCTGAACAGAAAGCTCAAGCCCTGATGTTTCTCAGGCGCCATATCCACTCAACGCTCAAGAAGCAATATCTGAGGAAGACAGATCCCAAAGATCTATGGGACATACTCAAAGATCGCTTCGACAATGTGCATGACGCACAGCTCCCTGACCTTTTGTCAGATTGGGAGCAAATCCGATTATTGGATTTCGATTCCGTGCAGGAATACCATCAGACTATGCTCAATTTGCAATCTGATCTGAGCTTTTGTGGGGTCGACAAGACCAATGATGATATGATGGAGATGACTTTCACGACGTTCCCAGAATCTGCGTCTATGTTGTCGCATCAGTACCGCGATCTCCGTGAGAAAGACACCATCAAAACCTTTAGTGACTTGATATATGTGCTCCAAAGAAAGAAGAGGTACCATGAGTTGATTCTTACCACCAACAAAAGGCCTAGAGGTCCAAAATTTATGGCGGAATCTCACCAAGCCCGTGGTAAAGCTCCTAAGCAAAAGAATCAACCTCGTGAACGTCAAGCACCACCACCACACGCGCCAAGAGCGTCATGTGGCAGCCGAGGAGGGAGAGGAGGTGCCGGCCCTAGCCGAAACCTCCCATGGAAACGAGATGGTGGCGCAGCCGCCACTCCTAGAGGGGGGAACCGGTTCGGTTCCGGCCCCAAGCGTGGTGGCCACGCACCAAACAATGCTTCGGCTCCTTGCTTCAAGTATGGCTCCAAGAATCATCTCCAACGCGATTGTAAAGCCAGTAGAAATATTCAAATTGCCTACAAGAAACACATACAATATATGGAACAAGAATCCAACTATGTGGGAGAATTTGAAGACGAAGATGATGATGAGGAAGATACCAACTTCACCATCGACGACTTCCAACCTACCAAGAAACGTAGGAATAAGGAGTATAATACTCCGGATTATGAATAAGTATTTGACTTAGGTAATGAAATACATATTCAAGTTTGATTTTGATTGTTATTTTGGCATGTTTTAGTCAATAACTCACGACTTTGTTCAATAAGTCGTTTTATTTAGAACATCCTTTATGTACTTTTGTGTTGTCATCAATAAAATTTCTCTTATTCAATGATTGATTCGAGATTTTTACATCCCTATGAAAGCATAAATGGTTCAATGGGTCAAATTTACAATGGCATAATTATTTTGAGTTCACCATATTTTTGGTGATGCTAACTCATATCCGAAATAAAATCACAAAGACAAAAGGAGGGAATTGCGAAAAATCGCGTTTGCATACTTGGCCTAAGCATCGGCTTGCCCTGGCAGCCTATCGGCAGCCTCGGCAGCAACCATGCGACATCGGCAGCACCGAGGCAGCCTCTCGACAGCCTGCCGCACCCTCGGCATCCCACTATGCAGCCTCTCGGAAGCATGGCTGTGTCTCGGCAGCCTGACAGCATGCTTTGCCCGCACGGCAGCCTCGGCAGCAGGTCTCGCTTGCCCTCGGCAGCTCGTCCCTCGGCAGCCCGGCAGCATGCCACCCGCAAGCCTCAGCATGCCTCGGCAGCGCCTACACAGCCTGCCTTGGCAAAGAGCCTCGGCAGCCTTGCCTCATGTCGACTCGACACCCAACCCGGTTTTAATATTTCGCCTCGGATACGTCTCGACTCTAGTCCCGACACGTCCTCGGCCATAAACTCGGTTTTGAAACCAACAACGATAACCTATCGAAAAATGCAATATTTACAATATCGGCTCAGCAACAACTTGTCTCCGGACTCGACATGCTTCGGATTTAACTCAACTGTCGCATCGATTGCCTACACGTCGGACCGGCCCTAACCCACTCGCCTTGCTTCGGCTCGGCATCATCGTGGCTCTGGCCTCGCCTTGGCCTCAGCTTTGGCTTAGCCCCGGCCTTGCCTCGGCCTCGACCTCAGCCTTGCCTTTGGCTCGACCATGCCACCAATTATGGCATCCGGTCTTACAATCTCTCTATGTTGGTATTCGGTGATCAAATTATGGCTTGTCTCTTTATCTAAAGTTATATGGATGCCATGACTTTGTTATCAGCCTTAATGCACTTCGTTTTGTGATGATATATTGCTTCAATACACTTTTATTAGAGTGTTCGCCAAAGTCTACTATAGACAATTGATTCAATTTACATTGTTTTTGTAGATGTCTCAAGGCGAGATCGAGTGTCTCTTGGATTGTGCAACCACTCACACGATTCTGAGGAATCGGCAATTGTTTTCAGAATATACGCCATGTGGATCGTCATTGTCTACGATGACAGGATCGGGACCTATTGTGAAAGGTCGCGGAGTTGCTCAATTCTTATTGCCAAATGGCACTGAAATAAGAGTAGCTGATGCATTATATGCACCTAAAGCGCCCAGTTGCCTCCTAGCTTTCAAGGATGTGCATGACAACGACTATCACCTCAGCACTTATGTTGAAGATGGAACTGAATATCTGTTGATCACCTCCACTCAGTCTCTACGCACTCGCATTGTGGAGAAGTGTAAGCGTGTTCGAAATGGCATGTACTTCACAACCATTCGAGCCAATGAATCTCATGTTGTTATCTTATGTGATTCTGATGCTTACAAGCTTTGGCATGACAGACTCGGTCATCCGGGTCGTGATCTAATGATCCGTATATTGAAATGCTCCCACGATCATCCGTTTTTCAGATCACAGAAGCAAAAAGGAAACCAGAAAACTGGACACAACAGAGCCGACGCTGTGCAAGGTCGCTTCAGCCTCGGTTCGGCCGCCATGCCAACGCCGGCAGCCTCTCGGTTCCAAGGAGAGGTTCGGCCTCCTCCTACTGCTCATGCCTCTGTAGCGATGTCCAATGCTCATCGTTCGTTTTGCAAAGCTTGTTCACTAGTAAAACTTCAAGCAAGACCATCTTTTGCTATTGATAATAAATAGAATATTTCGTTCCTACAACGAATTCAAGGTGATATTTGTGGACCTATAACACCAGAAGGCGGACCATTTAGATATTTTATGGTTCTGGTTGATGCGTCGACGCATTGGTCACACGTCGCGTTGTTGTCCACGAGGAATGCTGCATTTGTCAAACTCCTAGCTCAGATCATTAAGCTTCGGGCTCACCACCCGGACAATCTGATTAAGTCAATCAGACTGGATAATGCTGGAGGGTTTACATCAAAGTGTTTTGATGACTATTGCATGTCAGTTGGGATAGAATTTGAACATCCCGTGCCCCACGTTCATTCTCAGAAAGGTCTTGCAGAAGCCACCATTAAGAGGCTACAACTTGTTGCTCGGTCCCTTGTCATGGCCACTAATTTGCCGGTATCGGCATGGGGATATGCAATACTACATGCAGCTATGCTTATTCGTCTACGACCCACAGATAGCCAACCATTTAGTGCGTACCAGTTGGTAACTGGTTACGAGCCTGACTTTTCGCATCTGCATACTTTTGGTTGTGCCGTATATGTGCCTATCACGCCTCCATTACGTACCAAGATGGGTCCACACCGACGATTAGCTATATATGTTGCATATAAAGCATCAACAATTGTTCCCTACATCGAGCCTACGACAGGTGATCTATTTACTGTAAGATTTGCAGATTGTCACTTTGATGAGACATCATTCCCGCCGTTAGGGGGAGATGGGGCCGCATCCGTCCCTAGTGAACGTCAGGAATTGACGTGGTTCTCTCCCACTATGTCTCATTATGATCCCCGTATGTCTCAGTGTGAGACAGAAATATAACGCATATTAGAACTACAAAAGGTTGTGGATTCGATGCCCGACTCCTTTACTGATATTGCGAAAGTGACAAGATCAACCATACCCGCTGCTAATGTACCTGCAAGGCTCAACATACCTCGCCACGCGCGAGCATGTGCCACCGGTCTCGGACCCGTAGCCCTAGGTGCTGTCGGCAGCCTAGGCTCGGCACCTCCAAGTGGAGGGCCGGCGTCGACTTCGGATCCTTCTAGAAAGAGGGGAAGACCAATCGGTTCCAAGGACAATGTACCCAGAAAGAGGGCATGTGTTCAGACACAAAGCGATCCGTTCATCATCGATACTGTGACGCCGTCACACGAGATTGTCTCCGCCTATACCTATGTCCAATAATCAACTCTGAATCATCTAGGGGACGCCTCAGACTCACCGTTGATGTTGGAGAACAAGGAAATCTCACTAAACTTCTTATGCATGCACAATCTTATGGAACGAAATTCCATGTACATCGATGATGCATTCGCCTACGCCGTTGCTCAAGAAATCATTGACGACGACGATATGAAACCCTGCACTTTTGATGAGTGTCAACGTAGGGCGGATTGGCCGAAGTGGGAAGAAGCAATCCAGGCTGAATTAGACTCTCTAAAGAAAATGCAAGTTTTCAGACCGGTTGTGCCTACACCGCCGAATGTGAAGCCTGTTGAACATAAATGAGTATTTGTCAGAAAGCGTAATGAGAATGGTGAAGTTCAGCGATATAAAGCTCGACTCGTGGCACAAAGTTTTTCTCAATGCCCTGGAATTAATTATGAGGAGACGTATTCTCCTGTCATGGATATTATTACCTTCCGATACTTAATCAGTTTGGTAGTCTCAGAGAGACTTAATATGCAGCTTATGGATGTTGTAACAGCGTATCTTTATGGGGATCTAGATACGGAGATGTATATGAAAGTGCCAGAAGGACTTTCGTTACCCAAGTCAAGTGAGCAAAAACCACGAAGTTCATTTGCTATTAGGTTGAGACGATCTCTATATGGACTCCGACAATCTGGTAGGATGTGGTACACATGGTTGAGTGATTACTTGATTGGGAAATAATACAAGAATGATGAGTTGTGCCCTTGTGTGTTCATAAAGATAACAAGTCCAAGATTTGCCATAGTCGTCGTCTATGTTGACGATATGAACATCATTGGAACTCTAGATGAGATCAATGAGACCGCGACCTACTTGAAATCCGAATTCGAGATGAAAGATCTGGGAAGGACTTGGTTTTGCCTAGGCCTAGAGCTAGAGCACCGAAGTGGTAGAATCTTTGTACACCAATCTGCATATGTCCGAAAGATGCTCATGCGATTTAACATGGACAAAGTTATGCATCCTACAGGCACTCCCATGGTCGTTAGAAGTCTGGATATCAATAAAGATCCCTTTCGTCCGAAAGAAGATGACGAAGAGGTCTTGGGAGCTGAATATCCGTATCTCAGTGCAATTGAAGCTTTGTTATACCTAGCTCAGTGCACTAGACCAGACATTGCTTTCTCGGTGAACTTGTTAGCTAGATTTAGCTCGGTGCCAACACAATGTCATTGGGTTGGAATCAAGAACATCTTCTGATACCTGAAAGGGACCCTTGACATGGGCTTGTACTATCGATACACTCATCAGGATTCGGCGCCTAGCCGATCCCTTGCATCCAGTGGCACCCACCATGGCTCGGATCACCACCGGATGGCTACCAGGACCGGCCTCGGTTCAGCAACACGCTGCCCTGTCGCCGCTCCCGGCCTCGGTTCAGCTGCCCGCCGTACCGCCACCGCCACCGGCTCGGTTTCCTGCCGTAAAGCCGCCACTGCCACCGGCTCGGTTTCCTGCTGTAAAGCCGCCACTGCCGCCTCTGCCGCCGCTGCCGCCGCTGTTCCTGATCATGAGGATGACCAAGCGTGGTCACAATATGGTTTTGGCACTACCCCCTCCTACCAAGATACACCAAATGATGTGATGGTAGGATTTGCTGATGCTGTATATTTGTCAGATCCGCACAAAGGATGTTCCCAGACTAGTTATGTTTTCACCATTGGGAATACGACAATATCTTGGAGATCAACCAAGCAAACCCTTGTTGCTACCTCCTCAAACCATGTTGAGATTATTGCACTACATGAAACAGTCAAAGAGTGTGTTTGGCTTCGCTCAGTTATATCTCACATTCGAGAGTCTAGTGGACTTGAGTCTACTACGATGGGACCAACTTGCATATATGAAGATAATGCAGCTTGCGTTGAGCAGATGAAGTTGGGATACATCAAGGGTGACAACACTTAACATATTTCGCCTAAGTTCTTCTACAATCAGCAGCAACAAGAGACTTTGAATATCCAAGTGAAGCAAGTAAGCTCAGAAGAGAATGCAGCTGATATTTTCACCAAGTCTCTACCTAAATCTACATTTGTGAAGCATGTAAAGCGCATTGGTATGTGTCGCTTATCTGAACTCGAAGACTGACTGATTATCAGGGGGAGTTCTCGTCTAGACTTCAGGGGGAGTCTAGCTAAGCAGGTCTCACATATCTGTAGTTGGTGCGTTGTACTCTTTTTGCTTTTATTTTTGCCCAAGAGGTTTTTTGTTTGCTGACAAGGTTTTAACGAGACAATAGTTCATGCACCATTGAGGACGCGACACAAGGGGGAGTATTTAAAGAAGGTTAATTCCGTAACATCCGTGGTGTGTCTTGTCCTAATAATGCTAGTAGTCTAGATTCTTTATTAGATAGGGAATCCCTGATTACCAGGGATACTTGATGTAATGCCTATATAAAGGCCTCCTTATCAATCAATAAAGATACATTTTTCCTATCATTCTTTTATCCTAGAACAGTATATGTATTTAGTTGCTAAAAACACAATTTTAATCATTTTGGAGCAAACAAAATGTAAACCCCTCTTATGTGATAAGACCATTTTGAATAATATTTGGATAGTTGATACAGGTGCATCAGACCACATGACTAATGACCATAGTCTCTTAACCACAATTAAACATTCATCTCAAAATGTTGTGTCTACTGCTGATAGTACACCCACCCCGGTTGTTGGAGAAGGTTCTGTTATCTTATCTGAAGCTTTAACTCTTGAGTCTGTCTTAGTTGTCCCATCACTAGCATATAATCCTCTGTCTGTTGGTAGGATTATTATAGCGCTTGCATGTATTGCCACCTTCTATCCATCCTTCTGTGTGTTTCAAGACATTTTTACTAGGCGAATTCTTGGTTATGATGTAAAAATGGTGAAATTATACTACCTGGATCTGACAGAGACTGCAGAAAAACATAAACATCTTTTTCCCGGTATCAACGCTTCAGATTTCCATTGTGACACTTGTGAACTAGGTAAGAGTCACTGTGTTCCATATTCACCAAGTCTTCACAAAAGTCCACTTCCCTTCATGAAGATTCATTCTGACGTTTGGGGACTTGCAAAAATCCCTTCACTTTGTGGCGCTCGATACTTTGTGACATTTATTGATGATTGCACGCGCATAACCATGGGTGTCTTTATTGAAAAACAAGAGCGATGTCTGTTCCGGTTCAAAGAGTTTCACAAGATGGAATCTACACAATATCAACAGACTGTTCGTGTTTTTCAATCTGACAATGGTAAAGAATATGTTAATGACCCTATGCAAGAGTTCACACAATCTCAAGGAATTCGACATCAAACTTCAAATTCCTATACTCCTCAGCAGAATGAATTGGCAGAACAGAAGAATCGACAGTTGCTTGAAGTTGTTCGTGCCTCATTGTTTGGCATGAATGTGCCTCGTGAGTATTGGGGAGAATTCGTGAGGTCTGCTGCATATCTCATCAATCGTACTCCTTCTCGAGTGATTGAGTTTCAAAACCCTCAACAGTAACTTCACAAAATTCTTTCGGTTCCCTCTATGCCCAATTTGGAGCCCCGTGTATTTGGCTGCACAGTGTATGTTTATATTCCCAAGCCTCAACGAAACAAGTTTGATCATCATGCAAGAAAATGTATTTTTGTGGGCTATGCAGAGTTTCAAAAGGGCTACAGATGTTATGAACCGCAGACCGACACTATATATACATCTCTTGATGTTTCTTTTCGTGAATCTGAGCCATACTTCTCAACGGGAGCTTTGGAGTCCTCCCTTCAGGGGGAGAGAGTCAGTGAAGAAAATCCTCAAAATAGATTTGATTTCGAAGAATTTGAAGAATTAGAGGCACTAGAATCGAGGTTTGGAATCGGCACATTTGAAAATCAAGAAATAAGTAATATGGGAGAAAAACGGAATAAAATCAAATGAAGCAAAGTCATGTGAGAATGGGCCAGCCGACCACATCATCAGGTGGTCCTGATCACTTAACATCATCACATGAGTTAGATGCTGAGACGACCCAAGCCGCGAAACTGACTCATCAGACTAAGTCGAGCCAAGCCACTGAACAGATTGATCATTCCAAGCCGAGCCGAGTCGAGCCATCTGGGATGTCTAACCCACACACTGACGAGTAGCCAATTATATGTCTAATCATAAGTTGTCTAGGTCACATGCACTTGTTGTCGATCAATTATCTTATGTATCTATTCCGAGTAGTGCACAAGATGCATTGGCAGATCCCAAGTAGAAACAAGCAATGAATGAAGAACTTGAAGCCTTGTAGAAAAACTCAACTTGGGATACTGTGGCTATATATGCCACCGGGAAAGAAGACTGTTGGATGTCGTTGGGTGTATACAGTGAAACTCAAAGCATATAAAAGAAGATACCAACGTCTAGTATGAAGACTCATTTATCTTTCTCATACTAGACCTGATATTGCTTATGTTGTGAGTGTGGTTAGCCAATTTATGCATTGTCCAAGTGAAGAGCATATGGATGCAGTATATCGTATTCTAAAGTATCTCAAGAAGGCACCTGGAAAAGGTTTGTTGTTTGAAAAGAAGAATGAATTAGAAGTCGTGAGATACACAAATGCTGATTGGGCAGGTGATAAGACTGATAGAAGATCTACATCTGGATACTTCACTTTTGTTGGAGGAAATCTAGTGACTTGGCGTAGTAAGAAACAAAAAGTTGTTGTTAGATCAAGTGCAGAAGCAGAATTTCGAGGTATGACACATGACGTATGTGAATTGCTATGGATCCGAAATGTGTTAAAGGACTTAGGTATCAAACTTAAGAAGCCTATGGATTTACATTGTGATAACACATCAGCAATTGAAATTGCTCATAATTCAGTTCAGCATGACCGAACTAAGAATGTGGAGGTGGATCGATTCTTTATCAAGGAGAACTTAGACAGGAAAGTCATTCGATTCCCTTTCGTATATACAAAAGACCAGTTAGCAGCTATTCTTACGAAAGGAGTGTCAAGGAAAGTATTTGACTATCCAACTGACAAGTTGGGCATGATTGACATCTATGCGCCAACTTGAGGGGGAGTGTAGAATATTCTAGTTTATTTACTTTCCTTAGTTGTACAAGTGAATTGTTCTGTATAATCATAGGATATATATTTTTCTTGTAGGTGTAGACTTGTACCCCTATATATACCTCCTTTATGGAGAACAATAAATCATTGAAGCATTAAACCCAAATCATATTCTTATTTTCTACTTACCTGAGTCAAGGCAGATCAAGAAAGCCGAATTGGAAAATGGATAAACCCCCTTGAACCCCTGAGAACTCGTTATCACACATCACGAATCTTAAAAGCCACTCTCAATACATAATAAAAAGGGAGCTTCTATTCATACCTCCCAAATTGACACTTAGACCTAAGGCTGGGCGTTTGGGCCCGAAGGACCGAAAGCCTGGCCCGAAAACCTGAAAAAAGCTCGAAACGGGCCGAGCTTTTAAAGTTCAAGGACCTGCCCGAGGAAGGACCGGTCCGACATTACGCAAGTCGGCCTGAGCTCGGGCTTGAATTGTTTTGGGCCCGAAAGCCCGGCCTGGTCCGGTCCGGCCCGACAAGTTTAATATATATATATATATATATATATATATATATATATATATATATATATATATAACACATAAGCTGCCCTAAACTGAGACTCTGACAGACCTCGCCTCCTGTCCTCCTCCAAGCTGCCCTTCTCATACATATATATATGTATATATATATATATATATATATATATATATATATATATATATATAACACATAAGCTGTCCTAAACTGAGACTCTGAGAGACCTCGCCTCCTGTCCTCCTCCAAGCTGCCCTATTCATATCTCCTCCTCGCCTCCTGCCCAGCGAGCACCCACACCAGTTTAGTTCTCTGATTTAGTTCTCTTCATGCGAATCGCCACGAGCCACGACTCCTCTGCCTCATGTCCTCCTCCAAGCTCGAATCGACACCCGCACCAGCTCGAGGCCTCGAATCGCCTCCGTCTCACTCTTGAAGCCTCAAATCGCCTCCGTCTCACTCTCGAAGCGTCGATTGAGTCGAATCAGTCGATTCCCCAATCTCTTAGTCCTAGGTTTGTACTCTGTAAGACTCCATCTCTCTCTCTCTCTCATCACTCCATCTCCATCTCTCTCTCAGTCTCTCTACGAAAAAGCCCGAAAGCCCGGCTCGGCTCGTCGGGCTAGGGTCGGTCCTCAACTTGGAAAAAGCCCGGCTCATCTCGGACCGAGAGGGTTGGGCTTTGGGAATTTTGGGCTCAGCCCGACCCGCGCCCAACCCTACTTAGACCTCCTTACTCAATAGACCTCCAATTTAATTTTACAAAAAACTAAAATACTATTTACACCTCTTTAATCTTCCCAAAATACACATTGGGCAATTAAATCAATAAAAGCTTTTTTTAGAAGATTATACTAATACCTCCAAGATTATTTCACTTCCAACTTCTGAAGAATAAAAAAATGAAACACTCAATTTGATTTGATAAAAAAAAATTAATTACCAAAGCCTCAGTTTAGTATGAACAACCTCTTGACAAGTCTTATATAAATTGTTGCAAAACATATAATTGATACACTTGTTCTTTGATAGTCGGTTAATGTATATAGAAGATATATTTTTGAACAAACAAACCAGTATGAAATAAGCTAAAGATTATAGCATGTAACTCAATTTTTAGAAAATAAATTGTGCTAGAGCATATTTAAGTATTTATGCATTCTAAAATAATTTATTTAACTTTATATGGTTTTATTAGGAATTGCACATGAATTGACAAAATCAATTGAAAGTTGAAAAAGAATAGAGATTTAAGCACCAATTTGGAAGGTATGAATACAAACTTCCTAATAAAAAATACGCAAAACTAAAATAAAAAATGAACCCTAGCCTATACCTATCCAACTTTAAATTAGAGGCAACTTCGATCGAAGGCAAAACGCTTTACTTTCTACATCGATCTTATGATGTCAAAACAAACCTTAGAGGTCACACAAAAATACTTAATTACTTTGTAAAAATTAAGACTCGAAGAAACCCTTAACATAGAGAGAGAGAGAGCTTCTACTAAACCACAAGATCATGCATTGGGAAGAAAAAAAAAACCAATAACTGGGCAACGCATTTTTGGTTTTAACCACACAAACTCACCAATAACCCCTAATTCATCTATACGTGTATATGTCGATATATGTGCCTGTTAGCTTGTTTATAGATTATATCATATACTGACCGATGTATTGGAACATGATTTCATTAAAATTATTGTTTACCACCATGCTTGAATGTTCCCCTCACTATATCCCAACGACTCGCTCCTTTTGAATCCATAATGGATACTTAATTAGTTCTTCATGCCCCTTGAAATTTGCTTCTGTAGTCAATTATGGTTTTAGGATCCAACATCTTGCAACTGTCAAATACTTATAATTTCATTGAGGATCGAATACGTACAGCTGTGACGCCATTGATCTTTTGTATATAAACAATATCGACCAATCACTACCCTGGCCAACAATTGCGTACTGAATCCTTCAACAAGGTCTAGTTTAAGCCTTGACACCAAGTCTGTATCATTTCCATCTCGATTTTGCTTTGAACATATGAAAACCAGTCTCCAATAATGACTTGCCTCAACAATCTTTACTTGAATTACTTCAACAACCAGCTCTACCAAGTTTCAGTAGCATTTATGATATGTGGTTCTGTACTATAGATTATTAATTGATTCAATGATTCATGAGAAGTCGATCTCTTCATTACCCACAAAGATCTATCTCTCGACCTTTACCATATAATGGATGTTGTTCAGTCATCTCCAGTTTGATGTGACCATGTAGCTGCAGAAACCTTAAATCTCAAAGCAACTATCTTAATCATCTCCGCTTCATCAACAACCTCAAATATATATCTGAAAGAAATGTTATACCTCTGAGGCTATGACATCCATCAAGAAAATCTTTATTGGTTCATACCCGTTTAGAGAAGGACACAAGAATGCGTACTCTTCACTCTCACAATGACAGTGGGGTAAGATTCACAGCATTGGTTACAGTTATTTTCTTTGCGGCTCTTAACCTGTAAGATTCTCATCATTCCGGCCATTAAATTTAAGGCAACCGATTGAAGAAACTACGCACCCTCAAAATTTAGCAAGATCGACCAACTATATATAAAGCCAACCGAACCAGCAGATACAGGTTAGATGACCCAAAAATGCAATTATTAGAACCTCTAATTAATACCCTTGAGCAAAAAAAACAAAAAACAAGGAATGCAAAATAAATAAATAAAAAGGGTAAAAAGGGCCAAGGAAAGAAAGAAAGAAAAAAGATATTTCCAACATACACCGAGTTGCGGTCTAGTGGTTGGATGTGTTCTACGTCCACAAGGTTTTTGGTTCAAAAACCCCATACATATTAATCATATTGGTAAACTTTGCCAATTTTCTATCTCTAGTTTCTTTTTGTTTAAGGACCAAAGACTGAATTGTAGAGCAGTAGTTGAGATGTGAAATTTATTTTTATAGTCGGTGTTTTACATTCGTTCTGAAAAAAGAGAGTTTGCCCGAGCGTAGGTATATACGTAGAGTGAGATTTTTCAGTGAAATTAGAGATCTCCATCAGTGTTGTGTTCAGTAGACGTAGGTACTAATTATTTTGTATGTTGTTCAGAAGACTAATTACTAATTAACAATCTTCAAGGGGGAGTTCTATTTGCACGTAGTTCAACTAGAAACCCCCGTCTTCAAGTAGTCGAAGAAAAAAAATAACCCGGAAAGATGCAAAGTAGGGGTCTCTATTAACTTTTTTCTCCGTATATATATATATTCTTTAAGTCACTCGCGTACATTTCCATTCGCAGTGCTGCTAAGCAAATTAAGGAACAGAAAGTCAATAAAACGATGCCCTTTAATTTCAAAAGAATGAATCAGTACGTTGACTATAGAGAAAGCTAGCATCCCTCTATCCCATTGCTAGCTTTAGTTCATTTTATTCGTTTCTCAAGTAAAGTACTCAGTAAACTGGTAAAGGAAGAGAAAAGCAAGCATATATATGTATCGTAGAAAGAACAAACCATGAAAGCAAGCTCAATATATATACTATTTAGGTATTGCAAAAGTTAAATTCTTACCTTATCAAGAACTCAACTGAGGAGGTTGCCGGGAAAGCCTTGGAAGTTGGAAGCAAAAGCTGACCAGATAGCGACTTAAAAAGATGGAATCTCTTGGCCTCCCAGGAAATGCAGAGAAGTGAATCAAACTGATTTACTTACTTGGATAGTAAGCTTCGCGTTGATACCAGCAGCTGGTGCTAAAGAATTGGAATCGTAACCGACAGAAAGCGATGGCGAACATAAACGATCTCCCTCGAATGTTACTATGCGCAGATCCTCAACCTGGGTTCGCAATATTTTCTGACGCGCTTTCAGTATTTTTTCTTTTTGGGGAACTAAATACTGGACAACTTGCTCGATCGATCAAGTCATTAAATATTGGACAAACTACTGGTCACTCCTCTAACTTTCACTGACTCGACAGTGTAGTCCTTAAAGTTTCAATTTCAACAGATCACTCCTCCAACTTTCACTGACTCGACAGTTTAGTCCTTCAGGTTTCAATTTCAACAGATCACTCCTCCAACTTTCACTAACTCAACAGTTTAGTCCTTAAGGTTTCAATTTCAAAATATGTAGTTGGAGGAGTAATCTGTTGAAATTGAAGTTATAGGAGGAATGATCTGTTGAAATTGAAACTGTTAGTATGGAAATATTGGCAATCTTTGTCTTGAACAAAAAGGCTCATGATGATTAAAGAGATAAAGCCCTGATCAAGAAAAGCCCATGTTGAAGGCCCATTTAAACACTCAGGTATAAAACATGCATATACATTTCATGAGTGTCTGTTTTAGGATATGACTTTGTCTGCTATCCTAAAACTTCTGTACTGATTTTAAAATCATTAAACAGAAGATATTTTCTTGGTTAAGAAAATATCTTTTACTTTTGAAAAGTCTTTGGAACTTTGAAACAAAAAATATCTAGCTTCATTTAATGATTCATTAAGTGCCTCATTAAATGAAATAGTGTTTATGTTCCCTCTTAACCATGCTTCATTAATGAGAGAAGAAGTGTCTCACTTTGCTTCTTGCTCTTGATCATTACGGTCTGACATTATCATAACCACTGTGCTCCTTTTAGGCCGTTCTATTGGCTGCTTCTATGTTCCCATGAAGCCTCACTTAAGCCTATATAAAGGAGGCAAACCCCTCCTTGTATGCGTGTCTCATATATCATTTATTGTGAGAAGTGTTTATGATAAGTTCAGTTTGTTTGTATGTTTGTTTGTTAAGGTTTATATCTTTGATATTGTTTCTTGTTAAGCTTCAAGTTATACGTGTGTTATAACCTTGTGAGCTTGATCAAAAACTCTTTAAAACTCATATTGCATTTGCATACCAGTTGTGGAAGCTTGGTGATGCAACAGTACATGAAGTGTCCTGAGTAGATTTAGCAAAGTGTTGCTAAGATCTTGTGTGGAACTTCTGTTTATTTTGCTTATGAACAAATACTCTTGAGATAAGCTAGGTAGGTCTGTCGAGAGACTAGGATAGTCTGAGACGGGATAGAAACGTGGTTTCGTATCCAGTAGATGCTACAAGCTTGTAATAAGTATTGTGTGATTCATAGTGCAAAGTTTTGCTCTCCAAGAGTTGGGAGCACGCAGTTTTTCTCCTTGTTATCAAGGTTTCTGCGAATAAAAAACATCATTGTGTTATTTATATTTCATGCAACTTTACATTTGATAATCGTATGATTGTGATTCAGGATAGTAAACTCTATTACTATCCTTGAAACCAATTTGAAACGAAAAAGTTGCAAGTTGTCCTATTCACCCCCCCTCTAGGACCTTCAAGTGGTATCAGAGCAGCCACTGGCTGTGCTGGTGAGATCCTGTTAGAGGGGAGAATGGAACATCGTTTCTCACCTTCTGTGAATCATCCCCCATATTTTGATGGAAATGATTATTCACAATGGAAGGTTATGATGACCACCTTCCTCATTTCCCAAGATGATGGGAAACAGTGGGTTGTAGTTGAGGATGGCTGGTCCTATCCTACGACCACTTCTGATGATGGTTTGGTTTTACCAAAACCAAAGAATCAGTTATCTGATGATGAGAAAATATTGTCAAGAATGAACACCAAGGCACTGAATAGTCTGTTCATGGCGGTCTCAAGTGACGAACGTCGTAGGATTCTTCATTGTCCGTCTGCTAAGCTAGCATGGGAAGCTCTTGCCACTACCCATGAAGGTAATACAAAGGTAAAGGAACAAAAACTTCTTTCCCTTCAGCATGCATTTGAAGAAATGAAAATGGATAATGATGAAACAATTGATGAGTTTCATGGGCGCATGTTAAATATCACAAATCAATGTTATTCTTTAGATCACCCCATTGAGTCTTCAAGAATGGTCAAAAAATTTCTTCGTAGCCTCACACCCATGTTTGAAAACAAACAAGTAGCCATTGAAGAAGCTAGAGATTTGAATACGTATTCTCTTGATGAGTTGGTTGGAAATTTAAAAAACTTTGAGGCAACAAAGAAAAAACCAAAGAAAGAAAAATCACTTGCTTTCTCTGTGGTAAGAGAAGAAGATGAAAGATCTTCTGATAATGCTGACTGTAGCATTGATCAGTTTGCCTTTCTGACCAGACAGTTTGAGAAATTTTTGAGAAACAAGAAACCTTCTGGTTTTTCTCGAAACTTTTCCAAAGGGTCATCTTCATCGTCTAGGCTTCCTAGAAATAGTGACTCCTCTGCTGATAGAGTTTTCAAATCAAAACCTACTCAAAGAAATGATAAATGTTTTGAATGTGGTGGGGTGGGTCATAGGGCTATGGAGTGTCCGACAAGGAAAAATAGAGAGAGAAAGTCTCTTAAAGCCACTCACAGTGATTGTGAGTCTGATCACTCCTCAAATTCTGAGGATGAGAAGGAAACTGTGGCTTTTGTTGCATCTGTCATGTTTGAAGAGTCAGATGATGATGATGATAATGATATTCAGAATAAATATACTCAGTTATGTACTGCCTCAAAATCAATGTTAGAAAAAGTCGAGTTTTTGTCTAAAGACTTAAAGATCTGTGAGGAAAGTAATCTTGGTTTGCAGAAGAAGTTGCAATCCCGGAAGGTTAGATGGTTGTCAAAAAGGGTCGAGTTTGAAACTGAAATCACATCTCTTCAAAAAGAATTAAAATATCAAACCCATCTTGCAGAAATCATATCTTCGGAAAAAATTGTCCTTGAACAGGATTTTCTTGAATTAAGAGATCTCTTTGATAAGTTTTCCATTAGTTCAGAAAAATTAAGCAAAATTATCAAAATGGGAAAGTTGTGCAGAAACAAAGAAGGAGTGGGGTATGTAGAAGGACAATCCTCTAATACTGCTGGACAAACAGTGTTTGTCCAAAGCATAGAACCCACTGAAATTGCACCATTGTCTGATTCAGAGTCTGAATCTGAACATGAGCCCAATCCCATACCAGAGGTCAAACCCGTTGAAACTGTTAGATCAATAAAAAGGTTTGTTCCTGTCTGCCATCATTGTGGCAAGCGTGGTCATATTCGACCTTTCTGTAGGGATTTGATAAACAGTCAATCTGAGTCTAGTAACACTCGTAGTAGTGAATTAATCACTTCTTTTCAAACCTCTTTGGAGAAATCTTTTAAAGAGTTTGCTAAGATTGCCCAGGGACTATCTATCCCTAATTCTGACACTGCAAATAGGCAGTCTTATCAAGGTAGAGGAGGTGGATTGAGATCACAAAGGACTAGATATCCTATAGCACAAAAACCTTGGGATCTTTGTGGACGTGACTCTGATGATGAGGAAAAACCTGTGTGTTTTCTCAGTCAAGTATCCTTCGATTCAACATCTGAGGATAGAATCATTGCCATATGTAATGTGGCTCTCACAGCCTTTTCAGCTAGACGTTCTGATTCATGGTATATTGACAGTGGCTGTTCCATGCATATGACAGGTGATCCTAAATGGTTCATCTCTAGAGATGAAAACTTTCCTATTGGATGTGTCACGTTTGGTGATGGGGCAAAATCAAAAATCATTGGAAAAGGGATAGTTGATGCCCCTGGTATCCCACTTTTGAAAAATGTGCTTTTGGTAAAAGGTCTAGAAGTGTGTCTTTTAAGTGTGAGTCAAATTGTTGATGAACATGACTCCGTTACTTTCGATAAATCAAAATGTGTTATCCTTGATGGTAAAGGAAAGTGCATCATGAAAGGAATGAGAACAAGTGATGAGTGTTATTGTATTCATGCTAAGGAACCATTTGTTCCTCATCTCTGTTTTCGATCTATGGTTGCCGAGGACACACTAGATCTGTGGCACAGGCGCATGTGTCATTTGAACCACCAGGATATTGTCAAGTTCTCTTCAAAGGATGGAGCTCGGGGTCTTCCAAAACTTACTGGAAAGCCGTCAGGTATGTGTGAGGAGTGCAAGACAGGTAAGCTTACTAAATCTCCCCATGTTTCTCTAAATGCTCAATCTACTTCAAACATTCTTGAACTCCTTCATATGGATTTAGTAGGACCTGTTGATACTGCAAGTATAAATGGCATGAAATATGTTTTGGTAATTGTCGATGATTTTTCACGATTCACGTGGGTAAAATTCTTGACCTCTAAATCTGAAACCTTTCAAGAATATCTTGTGTTTTACAAAAAGGTGTCAAATGAGAAAAAGCATGAAGATAAGCATGTGGTTAGAATTAGATCTGATCATGGCTCTGAGTTTGATAACTCAAAGTTTGATGAATTTTGTGATGAGACCGGTGTACATCATGAATTTTCTGCTCCTATCACTCCCCAACAAAATGGGATTGTTGAAAGGAAAAATCGTGTATTAGTTGAAATGTGCAGAGTAATGCTTATCTCTTCTGGCCTCCCACACTCTTTTTGGGCTGAGGCGTTTAACACTGCATGTTATACTTTGAATAGAGTTGTTTTCAGGTCTGGAACTATCAAAACTCCCTATGAGATCTGGAAAGGAAGAAAGCCAAGTGTGGCTCATCTGAAGGTTTTTGGATCTCCTTGTTTCATCTACAAAGACAGAGAATATCTAATCAAGCTAGATGCTCGATGTGATAAGGGAGTTTTTCTTGGTTATGCATTAAATAGCAAGACATATAGAGTATATAACAAAGTCTCATGTAAATTTATGGAGACTGTAAATGTGGCTATAAATGATGGTCTTGTTTGTACTCACAAATCTGGGTGCGTTCCTGAACAGGTAAACTCTCCCAGTGTACCCACAAGGGAACTTGAACCTGTGATCATCACGCCAGAAAAATCGTTTTCAGATGAAGAAGGAAGTGACCCTGCAGAAGGCAGGATGGATGAGTCGCTTGTTATCCAGACTCCTCATCGAACTGGAAAAAGACAAGTTGAGAAAGATCATTCTCTTTCTGACATTATTGGTAAGATAGATGAACCAAGAAAGACCAGAGGTTGTGCAGGGAAGTGATGGATTGTTCATAACTCAGGCTAAATATGCCAAAGAACTTGTGAGAAAATTTGGGATGGAAACATCGTCTGCTGTTCAAAATCCAATGGGGACAAGCTGCAAAATCAGTGCTGATTTGGATGGGGTAGATGCTGATCAAACTCACTACCGTAGTATGATTGGTAGCTTGTTGTATCTCACTGCAAGCCGTCCTGACATTTCCTTCAGTGTTGGTGTTTGTGCTCGATATCAAGCAAATCCAAAAGAGTCTCATGTCAAAGCTGTGAAACGTATCATAAAGTACATTTCAGGTACATCTGATTTTGGAATCAAATACACTTTTGACACAAATGTTGAAATTGCAGGATACACCGATTCGGACTGGGCAGGTGATGCAAATGATAGGAAGAGCACATCTGGTGGAGCTTTCTTTGTTGGAAACAATCTGGTTTCCTGGCACAGCAAGAAACAAAACTGTGTATCATTATCTACTGCTCAAGCAGAGTACATTGCTGCTGGAAGTGGCTGCACTCAACTTCTCTGGATGAAACATATGCTTGCAGACTATGGATTTCATCAAGGTTTGCTATCCCTCTTCTGTGATAATACATCTGCAATAAATATATCTAAGAATCCTGTGTTGCATTCCAGGACAAAGCATATTGAGATTAGATATCATTTTATCAGAAACTTGGTTGAGGAAAAATTACTTGAATTATCTTTTATTCCAACTGAGCAGCAATTGGCTGATTTGTTTACCAAACCACTTGACAATCTTCGGTTTGTTTACCTTAGAAAAGCTATTGGTGTGGGTAACATGGACTAGTCTCTCCCCTGAAATATGGATATGTAAATAGTTTTATTTTCTGCATTTTTGTGATACATAGTAATGGTGCTATCCCTGAGGAGATTTTGAATGTGTCCTAGGAAGCTGTTATTTTTTCTCTCATAATAGGAGTACTTCCATTTGCATGAATGTGTGCATCTGATGAATCTGATATTCCCTGTGGTCATGTTGATAAATAACATGTCAAGCTATTTGTTTTCCATGGAATATCTTTGTGGGTTATCTGAAATCCAGAATACTAAATTGAAATAAGATTGAGGATTGCATCTGACCAAGCTATTCTGAGTACACATTCTTTGGTCTTACCAAAGGTGGGCAGAAATGTGAATGGTTTTGGTCATTTCAGGAGCTTGAAAAACCATGACCAGATCATTTTGAGTATACATTCCTTGGTCTCACCAAGGGTGGGCAGAAATATGAATGATTTGGTCAAACCAAAAGAAAAGGGGAGAAAGGAAAAATAAAGTCTATGATCCAAAAACAAGAAAAGTTGAGATCTCTCTGTTAACTGAATCTGAACAATTTACCCCTTGGAGCATCCTTGTTATGCTTAGTGCCCTAAAATCAACTGATTTGGGAGTCATTGGTAAATTCTTCGTTACATAGATCAGTTAGGATCCTTGGAAGACATCCTATCCCTGGATAGTTTTTGAGAAGTTGAGATAGTTTTCTCTCAAAAAATTGGGGTAAAAAGATAAAGATTGTTCTTTACCCAATAAGTCAAGAATTTTCCTGCTGAAAATTGCTACATGATCTTATTTCAACTAGTATTTATGGATTTTACAAGTCCCTTTTTGGAAAATTTTCCAACACTTAGCTGACTATGTGACTCTAACTATGGACCATGTATATATATCTGTCTCAGTCATTTGTTCATGGTTATGATGAGTATATCTATTATGTTATAAAAATATGTGCTTTTTTGAGTGACAATGCCTTGTCTTGTCATAAAAATCAAGGGATTAAATAAATTTTGTTTTATATGCACTCTCATAGGGGGAGAGTCATTATAGTCATGATACTCAACATTTATGGCTATTTTTGTCCTTGTCTGAAGATTGTGAAAAGGTTTGTGAGCAACTCAAGTGCTCTATTATCTAGTCTCCATGCTAGGTGATTATTGATTAACTGATAATGCATGCACTTGTTGTTCAAAAAGATCTTCTACAGGAAAGATTTGGTTGGGTACCGTTTTTGGGAGGAAAAGTTTGAGGATGATTAAATTTTTCGGTTATTGAAAAGTGAGTGGGCTTTAATTACGGTTATCATAGACCATCATGGTCTAATCACGTCTGCATGCAGTCTAACCCCTCACTTCTCTCTCTTAATCCTATAACGACTAATCTCTTCATCTTATATTTTTTCCCCAAGAGTTTTTGAATCCAGATTTCACCCATGGAAGATCTCAACTCACCTCCTGAAAGTTTTGAGCCATTTCACTCGGACATGTTTCCGTTGGACTTACCTCCTCTTCAGGTGATCCCTAATTCTCCATCAATCCCTTTTTGATGGAGTGCCTGCCTCCGCCGCTGCTACCGCTCCTTCAACAGATCCGAAGGAGCCCACTCTCTCTGAATCACTGGCTGGCATCGCAAGGAAGAGGAAGGCTGATGAGTCGTCGGATGAGTATGTGACTCCAACTGCTGCTGATGAAGAAGATGAGGACACAGACTAGTTCCTTTTACTATATGTTATTTCCTGTTTTATAAAGACATATGTTATGTTTGTGTTTTTGCTAAAACTTTGTTCTCTGTTTCCCTTTGTCCTTCTGTGACAAAAAGGGGGAGAACTACAGAACTACTGCATGTTTGCTTTGATATGTATATATGCATGTTTGTTTAGCTTTGATATGTATATATGCATGTTTGTTTAAAACCTGGTTTTATGATACATACTGCATGTGTTATCCTACTGTTGGGTTATGCATATGTGATATGTGATACATATCCTATCCTGTTGGTTTCGTGTAAAATACTTGGTATTACAGGAAACTCATGTGCTATCCTGAAGTAGTTGTTTTGTTCAAAGAATGCCAAAGGGGGAGATTGTTCGTATGGAAATATTGGCAATCTTTGTCTTGAACAAAAAGGCTTATGATGATTAAAGAGATAAAGCCCTGATCAAGAAAAGCCCATGTTGAAGGCCCATTTAAACACTCAGGTATAAAACATGCATATACATTTCATGAGTGTCTGTTTTAGGATATGACTTTGTCTGCTATCCTAAAACTTCTGTACTGATTTTAAAATCATTAAACAGAAGATATTTTCTTGGTTAAGAAAATATCTTTTACTTTTGAAAAGTCTTTGGAACTTTGAAACAAAAAATATCTAGCTTCATTTAATGATTCATTAAGTGCCTCATTAAATGAAATAGTGTTTATGTTCCCTCTTAACCATGCTTCATTAATGAGAGAAGAAGTGTCTCACTTTGCTTCTTGCTCTTGATCATTACGGTCTGACATTATCATAACCACTGTGCTCCTTTTAGGCCGTTCTATTGGCTGCTTCTATGTTCCCATGAAGCCTCACTTAAGCCTATATAAAGGAGGCAAACCCCTCCTTGTATGCGTGTCTCATATATCATTTATTGTGAGAAGTGTTTATGATAAGTTCAGTTTGTTTGTATGTTTGTTTGTTAAGGTTTATATCTTTGATATTGTTTCTTGTTAAGCTTCAAGTTATACGTGTGTTATAACCTTGTGAGCTTGATCAAAAACTCTTTAAAACTCATATTGCATTTGCATACCAGTTGTGGAAGCTTGGTGATGCAACAGTACATGAAGTGTCCTGAGTAGATTTAGCAAAGTGTTGCTAAGATCTTGTGTGGAACTTCTGTTTATTTTGCTTATGAACAAATACTCTTGAGATAAGCTAGGTAGGTCTGTCGAGAGACTAGGATAGTCTGAGACGGGATAGAAACGTGGTTTCGTATCCAGTAGATGCTACAAGCTTGTAATAAGTATTGTGTGATTCATAGTGCAAAGTTTTGCTCTCCAAGAGTTGGGAGCACGCAGTTTTTCTCCTTGTTATCAAGGTTTCTGCGAATAAAAAACATCATTGTGTTATTTATATTTCATGCAACTTTACATTTGATAATCGTATGATTGTGATTCAGGATAGTAAACTCTATTACTATCCTTGAAACCAATTTGAAACGAAAAAGTTGCAAGTTGTCCTATTCACCCCCCCTCTAGGACCTTCAGAAACCTTGAGGACTAAACTGTCGAGTTAGTGAAAGTTGGAGGAGTGATCTGTTGAAATTGAAATCTTAAGGACTAAACTGTCGAGTCAGTGAAAGTTGGAGGAGTGACCAGTATTTTGTTCTTAAATATTATCGGAAGCGACGAATTTTCTCAAATGTCGTCGCTCCAAAAACGTTAGCGACGAACTTAGTCCAAATTCGTCCCTTAGTATACACTGCAGCGACGACTTTTGCCTCTTCCTAGGTAACCGAGGGGGCTTCAAAACTCGTCGCTTCAATATATATGAAGCGACGAATAAGTACAAGGAAGATAAATCTTCGTCGCTTCAGTTATGTACAGCGACGAATATTGGCATTATGCGTCGCTTAAATTAAATTTAACATATTAGTTATTTTAAGAAATATATGTTTTCATTTAATTAGACTAATGTAAATATTGTTCAAATTTACAACAATAAATATATATATCATCATTATCATATTACAACATGTCCCATAATTAACTAGTACGCTTCCTCTTCGTCGTCGCCGCCATCATCGTCTTCATCTTCCTCTTCTTCTTCCTCATCGAATTCATCGCCACTGTCATCTTCTTCACTGTTTGATTCTTCATTATGTTCGTGTACTTCTAAATCGAGTTGGAGATTAGATGCATCAATATGGTAAAATTGTATTGCACCTACTGTGTCCTCTTGGTAAGGCTCTGTGATCTGATTCCCTGAAGGAGCCATGTTGTCTATAGTTGCAAGTACTTCGGCACTGTATACATTTCGATGCGACATTTCTTGCACCACCTTCCAAGTACCACCCGCCGCAGGATCGTCCAAGTAGAACACTTGTTTAGTCTTCACAGCAAGACAAAATGGTGAACTCTCATAGTAACTAGTGTTAGTATCCACCGATATCAGACCATGATCTACCTTGACGGTGTCAATTTCTTCGTCCTCTTGATCGTCAGTAGTGTTGTGCCATATAACTTTGAACAATACGACCGACAAATTGTCTGGATAACATACCTCGACTACATAGTCAAGATGGCCATAGAAGTGTTGAGACAGGTTCCCAAGCTTCGTGCTTAACATCACCCCGCTATTTTGAGTCACGAGCCTTTGGTCTCTATCGAATGAGACATACTTGATACCGTTCACGTTGCAGGCCTTATAGATCCGAGTGAATTGCGGACCTCGAGCCAATGACCATATTGCCCTGTTGAAATTAGGGTCATGAGCATCATATATTCTCTTCGCCTGAAAAATAGATTGTGTTAGTTCTACACTATTCAGTTTTCGTAGACAATTTTAAGAATCATATATTCAGTTTTCGTACAAATTTTAAAAACCATGGATGGAAACTCCTCCTTCGATGGCGCTGGTCGTAATCGTCACCATATTTCGCCGTGTACGGCTGCAAATGAGCGTCCATGTAATATTAAGCTTCTTCTGTATCCGTCAAAATTTGCCAGTGAGCCTCAGCCGTTTGCTCCTCTGTTAACCTGATATTTCCGGTGGTATCCATAATACACGGTTGAACAAACTGAGAAACAGAACTAATATTCCATATTGGGGGATTGGGCTCTTCGTGTTCTTCCAATTGCAGATACGACTTACAGTACGTCACCGACTCCCATGATGTGTACCTTTCTGCAATACTCCCCTCCGGGTACCGTGTATTACTCATTGACTGTTTATAGTCACCTAATTGCATGTAAAATGATGAATATGATTACTGCATATATAAGGTCGATACCAATTTAGTTTGAACATTAAGAAACATATTTGATTAGTGCATATACCTTTCCGTCGGATACATCCATGTAAAATGTACTGGGCCTGTAAGCATAACTTGTTCGGGAAGGTGAACCATGAGATGAACCATAGAGGTGAAGAAATGTGGAGGAAAAATCAACTCCAAATTGCAAAGAATGATCACAATCTCATCTTTCATCTGTTGGACATCTGTCTTCTTCAACTCCCTAGTACATAATTTTCGAAACCAATTTGACAATGCTATCAATGGCTTCACGACGTTATTCGGCAAAAATCCTCGGATAACCACTGGAAGAAGACGTTGAAGCAGGACATGGCAATCATGCGTCTTCAATCCATAGAACTTTTTCTCGAATAGTTTCACCTTATTTCTCAAACTTCCCGCATAGTCAAGTGGATACCTAACACCGCGAAACCATTCGAATACTTCTTCAAGACGATCCTCTTTAACTAAAAAGGGTGCATGAGGAACCTTTCCCGTCCTCTTTTGAGCTTCCGAACACCACTGACTTTTGCGTATTCTCCTCTTCTGCAAAGCTTCGCGAGCCCTTGGACCATCCTTGGTCTTCCCTTCAATTGAAAGAATGGTGGCCAGGATATTGTCACCCACGTTCTTTTCAATGTGCATGACATCTAAACAGTACCTGTGTAACAACGACGACCAATAAGGAAGCATCCAAAATACACTCTCGTGGGTCCAACATTGTCTGTTGTGTGCTGAGTAAGGGACATGAAAATCCGGATGCTGGCTAAGAGTGGCGTAATTGTGTGACCTAATTTCCTCCAAAATTTCATCTCCGTTCTTATGAGCTGGTCTTTTTCCCCACTCTGGCTTCCCGTTAAATGCCAAACTGGATCGCATTGGTGAATTCTCGTCGAGCCATTTCCGATGTCCTTCATAAACAATTCTCCCACAAATATGTTCCGCCGTGAGGTCATCTAGACAAATTGGACATGCCTTATACCCTTTCACCGTTGAGCCCGCAAGCATCCCTAAACCAGAAAAGTCACTTATAGTACACATCACCACTGCCTTCATCGTGAATACATCATTGTCGACTCTGTCAAAAGTATAGACTCCATTTTCCCATAAATCTATGAGCTCGTCGATCAATGGACGAATGAGTACACTAAGGCACTTTCCTGGAGATTTAGGGCCAGGAATCAACACGGCCAGCATATTATATTCCTTCCTCATACACATATTAGGGGGTAGATTATATGGCATCACAACCACGGGCCACGTACTATGCTGGGTTGTCATTGTTCCAAATGGACTGAAACCATCAGTTGCCACTCCGAGCCGCACATTTCTTCCCTTAATGTCGTCGAAACCTGGAAATGTCCTGTTAAAATGTTGCCATGACTCTCCATCAGATGGGTGCCGGAGGGTACTTTCATCTTGTCGCCTCTCCTTATACCATCGCATATGTTTTGCTGTGTGTGGGGACATAAATAGGCGTTTCAACCTTGGAGTGATAGGGAAATACCATATTATCTTTTTTGGAAGGTCATCCGTATCTGACTTATATCTTTGAGCACCACATATTGGACAAGTCCTACGAGTCTTATTTGCAGCCCCCCTGAATAGGTAACAGTTGAACTCACAAACTATCCAAGGGAAATATCCTTGATGATTTTTTTAATTCTCGAATAACTCACAGGAAAATTGTTGACTTTAAAAAACTTATGCACCCATTTACATAATTTATCAATACTCGTATCCGACCATCCGTTTGCAACTTTAATTTCCATTGCATGTAATGTGACACTTAATACATTTTCTTCACTCCTTTCATACAATGGGGTTTGAGATTCTTTTAGAAGCCTTTCGTACTTAGCATAATCATCATCTACCATGTCATTGAACTGAACTTCAGTGTTTTCTTGAGCGGCATTATAATCTGCATCTGCATGGTATCCAGGATAGTATGGAAATACATCTTGTATAATCTCCACATGCGGGATCACTGAAGGACCGGCAACACTGGAAGCCTGGACTCTGTCTTGAAGCCACTGTCTCCGTTTACTGATCATTGCCGGTTCACCAGAAACTTCCCCGTGTAGGTGCCAAACTGTGTAAGTCGGATCCAAACCATGGTGCATACAGTGATGATAAATCTCTACGAGTTTCTTATAATAAGGACCATTTTTGCAAACTGCGCACGGACAAGGCAGAAACTCAATTCCAGCAGTGCGAGCCATCACAAAATTGATGAAGTTAACTAAGCCTGTGCTGTAATCAGGGTGTGTAAAGTGAAGATTCATCCAAGATTTGTCGGGGACATTGTCCATGTTTCCTGTCACAACATAAACAGACAATATGCATAAGGTTAGCACACAACATTTATGATACAATCAGAACCTGTCCCAACACTTCTTCTCCTTATTCCTCCAGGTTGGGTCCTATCCCCTTCAGGCGAACACGAGTTTGTTGATCCTTTTGCTATTCATGTGGTTTCAGCTACAGTTTTGAGAAATTTCGGCAGCATCTCCCTACAGTTCCTCAAGTGCACAAAAATCTAAACAACCTAATTTGCACTCGAGGAACATTGTAGAGAGACAATGTCGAAACTATATCCCAAAACTGTAGCTGAAACCACATGAATAACAGAAGGATGAACAAACTCGTGTTCGCCTAAAGTGTCCAAAAATGAGACAATTCGAGAATCAACAACCCATCTCGATCAACTAGATGCGTTGTTGATTCTCAAACGGGAGTTCTAAACTGATAAACACCACAATTATATATAATATGAAAACATAAATTTACACACGGCACCACACTCCCTCACTAAGTCACTCGCATGTTTCAGAAACCCTAACTACCACAAACTATACACAACACAAACCGATTACATCATTAATCAATAATTTCAACTTAATCCACCATAAAATTCTAATTTCACACAATTTCACTATTTGACAAAATTTCATTTTCACTAAATTTCTCAATTTCACTAAATGTGAAAATTTCACTAAATTACACTAACATTCAATTTCACTAAATTTAACAATTTCACAAACTAACCTAATCTTAATTTCACTAAATTTCACCAAAATTCTAACATTTTCAATGAACCCATTCCATGGTTTATCACAATTTTCATATTCTAACACTAAAACAACAATAAATCACAAAATTGAACACCCTAAATCCAACTTCCATTAAACAACATAAACAACCATTTCTCATGAATTAATACATAATATGCTCACAAAGAGGGATAAATATAAGGAAATTGCACTAACCTTACTTAAGAATCAAAGAATTAGCAACCCAAGTCCAATAATGTACAATTTCTTCTAATTTCTCCCTCTTCTCCTTCTTCTCCTCCAAAACAAGATGCAGAAACCCGAGCAACTATTCCAATAAATTTTTTTCACCTATATATACAGCTATCATTTAAGAGGAAGTACAATGATTGGTGGAAAAAAACAAAGCGACGAATATTGACCAAAAGTCGTCGCTTAAAATATACGCAGCGACGAATCGTCAATATTTGTCGCTTTGGTATTTTTGTGGCGACGAATATTGAATAAAATCAATATTGGTCGCTTCAGTAATTTTTGAGCGACAAAGTTTCAAAAAAGGTCGTCGCCTTATAACAGGAAGCGACGACTATTGCATAAAACCTATATTGGTCGCCTGTATGTGTTCCAGCGACGACTTTTGATTGTCCAACTTCAATCTTCGTCGCTTCCATGGCTTTCTGCAATAGTGGTGCGCCTCTGCGCCCCGCCCAATTATGTCTTAGTTTTCTTTACCAGTTCTGATTGCGTCCACCTAAACATAGCTATATGAGAAACTGAGTGGCCCTTAAGGTGTATAATTAGCCTTGGTGTTGGTGGAAAGCAATATATGTGCACGATAAATCCGTGGATCCTTTTAGTGTGTCGACCATAACCAAATGACGAACAGCACAGCGGGCGTCCGCGTGATATTAATTGTACGCATTACTCCAGCTTTTGACCGAAGCGACGACTCTTCACCTCCATATGGGTCTCTTCATTACCGTACGGTTGTTTGCGGGAAAACTTGAATTCTTTAGCTAGTCTTTGTCCGGCTAGGTAATCGGTAGATCCGGTGGTATATCGATCCAGATTGTAATCCCAGACACAAGCAAAGATTAAAGGGAAGATTTCGAGTATTGGTATGAAAAATTGGTAGAACTATGACTGAGAAGTGAGAACAATACGAGCGAGGTACAATTGATTAAAAAAACGGCATTGAATGAAGAAAATTGATAGAAAATCGTAATTCATGCTCAAGAAAGTTACTAGATGTTCCAACAAGTGGTGGTTTCGGATGTTTTGGAGGTTCATGTGGAAAGTAGGGTTGGACTGTGTAATCAAATTGATGTAAAGCTTTGGATAGAGTCCTTATCGGATGCGCAAGCAATGTAGCTTTCCGAACTGAACATGATAAATTGAGCTAGCTTGATGCCAAATAAGGTCGCTTACATAATCCTGAAGTACCGTGACTAGCAAGTAAGGCAAGATTCTAGGATGTAATATCGATCATTTTTTCTTTGGATTACCCTTTCATGAGGCAAGATTTTACAGTTCGACGTCAGAATTTAATTTAAGACTTGGATGCCTATGTAAGAACCAGTACCTGCATCATTTAGTTTAATCGTTGGACAGAAGCCAAGCATACATACGTACATAGATTAATAAAACCTGTACGTGCAGTTTCCATGAAAACTAGGTATCTTGATCTACATAAGTTGCATGAATATATGTACTTCAAAAATTATTGTATATTACCTTACAGTCTTACATAAATTGTAAAGTACCTAATTTATGTACAGCAATTTTTCTTGAACTACATCCAACTTTCTGAGAAATTTCCTTAGTTTTTGTTTTTGGAATAATCAACTTAACTGATGACACAGATCGCCCTGGAAAATGCAGTGAGAGAGAGAGGGATCGATCATATCATAAATTTTACTGTAGTCGGAGATAAGCTTCTGTCTGAACTGTACTACTGATTATATATCTTAATCCGAGGTCTCCAGAAAGCGGAAATTACCACTCAACTAATATCAAGTACGTCTTCATTCTAAATTATTACTCTTGGGAGAATTTGAACACCGCAAGAACGATGATAAGTTCAAGTGGTGTGGATCATGGATCATGACATCATGACGCATGCCTTTGCTATCCTATCCAACCATATACGTTTTGACGACACATGCACTCTGATGTGCATTATAAGAATGAATGAATTTAATTAGTTACGCTGCAGGTTGGATTAATAAAGACATTTAAATCCTGCTGCTGATGTTTCTTGGTGATCGATTCGGCAGATTAGCTGATGAATTTCCATAATATGCCAAGAGAAACATGATACAGAAATCCGGCCACACATGCAGAATGTGTATATATATATATGCTGTGTATACTTTACTGTGTGCGATCGAATTCATAAACCTACGTCGACTCTAGCTGCTAGTAGTTAATTTGTTAGTAGGAAAGCACTGATTTTGCTTGTTGATGAAGATTTTTAGTACGTATATTTGTCAATTATTACTTTTCTCATCTTGCATATGCTCCCACTATTCTCTTTACTGTTGCTGTTGTAAGCATTAGGTATGTGCAGAGTTTCTAGTCTGCGGGAAGATTTGTCCTGTGCTAGAGGAACAATTCTCCTGGTGGACTGCCTATGATCCGATGTATTGGCCGTTACCTGACGGGGAAATGATACTGGCGGGGGTGGATTGTAGGATTTCCGAATTTTTATATGGACTAGAGGCTGTCTGCCTCTGCATGCGAGACAGGTGGCTCCTCGAGCGACGGGCTGCATTTAATGTAGGAGTCTATTAGTCTTGTGATGTGATTGGCTGCGTGGGAGGTTATTGCTGATAGGAGACGTGGGTTAGTTTGTAAGGTGGTGATCTGTGGCTGAGATCGCTTTGGTCTTTAGGATGCCCTAGTTGTATCTATAAAATCCCTAGACCTTCCATCTCCTCCTCCACTAATCGAAGTTACCTGTACTCAGGGATTGGGGCTGCGCTTTAGCGTTAATTGGGTGGTGCTCCGTCTTTGGTGGCAGTTGTTTGTTTGTTTGTTTTTTTTTTGTGAAGCCTGAGTCGCCGTCTTTCTTTCCCGGGAAAGGGAGCGGTTTTGAGTTATGGCGCACAGTTGGGCAGTTGAGTGTGGAGGGGTTCTCGGTGTTGAGCCGAGTGGGACGAGTGGGTTGTATGTGCTGTCAGATGGTGATAGGAATATATCTTGTGACGAACCTGGCCGAAGCATGACTTCGACGGAGATACATGTGTTTAGGAGAAAGTGGGGCATTCCTGATTCCATAAAGCTGCGGGCTCTAAGGCCCGGGGAGCTGGCTTGCGACCCAGAAGAAGGTTGGGTTGCGGTGTACGAAGATCAACTGCGACATGGCTTATCTTTGCCGCTTCCCAATTTTGTTCAGTACATGTTGGCCAGCATAAAGATATCTCCTGCACAACTTCCTAGCAACCAATGACGACAGATGCTTGGGCTTGGGTGCTTGTTTAATTTGTGCGGGATGGACTGGCCGACGGTAAACGAGTTTCGGGCATTGTACAAGCTCTCCTACTGCAAGAAGGCTGGCACCAGTGGGTGTGTGAATTTTTCCTCCTGGGACTACAGTCCTACCATCACACACCTACCCTCCTTCATCTCTGACTCTTGGAGGAGGCAGGTCGTGATGGCTGGGGGGAGGTGGCAATGCTACTCGAAGAGATCTAGAGTTCTGGGGTCTTACCAATCAATCGGGGATCAGTCGTACGACCTGGTGGATTTGGAGAGGCGGCGGCTAACCCGGATTTTTGCCTGTTGGAATGCGCTAAGCCGGAGTTCCTACAACTTCATCTGGTGGGGTGTGCTGGAAGTGTGCGGGATGGGGAGGAAACCTGGTGAGATGCAGTTTGTCACGCCCGTTTACTACTACGTACTATATATATATATATATATATATATTTTTTTTTGTTGCTGTGGTAGGTATACTTGGGGTCCTGCTATAACCGTTGGTATTATGGTTTGCAACGACCGCTCAGCGAATGACCTTCGGGCAGGGGATACCATCGAGGTGGATGATGGGGTTGTGGCCCAGAGGGTGATGGAGATGGGGGAGGCTGCCTCAAAGATCGTTGTGGATCCTGTGTCTGGAACGAGGGTGGTACACTATAGACCGGTACCCATGATGTTTCCGGATGCCTTCTATCGCCGTGAAGCAGGGGGTGACGATGATGGGCTCCCTCTTATTCGAGGGGTACCTCGGGGTAGTATCGCAACCTCGGAGGGACAATTACAGCGTGTTGCAAACCGCTTCCCCGAGAGGAGGGTGGAAGTGGAACTGTCCTCCGGTGGGGTAGCCGGTGAAGGTCCTACCAAGAGGGAAGGTATTCCGAAACCGGGGCATCATCCTCGCGCGGGGTCGCAGGGATGGCAGCAGGCAGGGAATGCTAATCCGTGGGGGGACCTGGCGGCTAACATGGTGCCGAGGGTGGTGATTTTGTGCATTCCCTAGTGGCAAAAGTTCGGGACCTGGGTCTCGACCGTGGAGGGGCGAGGGTGCAGCCGGGCGAAGCTCAGGGTGCAGCTATGGATATGGCCATACGGGTAAGTTCTCCCGTCTGTTCGCTTACTGGGGTGCCTATATTTTTGATAAGCTGACTTTGGCTGCTTACTTTCCTTCTCAGCTGATGCACAACCTCTATGCTGCCGAAGTTAAAAAGGGAAGAGCCTGTCCTTCGGAGACAGGTGGAGGATCTTACAAGGCAGCAGGCGATGCTGGAAAACAAACTGGCAGAAGGGAGAGAGCATGCCAGGAGTGTAGCGGAACGGGCGAGGGAACGAGCAACCGCTCAGGATGATAAGATCAAGGAACTGGAGAACAAATTGGCCGATGCGCTCCGTCGGTCCACTGATCTGGAGGCAAAGCTTGAGGAATCTTCGGGGAGGGTGGTGGAATTGGAGCTGAAAACTCTGGAGCTAGGGGATCAGGTGAGGTCAAGTTGCCAAATGGTGGTCACCTTTTCAAACTCCCAGCTAGCGGAGGCTGCTGATAAAGGCGTATCAGAATTCCTGGAATCAGTGGAGTTTGACGATATGCTAGAGGCTGCGCGGGAGAAAGGCATAAATGAGGCCTATCTGGAATGGAGGG